>JAYESA010000001.1:114786677-114791677 GCA_036927795.1 Iris macrosiphon | reverse complement strand
GTTCGTCTTCCTCCTTCTCCTCCTCCTCCTCCTCCTCCTCCTCTTCATCTTCATCTTCATTTTCATCTACTTCGTCATCGTCTTCTGATACTTCTACCTCTTCTACTTGATAAAATATGTCATGAGTAACTTTCGTTGAGTCCACATCTACAATATTTGTAACAAGAGGTAGGTTGTCTTCCTGATAAGCTATTTCGCCAACGTCAAAGCTATTTCTAGATTTAGTCTTACAGACTGCCCACCAATCCGACCTCCTAGTTTCTCATTTAGGATAAGTTATGAAGTACACTAACTGAGCCTGACTTGATAGAACAAATGGTTTATATCCTTGATATCGACGCCGGTAGTTTATATCCACAAGACCATGCTTGTCAATTTTTTAACCTTGATCTTGGATGGGATCGAACCACTCACACTTGAATAACACGAACTTAGCAGGCTCTATGGCATAATTATATGTCAACTCCATAATCTCTCGTAAGACGCCAAAAAAATTAGTGCCTGGATCGACGTCTTTATAGTTCGAAGATTTGATACACAAAGAACTATTTTTCGTAGAATCGAGATCCATGAAGCTGTCTCTTATTGGGGCATTTTTTGACTTGAACCTAAATCCATTCACACAGTAAATTGGCCAGATCTTGACAGCATAAATTGGTCCCTTCGCTAGAGTTCTAACAATTCTCTTAGATCGGTAGAAGTTTGTAGCTAACTTGGCACCCTCCGACAAGATCTCTATAATCAACTCGATCAGTCGGTTGTAGCATTCTTGCGACATGTTGAAATTAGACTTTATGCTCAACAGCCTGGTGACTACCTCTAACGGTGAATGATCCTCACAACCAGGATACAATTGAGTCCTTGCATTCTCCAATAACTCTATAAACTTTGCAGCATCGACATTCGGTGCCACCTCAGCTGCTTCATGATTGTCCGGATCAAAAGTAGGTCCCGCAGCATCGAAACCCATATTCACGTACCCGTCGTCGAAATCAGCATGCTCGTGGACATTCATATATGACTCCACATAAGGCTCTTGCTCCGATGCTAAAAGCACAAGCTCTCCGTATGAGGTCCACTAATAGTAATTCGAAGTGAAACCCCTTGAGTACAAATGATATGTCACATCCACTTCTGGATGATATTTCAAGTTACGATATTTCACACACGGACACTTAATTTTTTTGTCGTCCATGTACTCAGGGAACGCCATAGATATAAACCATTTGTTCTATCAAGTGTCAGTGTATGTATTAGGGTTAGTGTCCGCGTATGTTAGTGTGTCCGCTTGTATGTGTGTCTGCGTGTGTGTATGTTTGCATGTGTTAGTGTGTTCGCGCATGTGTGTATGTGTTCGATTTAGGGTTAGGGTTAGGGTTAGGGTTAGTGTCTACATGTGTGTGTTCGAGTTAGGGTTAGAATTTACCTAAGGAGGGGTGGCCGGAGAGGAGGGGGTTGGAGGAGGGGTTGTCCGGAGAGGAGGAGGAGGAACTCGGTGGAGGAGGAGGTGGAGTTCGGAGAGGAGGAGGAGGAGGAGCTAGCCCGGAGAGGAGAAGGAGAAGATCGGTGGAGGAGGAGAAGCCCGGAGAGGAAGAGGAGCTCAGTGGAGGAGGAGGAGGGGGTGCCCGGGGTCGACGCCGGAGCTCCGAAGCTGTGGCGAAGGGGGTATCGGTGGGTGCTCTGAAATTTTTGGAGAGGATGGGGGAAATTGAAATCTGTTAACCTATATTAAAAAATGTTAGCGTTGTTATAATGAAACGTTGCTGATTTTATAATATTTAGCAATGTATGCAAAATAACGTTGATATACGTCGCTACAATAACAAAATAGCGACATCTTGCGACATCTGGTGTCACATCCCAGTCCCAAAATACTAAAGGTCTAGCCACGTGGCAATGGCCAGCAGCACAACTCCAATGGGCAAATCTAATTTAATGGACACGTTAGAGTGCACTTAAGCTGTAATACATATAAAATGGTCTAAAAATATCTGTCACAGTCTATATATCTAATCTCATCCAAGATAAGCATCAAAATCACAAAGAGATAGTCCAGTCATAATGCACATAAAATGATCTGTCCAACCAAAGAAATATAAATATTGTCGCGGGGAACAACCCGTCATCAAAATGGAAAGGAAAATAACTCCAAGTACAATATCCAGAAGTCACTACAAGATCAAATATCTAAGAACACTAAGCATAATAAATAAATGGTGAGAATACTGTGTGCTCAAAAGAAGTCCTCCGGAACAACCTCGTCCTCTGTAACCTGTACATCTCCAATAGTAGCACCTGCCCCGTAAACCTCGAGATAGCTCTCATTGTCTACACCTGGAGACATAATCCGGATCCAGGTCCTCAGGGGATATAACAAAGTACAATAAACACTCAAGCCAAATAAAATGCAGCAAGTAAATATAAATAGATCCTCAGGGCAAGCTATGTAACCAGCTAAGTTAAATACAAATAAGAGCATCACTAGTACTCGGGCTACGACCACTACAGGCTCTGTATCGGAGAGCCCATAGTAGCAAGTAGTATCTCGTATGGCCAGTAAATGTGCCAATCTCTGGTATAGAGACTAAGCATCTCCAGTAACATAGTATATATATATAACATAATCAGCTTGTAGCATGTGTATCTCTTCACACCCAATCTAACCTCACGTCTCATGTCCACAATATCTCATGTCCATAACATGCAAAATCATGACCTCTAGCTAGTACAACGAGTCATAATAATGTCTATGTAATATGCAAGTCTCATATCATGAATCTTGTAAGCCTATACAAAATCACCATGAATAATTCAAGAAAGATTCTGTCGCATGAAATAGTTCCAAGTGTCCTACGGTATGACGTACTTGGTAAAGCAAGCACATAAAAATAGGATCGTGGAATCAACTTTCTAAGTGACGTTACAAGATTCCGCGTATGGCGTCGACACCCGAATCTTATTCGGACGCTAAGCAACGTCTTACGGTCCTAGGTTGAACATGTATATCACAAGAATATATATATATATATATATATATATATATATATATATATATATATATATATATATATATATATATATAAAGAAACACAAACAGATAATATAACAGGATCTACTGCAAGTTTGGCAAGGTACACTTTCCTGGGTTCTGAACTCCGTCAACTACTCCTGGGAAAGTGGAATATACATGTACACCTCCGGATGCTAAAACAAATATCACCAATATTCTCAGAATACTTAAAATAGCTTGGATTGACTATTCATAAGTCCAATTTGGACACAGGGGCAAATTTGACAGTTTTGGGTCAAAGCGGGGTCCACATGTGGCCCATTTCGTACCGAAAAATGTGCCAAAGATAAAGTTCTTCAAATTTATCAAACTTAGTTTCTACAAGTCCATAATAATGATACAAACCCAAGAACATCCATAACTGGATTTTGATGAGCCGATCACGAAATCGCCCAACATATGGAATCGTGGGGCCCACGAAACAATGTTTCGTCAACGTTCTCATATTCAAACCAAACTTGGATCACAGGACCAGCGTAACACTGCAAATCCAATAGCATAAATTTTGTTACGAACCGAAGAGTATACACGAAGTTATGGCGATATGTCAGAATAGGTTGATACAGTATTTTTTGGCGCATACACGTTGCTTCCGGCGTGCACACACACGTCCAAATCAAGTTTCGCGAAAGACCACACGTCCGCGCTTATGTTACGGACCATTCGGTGTAATCTGTACGTGACGACATGGCCTCGTTTGGCGGGATGCATTCCGAATCATAGATTTTGGGTTTTTAAAAAATAAGTTTTTGGTCGTTTTGGAATCAGAATAATTTAACCAATAAAGCAAACTAATAAAAACTAAAAGAACAGTAAAAATCTTGGTTATATTATGAAGAAGTCCTTTTAATTATATTTTGAAAATAGTTAACGAGTTGGTAGAAAATTGGACATGAACAAGAGTACTTGGGCTGAATTTCTGAATTATTTTTGAACAGTTTTTCAACCAACTTTCGGTCGATTTTTTGATCAAACCCGGGTGCCTAAATTCGTTCCACTTGAAGGAAATCCTAGGAGGTTAGGTTGTGAACATACCAGTGAAGATGAGATACGAAATGGACGAGCGAGGAGGAAGAAAACTCTGCCCGAAGGGAGGGCCATATGGCTGTTGCTATTGTGCGCGCGGGGGCGGATCTGCGGCGGCGCTCTGGCACTGCTTCGGCACGGCGACGGCGGTGGCGGCGGCGAGGGGTCAGGGTGGTCGCCTGGGTAGAGGCATGGGTGATGGTGGAGGTGGTTTAGGATTAGGGTTAGGGTTTTAGTTATATATATATATATATATATATATATATATATATATATATATATATATATATATATATATATATATATATATATATATATAACATGGGGGGGGAAGCTTACACGGGTTGGGGTCTGAGTTTAGGTTTAGCGGGCATGGGTTGGGTTTTAATTCATTTTCATTTTCTTTCTTTTTTTATTTCATTCAATATTCGATATAAAAATTTCTCAAAAATAGTTAGGCACTTGAAAAAATTCTAGAAAATTTATATTTCCTCCAACAAATAATTTACAAACAAATTTATATCAATTAAAAAAGTATTTACTAAATATGAATGAATATTAAATTAATTAAATTCATAAATTCTATTCTATACTTAATATTATATTGGGAGCTTGCAAGGGGTTCGAATAATACAACTCTATTATCATGTGCGTAATAGGACCAGTTAGGCTCATAGTATGGATTTAGTTGGAAGCAATGGGTTAGGGTGGCGTGTTAAAATCGTACGCCACGACAAAAGGGTTAATTAATCATCGTTTTCTCATAATTGTGTCACAAAAGTTACGCGACCAAAATAAGGCATAGATTACGAATTTATGAGTGACAGTCATAACATTAGCATAATTTGACTCATCTAAGTCGAGCATGCTAGGTTGGTTGGAAGAAAAAGGCTAGTGTTGCACT
>JAYESA010000001.1:114438530-114786577 GCA_036927795.1 Iris macrosiphon | reverse complement strand
TTTTGTTGCGAACCGACGAGTATACACAAAGTTATGGCGAGGTGTCGGAATAGGCCGATATGGTATTTTTTGGCGGATACGCGTTGATTCCGGTGTGCACACACTACCAAATCAAGTTTTACGAAAGCCCACACGTCCGTGCTTATGTTACACACCATTCGGTGCAATTCGTACATGATGATGTGGCCTCGTTTGGTGGGACGCATCCCGAATCAGAGAATTTGGGTTCTTTAAAAATAAGTTTTTGGTCATTTGGAATCAGAATAATTTAACCAATAAAATAAACTAATAAAAACTAAAAGAACAGTAAATTTTTTGGTTATATTATGAAGAAGTTCTTTCAATTATAATTTGATAATAATTAATGAGTTGGTAGAAAATTAGACATGAACATGGGTACTTGGACTGAATTTCTGAACTATTTTTGAACAGTTTTTCAGCCAACTTTCGGTCGATTTTTCGATCACACCCGGGTGCCTAAATTTGTTCCACTTGAAAAAAATCCTAGGGGGTTAGGTTGTGAATATACCAGGCTGCTGCTGCTATGCGCGCGGGGGCAAAGATGGGACACGAAATGGACGAACGAGGAGGGAGAAAACTTTGCGCGAAGGGAGGGCCACACGGCTGCTGTGCACACGGGGGCGGATTTGCGGCGACGCTCCAGGGCTGCTTTGGCACGACGACGGAGGTGGCTAGGGGTCAGGGTGGTCGCCTGGGTGGAGGCATGGGTGATGGTGGAGGTGGTTTAGGATTAGGGTTAAGGTTTTAGTTATATATATATATATATATATATATATATATATATATATATATATATATATATATATATATATATAACGTGGGGGGGGGGGGGGAAGCTTACACGGGTTAGGGTCTGGGTTTAGGTTTAGCGGGTATGGGTTGGGTTTTAATTCATTTTCTTTTTTTTCTTTTGTTTTATTTCATTCAATATTCTATATAAAAAATTTCCAAAAATAGTTTGGCACTTGGAAAAAATTCTAGAAAATTTAAATTTCCTCCAACAAATAATTTACAACCAAATTTATATCAATTAAAAAATATTTACTAAATATGAATGAATATTAAATTAATTAAATAAATCCATACATTCTATTCTCTACTTAATATTATATTAGAAGCATAGATGGGGTTCAGATAACGCAACTCGAGTGTCATGTGCGTAATAGGACCAGTTAGGCTCATAATATAGATTTAGTTGGAAGCAATGGGTTGGGGTGGTGTGTTAAAATTGTACACCACGACAAAATGGTTAATTAATCATCGTTTCCTCGTAATTGTGTCGCATAAGTTGTGTGACCAAAACAAGGTATGAGATTCTTAATTTATGAGTGACAGTTATGTCAAGAGCCTAATTTGACTCTTATAAGTCAAGCATACTAGGTTGGTTGGAAGAAAAATGCTAGTGTTGCACTCAAGATCTTAAAACCATGGTGGTTGGTTTTCAAAGTTTAAATTATCGAATAAATATTTAAAATAAAAAATAATTATTAATTACCGAACTAACCCTATATAAAAACTAGGGTACTTACATCTGGCGATATCTTATTCCGTAATATTATTCGTAGTCACTGACCGCCGCGGACAGACGCTAAAAGCGACGTCCTGCAACGTTAGAATATGATGTCGCTAAATTCGTAAAATATAATGACGTCATAACTAAGCTTCAATAAAAACGTCGCTAATTGGACATATTTTGGTAGTGTCATCCGTATGGATCTTCTCAAGCTTAGCATAATTTACCTCAAGTATATGTCCAATGATACCGAGTCGCAATATGCTTGGACACTGTATGAAACATAGGGTTCTTACCGAGGTGAATAACACTTTGGTTGTCATACAACAACACATACTAATCCTCCTCCAGCCTCAACTCCCTCTGTAAATGTCACTACCACATTTTCTAGGAAATGGTATTTTGGTAATTTCCTATTTAAATAAATATTGTGCATGGTAAATAATTATTTGTTGTATTATTTAATTGTTGTTAGTTATTATTTAATTATTTTAGACTTATTTTAGTGGACCCAACTAGTTTAGTTTGGACCCATGGACCAACATGAATTAATTAGTTAGACTTGGCCCATTTAGAAAGCCCATAGTTAAGGAGATGGATTAAATTAATTAAATGATTAGACTAGAAGCTTCCTTCCTTAATTATTTTTTCATGAGAGGCCCCAAGGGGTACATTGGACATTTTACAATTGCTTGGGGGAGGGGCTATGGCCGGCCTATTAAAGAGGGGGGAAAATTTCTCTCTCCTCTCATCTCATTCCAAATCTAGATCTAGAATTCTCCCACTACCAAATTCCCTCCATTCCCAATCCAATTCTCTACCAAATTCATTCCAAATTCTTCCCAATTCACCATTAGAGAAGGAGGAAGCAAGGATCTAGAAGAAGGAAGCAAGGATCTACAAAGAGGAGCAAGGATCTATAATTTGGAAGCAAGTTCATCTCAATTGGAGGTTTCATTGGGAATCCATCTCCCAATAGGTATAATTCAGATTTTCCTATTTAAATAGCTTCTAAATCTGAGATTTAATCATGTAAAATTAACCTATATGTATGTAGTACCCATAGGACTTTGTTTTGTGTTCATAGGAGACACATGGAGAAAGTTATGGTGCTTTTTGTGTCAATTTTGTTGGAATTCCGAATTTATATTTTGTTGTGTGTGTCAATTGATCCTATAGATCAATTGAACATGAGATTTGTGTTTGAGGCTAGTGTCGTGTCCATATTGGGATACTTGTGGTTCGTATCCCAACTATTTGGTGATACGTGTCATTTGGGGGTTTTCCTCCGACACGGGGCTTTGAACATGTCGTATTTTGACACGGACACATAGATCTACTTTTGACACTTTGATTTGTTCATAAATATTATTTGTGATTTGTTTGTGTCCTTCGTGGTGCATTTGGTTGTGTGTTGGACTCGTGTCGCATGCGTATCCTAGATCTAGTGGGATACGGTGAGATACTCTCCAATTGTGTGTATTTTTGCATAGATCTAATTAATTGTGGTTCAATTCTTCATTTATAATTAGTATATATATATGGATATTAAATATTTATTTTGTGTATTTATTATAGTAATTATTGTAGCATAGATCTATATTTTGGGTGTGCTAATATAATGTACAATATAATATGTAGCTTTCTTGCATGCAAATATATATGTTACTACTTGTTAAATAATATAATTTATACATAAAATGTTTTATAAAATATATTTGTATGTTTAATTGTGTAATTATATTATTTATAATTATTATGCAATTATTTGGATATTAATGTAAATATTTTAGGTGTGCTTCTAGCCATGTAAATTATATGTTCTTTGTTAAATATTTGAAGGTATAAGTTTATGTGTATATTAATATATATATGTACATTTTTGTATTAATGGTTTATATATATATATATATATACTGTTTTATATTTTCTGTTTATATATATATATATATATATATATATATATATATATATATATATATATTGTTTATATATTCTGTTTTTATATATATAATTATATATATACAACTTGTTTTAGTGACAGTGAATTAATGACAGTAAAAAAACTATCATTAATTAGCCGACTAATAGCAGCCGCTGTAGCCTTCGGGCAATTAATGACAAACCTGTCATTAATTGCAGCAGCGGGAAACAGCAGCTTTTCTGCGACGCTTTTCCGCGACAGTTTAACTGTCAGCGAAAACTAAAGCAGTGGCAGTTTATTATTTGGGTTTCGGTGACAGTCCTTCGGTGACAGTCCCGACTGTCACTATTTAAACTGTTTTGATTTAATCCTATTTTATTCACTGTTTTTCAATGACGCTTTGACAGATTTAATGTATATATTATATATTATAATTGTATATATATATATATGTATATATATATGTGTTTTGTGAGGAATAATAATTGTAATAATATATTATGTTATTTATATAAATGTTGGGTTGTATATATATTATTTTAGGGTATATATTAATTATATTATTAGTATACTTTGTGTGAGTTCTTTTTGAATCTAATTTGATTCCTAAATTATTGTAGTTTATCTCTATATTATTTTATAGATGTTTTGTGAGGTTGACTTTGGGTTTGACCATGTTTGACTTTAGTGGACTTTAGAGTTGACCATAGTTGACTTTTGACTTAGAATTGACTTATTGACCTAGAAATTGCCTAAGTTTGACTTGTTCTCTTTCCGGGACCTTGTTTTAATGTTGTATTCCATATCTAGGTCTTCCAGGCACCGAGTCAGACATTTGTGAGACTGTTCATTGGACTTCAGGCGAGTACATTCTCTGATAGTTTCTCATTTATGATATCCTCTATGTTCGTTGTATCTAGTGTAGATATACATGTTCTCTTGACACTATGGTTACACGGATTGGTATATCCGGATCTCGTCATGAGATGTTATTCCTTGGTATATGGTGTATATGGTGCAAGTATTGTTTCATTGGTTATCTTGTACATGTACAGACACCGATTCTCGGGGAGACTAGCTATCTTCTTGGGGAATCTAGTGCCATAACGTACCGTGGTTGGATCTATTATACCAGTCGGGGTGGGGAGTATTTTAGTGTAGATATGTGATCATACCCTCCTTGTGCATGTCTTGTTCCTTGTGAGTGTTGATCATACACCGCACGTATAATCAGCCAGGCCATTATACTCTTGTGCAAGTTCCTAAGCCGATCACATGTTAAAGCTAGTACTCACACACTTAGTCATTAGTATTCTTGTTCTATCAGCATATTGTTCATTATTGTATTTCTTTCCAGTACTTCCTTATTGTCTATACATTTCTTGTATCTATTTATGCATCTTGTTTATCCACAGCTACTTACTGTTACATAGTTTTTATCATTATTTGAGAACTGCTGTTAGGGTTGTACTCTGCTCCTTTCCTGACTGGATATATTTTTCCAGATGACACTGAGGAGTACCCTACCTATTATGGACCCCAGGATGTTGTGGGTTTAGATTCTGAGACCCTGGCTCAAGAGGGACTTATCCCAACTGAGACAGTTGACCCTGGAGTTGTAGCTTTATAGTTTTGTAGTATTCTTTTGTACTGGATTTGTCTCCAGCATATTTCTGTATTTTTTCTTCAGACTCATTGATGTATTATTTTAGACTCATGAGTTGTATTGTGACTATTCTATTCTTATCTGATTCGTGTTCATTCTATCTTAGTTCTGTGATTGAGTACACTATCTTTTGGTGGTTCATTATATTAGATAGACTTTCTAGACAGCGTTCTACCGCCGATTCTGCGACGTAGGCTGGGCGTTGTTTCCGACTAGTACCCTTACCCCGGGTGCGGGTCGTGACACGTTTTTGGTGGTGGCCCATGCTGGTCTAGCTTCACAAGTATGTGATGTCGTGGTAGTGCGACAACTTAGTTGTACTACTGCGAGCCTGCGATAGGATATAGGATATAGGCTGAGATACTCAATCACATCTAGGAAAATTCTTTTGATTCAACTATTCTCCTTTGACATTGATACTTGATCTCTTAAACTGTCCTTTCCTTGAATATCTTACATCTTGTGCCATATTGATTCTTTCTTTCGCTTTGTCTCAGGATGCCGCCTAAGACTAGATCACAGCAAGGGAGAGCAGTTTCTGAGAGGTCTGCGACATCCCGAGGGCCTGCACCAGTCACTTCTCCGGTGATTGGAGTGTCAGCTGCTTTCGGAGGTCCACCACCCACTCAGAGGACTGTGCCAGCTGTATCTGAGGGGCTTCCACCTCCACCTCCTGTGCCAGCAGAGGCGTCACAGATGTTTACTCTGTTTCGTGAGATGCTCGAGGCACAGAGGGCTCAGTCGGAGGCACATCAGAGGCAGACCGACGTTCTACGGCAGGGCATCGAGAGTGCTCATCAGCTTGCTCGTGCTGTAGTTGAGAGAGGAGTTCCGGTCCAGCAGCAGGTTGTTCCTCAGGTTGCTCAGCTTCGGCCAGGCAACATTCAGGACTTCAAGAAACTGGAGCCTAGGGTTTTCAAAGGGACGGAGGGCATCGTCTATGCTGATGATTGGCTCGAGGACATTGAGCGTCTTATGAGGGTGTCCCGTCTTTCTGAAGATCTGAAGGTTGAGGCGGTAGGACTTCAACTGTTCGACGTCGCTCGTACCTGGTTCAGGAATGAGCCGGTTCTAGTTGACGCAGGACAATCTTGGGAGGTATTCAGGGACCTTTTCAAGAAGAAGTTTTTCGCCCGGATAGACAGGCTTGACTTGGGGAGACAATTTGAGAGTCTCATTCAGGGAAGCATGTCTGTGGAGGAATACGCTGCAGAGTTCGGTAGGCTGAGCCATTTGCAGAGTATCTGGTGAGGGAGCCGGAGGTTCGAGCTATTCGTTTCCGAGAGGGTCTAAACTGGGAGGTAAAGATTCTCATTCCGTCTTTTTATGAGACATACTCGGAGATACTTGCGGAGGCACGCAAGGTTGAGCGGGATCTGGGTTTGAAGACCAAGAGAGACCGTGATTCTTTTCTGGGGGCCAATGGCAGTGCAGTATCTGCCAAACGTCCTCATTTCCAGTCCAGACCTTTCCAGCAGCCACAGCAGAACCAGACTCCAGCTAGAGCGCCTTTTCACCAGGCACCTCAGCAGCAGAGGCAGTTACAGCAAGCTCTATGCAAGTTCTGCAAGAAGCCCAGCCACATCTGGGAAGTTTGTAGAAAGAGGCTAGGAGTTTGTTTGTATTGTGGTACTGAAGGGCATCAATTGAGGGAGTGTCCTCGTCGTGCAGTTCAGGGAGCAGCTCCAGCTCCGAGGGCACAGATGAGACCACCTGCAGCACAACCGAGGGGACCGCTTCAGACACAGCAGCAGCGTTTTGTCCAGCATCAGCAGCAGGGAGGTGCTCGGCAGGGACGAGCGTTTGCTATGACAGTCGAAGAGGAGGAACCTACCGGAGATGTCATCGCAGGTTCTATTCTTCTTGATTCCATTCCAGCTTTAGCTTTGTTTGATAGTGGTGCTTCCCATAGTTTTGTATCTGTTTCTTTTGCTCTAAAGCATGGTTTGGTAGCTGAGTCTTTGCTTAGGACTTGCAAGATCATGACCGGGGGAGGCATTATCCTGGTTAATGATATTTGCAAAGATCGGAGAGTTACTCTGGGAGGCCGGGAGTTGAGTGCGTGTCTACTTGTAATGCCACTTCCGAGCTACGACATTGTACTCGGGATGGATTGGTTGAGTAGGCACTGTGCTAGCATAGATTGTAGAGGAGGTAGAGTTTTGTTTGGTCCGCCAGGAGAGCCAGAGTTCGAGTTTGCTAGAGGAGCTGCGGAGCAGGAAGAAGGCATTATTTGTGGAGCTATGGTGGAAGACAAGGAGTTGCCACATCCGTTGATAGCAGAATTTTTGGATGTGTTTCCTGAAGAATTGCCAGGATTGCCGCCAGATCGAGATATTGAATTTTCTATAGACTTGGTGCCAGGTGCAGAACCGATTTCGCAGCATGTCTATAGAGTAAACAACAGCGAGCTGGTCGAGTTGAAGAAGCAGGTGGACGAATTGCAGGATAAGGGGTTTATCAGATCGAGTTCTTCACCATGGGGAGCCCCGGTATTATTTGTACCGAAGAAGGATGGATCGGTGCGTATGTGCATTGATTACAGGACTTTGAATAATCTCACTATCAAGAATAAGTATCCTTTGCCACGGATTGATGATCTGTTTGATCAGTTGAGTGGTGCGAAGGTGTTTTCTAAGATAGATTTGAGATCAGGCTACCATCAGGTGAAGGTGAAGCCGGAGGACATACCGAAGACTGCTTTTAGAACTCGGTATGGTCAGTACGAGTTTATGGTGATGCCGTTTGGTTTGACTAATGCACCGGCGGTATTTATGAACTTGATGAACAAGGTGTTCCACCAGTACCTTGACAAGTTCGTGGTGGTGTTCATCGACGACATACTCATATACTCGAGGACACCGGAGGAGCATGAGGAGTATTTGAGGATTGTGTTGGATGTGCTGAGGAAGGAGAAGCTGTATGGAAAGTTGTCCAAATGTGAGTTTTTCTTGGACAAGGTAGAATTCTTGGGGCATGTTGTGACTGGTGATGGTATTTCAGTGGATCCGAAGAAGATTTCAGCAGTGGAATCTTGGAAGACTCCGAGTTCAGTAGCAGAGATCAGGAGTTTCTTGGGATTGGCAGGCTACTACAGGAAGTTTGTGCAAGATTTTTCGAGGATTGCCGAGCCGATGACCAGACTCACAAGGAAGGATGTGGAGTTTGTTTGGACGAAAGATTGCCAGGCCGCTTTTGAGGAGTTGAAGAAGAGGTTGACGTCTGCTCCTATTTTGACATTGCCATCAGGGTCCGGAGGTTTCACTATTTATAGTGATGCATCGGGAAAGGGTTTAGGTTGTGTTCTTCAGCAGCATGGGAAAGTGATTGCCTATGCATCCAGGCAATTGCGTCCTCATGAAAAGAACTATCCTACCCATGATTTGGAGTTGGCAGCTGTCATATTCGCCCTGAAGTTGTGGAAACATTATTTGTACGGAGAGCGTGTGGAGATCTTCACAGACCACAAAAGCTTGAAGTACGTTTTCACGCAGAAGGAGTTGAACATGAGGCAGCGTCGGTGGTTGGAACTGATGAAGGATTTTGATATCTCTTTGCAATATCATCCTGGGAAGGCCAATGTAGTTGCCGATGCTTTGAGCAGGTATCCGGTAGCTATGTTCTTGACGCAGGATCGATATTTGTTGGAGGACTTGGAGAGCTTGGGCATTGAGGTGATTATTCCGGGTGGTGCTATGCAGATGTGGGGATTGCAGATACATTCAGATTTGATGGATAGGATCAAGGCAGCACAGTATGATGACGTATCTTTGAGGAGTATCAGAGCTCAGGTGAGAGCAGGATTGGAGGATGATTTCACTATTGCAGAGGATGGATCTTTGAGGCATGGAGTTAGATTGTGTGTGCCTAGTGGGGAGTTGCGAGAGGAGATATTGCAGGAAGCGCATCGCTCTCAGTATTCCATACATCCAGGTGCTAACAAAATGTATCGGGATATGCGAGAGAGTGTGTGGTGGTATGGCATGAAGAGGGAAGTGGCACAGTTTGTATCCAGATGCTTAGTGTGCCAGCAGGTAAAAGCCGAGAGGCAGAGGCCAGGAGGTTTACTTCAGCCATTACCCATTCCAGAGTGGAAGTGGGAACACATTACTATGGATTTTGTGTCCGGACTACCACGATCTCCAGGAGGGAAAGACGCGATTTGGGTCATTGTTGATAGATTGACCAAGTCGGCCCACTTTTTGCCTTTCAAGGTGGGTTTGTCTACGGAGAAGCTGGCAGAGATATATGTGAGGCAGATCGTTAGGATACATGGAGTTCCCGTCAGCATAGTCTCAGATCGGGATAGTCGTTTCACTTCTCATTTCTGGAGGAGTTTGCAGGAGAGTTTGGGCACTCAGCTCAAGTTCAGTACTGCATATCATCCCCAGACAGATGGGCAGTCAGAGAGGACTATTCAGACTCTCGAGGATATGTTGCGCACTTGTGTACTAGATTTCGGGGGTTCTTGGGAGGACCATCTCCATTTGGTAGAGTTTGCTTACAACAACAGTTACCAGGCCAGTATAGAGATGTCACCTTTTGAAGCTCTATATGGTCGGAGGTGTCGTACTCCTTTGTCTTGGGACGATGTTGGAGAGAGAGTTTTGCTTGGGCCAGAGATGGTTGTGGATGCATCAGAGAAGGTTCAGTTGATCAGAGATAGACTTCGAGTGGCGCAGGACAGACAACGGCATTGGGCCGATAGCCATCGGAGACCCTTGGAGTTTGAGGTATAGTTTAGATTTTATTTTGTGTGCTTGTTCTTGGTTGTTTGTTATAGATAAGTTCTTAAGGTGGTGTTTTGTTCTAGGTGGGTGGTTTGGTGTTTCTGAGGATTTCTCCGACACGAGGCACGATTCGCTTCGGTGGAGGCGGAAAGCTTAGTCCGCGATTCATTGGACCTTTCACTATTCTAGAGAGGGTCGGTGCAGTTGCTTATAGACTAGACTTGCCACCTGCATTGGAGGGAGTGCACAACGTGTTTCATGTGTCGCAGTTGAGACGATACGTGGCAGATCCTAGTCATGTATTGGATAACTCAGAGATAGAGGTGGGCCCTACTCTTAGCTATCCAGAGCAGCCAGTTGAAATTCTGGATCGGAGAGAGAAGGTGATGAGGAACCAGACTATTCCTTTAGTGCGCGTCGCATGGAGGCATCACTCTCCGGGGGAGTCTACCTGGGAGAGAGAGGAGAACATGCGAGAGCGTTATCCATATTTGTTTGTACCTTGAGGTATGTTATTTCTAGTTATGTTCTGTTCATTGTTATGTTCTGTTCATTAGTTAGTTGTGATTCTTTAGTTCTGTTCTGTGATTTTCTGGGGGTAGTTTTCGTCTTTGAATTTCGAGGACGAAATTATTTTAAGGAGGGTAGACTTGTCACTACCACATTTTCTAGGAAATGGTATTTTGGTAATTTCCTATTTAAATAAATATTGTGCATGGTAAATAATTATTTGTTGTATTATTTAATTATTGTTAGTTATTATTTAATTATTTTAGACTTATTTTAGTGGACCCAACTAGTTTAGTTTGGACCCATGGACCAACATGAATTAATTAGTTAGACTTGGCCCATTTAGAAAGCCCATAGTTAAGGAGATGGATTAAATTAATTAAATGATTAGACTAGAAGCTTCCTTCCTTAATTATTTTTTCATGAGAGGCCCCAAGGGGTACATTGGACATTTTACAATTGCTTGGGGGAGGGGCTATGGCCGGCCTATTAAAGAGGGGGGGAAATTTCTCTCTCCTCTCATCTCATTCCAAATCTAGATCTAGAATTCTCCCACTACCAAATTCCCTCCATTCCCAATCCAATTCCCTACCAAATTCATTCCAAATTCTTCCCAATTCACCATTAGAGAAGGAGGAAGCAAGGATCTAGAAGAAGGAAGCAAGGATCTACAAAGAGGAGCAAGGATCTACAATTTGGAAGCAAGTTCATCTCAATTGGAGGTTTCATTGGGAATCCATCTCCCAATAGGTATAATTCAGATTTTCCCATTTAAATAGCTTCTAAATCTGAGATTTAATCATGTAAAATCAATCTATATATATGTAGTACCCATAGGACTTTGTTTTGTGTTCATAGGAGACCCATGGTGAAAGTTATGGTGCTTTTTGTGTCAATTTTGTTGGAATTCCGAATTTATATTTTGTTGTGTGTGTCAATTGATCCTATAGATCAATTGAACATGAGATTTGTGTTTGAGGCTAGTGTCGTGTCCATATTGGGATACTTGTGGTTCGTATCCCAACTATTTGGTGATACGTGTCATTTGGGGGTTTTCCTCCGACACGGGGCTTTGAACATGTCGTATTTTGACACGGACACATAGATCTACTTTTGACGCTTTGATTTGTTCATAAATATTATTTGTGATTTGTTTGTGTCCTTCGTGGTGCATTTGGTTGTGTGTTGGACTCGTGTCGCATGCGTATCCTAGATCTAGTGGGATACGGTGAGATACTCTCCAATTGTGTGTATTTTTGCATAGATCTAATTAATTGTGGTTCAATTCTTCATTTATAATTAGTATATATATATGGATATTAAATATTTATTTTGTGTATTTATTATAGTAATTATTGTAGCATAGATCTATATTTTGGGTGTGCTAATATAATGTACAATATAATATGTAGCTTTCTTGCATGCAAATATATATGTTACTACTTGTTAAATAATATAATTTATACATAAAATGTTTTATAAAATATATTTGTATGTTTAATTGTGTAATTATATTATTTATAATTATTATGTAATTAATTGGATATTAATGTAAATATTTTAGGTGTGCTTCTAGCCATGTAAATTATATGTTCTTTGTTAAATATTTGAAGGTATAAGTTTATGTGTATATTAATATATATATGTACATTTTTGTATTAATGGTTTATATATATATATATATATATATACTGTTTTATATTTTCTGTTTATATATATATATATATATATATATATATATTGTTTATATATTCTGTTTTTATATATATAATTATATATATACAACTTGTTTTAGTGACAGTGAATTAATGACAGTAAAAAAACTGTCATTAATTAGCCGACTAATAGCAGCCGCTGTAGCCTTCGGGCAATTAATGACAAACCTGTCATTAATTGCAGCAGCGGGAAACAGCAGCTTTTCTGCGACGCTTTTCCGCGACAGTTTAACTGTCAGCGAAAACCAAAGCAGTGGCAGTTTATTATTTGGGTTTCGGTGACAGTCCTTCGGTGACAGTCCCGACTGTCACTATTTAAACTGTTTTGATTTAATCCTATTTTATTCACTGTTTTTCAATGACGCTTTGACAGATTTAATGTATATATTATATATTATAATTGTATATATATATATGTATATATATATGTGTTTTGTGAGGAATAATAATTGTAATAATATATTATGTTATTTATATAAACGTTGGGTTGTATATATATTATTTTAGGGTATATATTAATTATATTATTAGTATACTTTGTGTGAGTTCTTTTTGAATCTAATTTGATTCCTAAATTATTGTAGTTTATCTCTATATTATTTTATAGATGTCTTGTGAGGTTGACTTTGGGTTTGACCATGTTTGACTTTAGTGGACTTTAGAGTTGACCATAGTTGACTTTTGACTTAGAATTGACTTATTGACCTAGAAATTGCCTAAGTTTGACTTGTTCTCTTTCCGGGACCTTGTTTTAATGTTGTATTCCATATCTAGGTCTTCCAGGCACCGAGTCAGACATTTGTGAGACTGTTCATTGGACTTCAGGCGAGTACATTCTCTGATAGTTTCTCATTTATGATATCCTCTATGTTCGTTGTATCTAGTGTAGATATACATGTTCTCTTGACACTATGGTTACACGGATTGGTATATCCGGATCTCGTCATGAGATGTTATTCCTTGGTATATGGTGTATATGGTGCAAGTATTATTTCATTGGTTATCTTGTACATGTACAGACACCGATTCTCGGGGAGACTAGCTATCTTCTTGGGGAATCTAGTGCCATAACGTACCGTGGTTGGATCTATTATACCAGTCGGGGTGGGGAGTATTTTAGTGTAGATATGTGATCATACCCTCCTTGTGCATGTCTTGTTCCTTGTGAGTGTTGATCATACACCGCACGTATAATCAGCCAGGCCATTATACTCTTGTGCAAGTTCCTAAGCCGATCACATGTTAAAGCTAGTACTCACACACTTAGTCATTAGTATTCTTGTTCTATCAGCATATTGTTCATTATTGTATTTCTTTCCAGTACTTCCTTATTGTCTATACATTTCTTGTATCTATTTATGCATCTTGTTTATCCACAGCTACTTACTGTTACATAGTTTTTATCATTATTTGAGAACTGCTGTTAGGGTTGTACTCTGCTCCTTTCCTGACTGGATATATTTTTCCAGATGACACTGAGGAGTACCCTACCTATTATGGACCCCAGGATGTTGTGGGTTTAGATTCTGAGACCCTGGCTCAAGAGGGACTTATCCCAACTGAGACAGTTGACCCTGGAGTTGTAGCTTTATAGTTTTGTAGTATTCTTTTGTACTGGATTTGTCTCCAGCATATTTCTGTATTTTTTCTTCAGACTCATTGATGTATTATTTTAGACTCATGAGTTGTATTGTGACTATTCTAATCTTATCTGATTCGTGTTCATTCTATCTTAGTTCTGTGATTGAGTACACTATCTTTTGGTGGTTCATTATATTAGATAGACTTTCTAGACAGCGTTCTACCGCCGATTCTGCGGCGTAGGCTGGGCGTTGTTTCCGACTAGTACCCTTACCCCGGGTGCGGGTCGTGACAGTAAATTCTTCAACAACAACTCCTTGCACGCCTTCGTCGTCGCAATGAACTTGTCACGCCCCGCTCCCGAAATACGGCAAGCCGAGTATGTAACACCATCCCCAGGCTACACGACATACAAATACTCCAATATCTATACTCGTGATTGTCGCCTGTAAGGTTCTAGGATAGGTGTATTACAGGTCAAAACTTGCTTAATACAATAAATAATATTTTTGATAAAGGATATTCTAAATCTATAAATAGAAAATTGGCTATTCTACCCGATTACAACCTTTATCCCAATATACATATAACACCTTAATAACTTATTACATGATGAAAATAAAATTCTGCTTCCAATTCAATTGTCTTCCGGTGCGACATATTGTTCTTGTCCTCCAGCTTCTTGTCAAGGCACAACGGTAGCTTCCTTGAAGATGTTCTCTACAAAATCTAGTGAACAATACTAGGATGTCAAACGACATGCAAGCCCTCTGTCAAGGACA
The DNA here is from genome assembly GCA_036927795.1 of Iris macrosiphon. Classification (NCBI taxonomy): domain Eukaryota; kingdom Viridiplantae; phylum Streptophyta; class Magnoliopsida; order Asparagales; family Iridaceae; genus Iris; species Iris macrosiphon. The sequence continues at coordinate 114,772,135 of JAYESA010000001.1, read as the reverse complement.
AAAAAAAAAGTAAAATAAGAATCTGAAAATGATTTGATTCTCGAATATCATGATAGGAAAAATGAAATAGTAAATTCCTTAGATACAATTTAGCGAATCATGAAGCAGGGTGTTCTTGCTCCTTATAATGAAATTCTGAAACAGATGTTCCATCTCTTATAAAAATTTATTCTACTTAATGTCCAAATCATAATCTACACTCATACTTTTCCATAATCCTATTATACTTAGTGTCCAAATCATAAATCACGAGCACATTCACAAATAATTTTCCTATATGCAAAATATAATTTAGAGAACACTTTTGGATCACCACCAACATCAATTATCTTGACAATAATCCCATATACCCGGGATTAGGTAAATTCCCTGCATGGACGGTACTTAGATTCCAGTCCCACATGTATAGTGACATCATTGTATCACTATAATAACCATTGAATCATATTAAAATATGATAACACATGATATAAACAATTGTCGAATTTCTTATTTTATTTTAAGAATTCGGATCATGTGATAATGTAAACAATTGTCGAATATCTTGAACTTTTCTAAGAATTCGAAAAACAAGTCAACATTGGATATACACAATTGTCGAATCTCTTGATCTCCTTCAAGAATTCGGATCCAATGGCAGGTAAGTAAGCTAAGCCTCACCTCGGTCATCGTATGGCCATAAGGATGTCAGAACTACTGTTTAGCATTACTTTTTAAAATAATTAATATTTCAAAAAGTTTGCCTCTCCTACCCCATTGTAATTTTATAATTCACCAACAAATCCTATCTAATACAATTAAGTTGAATTACAGGTCCGATTCGTATCTCGTTTCATACGTCAATCACCACACGCTTTACGATGATACCATTCTGTAAGTATTTTTGTCTTAGCGAAGACATATAATATCCAAACATATGTCTGTTTCGTGTGCTTATTGCATCACGTTAAAAAGGTAATATTTTATTTGGTAGGATAATTTCGAAAACATGAAAGTTGTACCCCTTACCCTAAAATATAAATATAAATATTTTTGTTGCTCTTTTGTGCATGTGCAAGTGTGTCCTACGCGTCTTATAGTCTAAATCCAGAATCTAAGCTTTTTAGAGTTTGATCCTAAATCAGATATCTTCTAAATGACTTGAAATAGAGAGTAACAAATTTATTCGAATTTTTCAAAAATGGTATCTCTAGAATTTCTTGAAAAATTAGGTAGAGTCTCCTTTGTATTCTGGAGCCCAAAATTTTTATAATTTATAATATACACTCGGAGCAACCCTTAATAGAATTTTTCTGGTTTGTCGACCCCTTCGGTGGAGCAACTCTGAACATCGGAACACACACAGTTTCTATATAAATTAATATTCAAGTAATAGATAGAACATTTCTTACTAATGCAACACTTTACCTTAGAAAGGTATTTTAGCAATTAGTACTTATCCGAATTTGCTACACAAGCTCAGAAACTCAATACAAGTCAGTAATTATACAATTTCATAAATACTTCTAAATAAGAAGACAAACACTTGTCATTAGTAACCATATGTAAAGGAAACCAATCATACAACAATTAAACAATCCATATACATTATATAATATCAATCATTCAAAGTTTAAGTACTTATGTGGTTCTACTTAAAGATGAATGCTAGTAACTACATATAGCTATAAATACCCTAAATTCTATATGTTTGAAGGTTTTCATAGTTCTGGCAACTCTAATTAACTTCACTATTGAATCCATAACTCAATATGCTATTTAAAAAAATTATTAGAAAATAGGACATGCTGAATTTATTTCAAATTAGGCTCATTTAGTCTAGTTTGACTATTTTTTGGACCAATACGGCCCTAAAACTTAATTATGGACCTAAAACTTATTGGACCAAAATTTATTTAACTTGTAATTGCCAATTGGACCTTGCTAATACTGTTAAATGCCGACAACTAGATTTTTTTGATACTCGTTGGTTGAAGTCACTATTTTGACCGATACGACCGATTTTTAATATTCTAAAATCAATTTAGAAATAGCCTAAAGTTTTTCTTTACTTAGTACTCTCTATTTCTCATTCTTAAATTAATTTATTAGCTCATAATTATAAATTCTAAATTATGATACCAAATATGGTTCAATACCATCGGTATGGTCCCGTATTGTGCCCAAGACCTAAACCTATGGTTACATAAACAACCAAGATTCAACTATTTATTACATTGTCTCATATTGGTCTTAAGGACATCCGTCTATGCCCCATGATCAATTTGGGATAGCCGAGTCCTTATTTCTAAATTGTCAACTACTAATGTCTTATGAATTTTCTATACTTGACTAGGCTAGTTTTAGCCCAATCATACACATGCTTATATTGTGTACCTATGAGCACTTATATATAAATACTAAGCACCATGTCTATAGTAAATTACTTATTACACCTTATTCGTTTAAGACCCATATTTGCAATTATATAATAACTAGTTAAATTATACACTTATACATGGTCCAAACTTTTACATAAATAGAAATATTCCTAGTTAAAGAAATAACTAGTAAAATATATTTGTGTTATGGTTGACTATATGTATCATGACAAGTACCTATTGGTTCCAACATGATTACAGGACATATATGTACTCTAATTCATAGTTATTCATAGTTATATATATATATATATATATATATTCATTTCCATAAGTAACTAAACTCTTATGCATTCAACCATTAGCAAATCATATGAGCAAATATCAACCATTTCATAACTATAAATTCGATTGTATCTAAATGTCATACCGTGCCCTAGTCTTCGTGTCCGTAAAATACTACTACACATATGAGTATCAATATTATGTTTCATAAATTCAAAAATTAAATCCCTATTTATTTATATATATACAAAATTCTAGATCTAAAAACTTGAAATAAAATTTGGAAGAGTAAGTGAGGACTTGCCTTGGGTATATGGGTTTTGGAATAGGGGGTTAGGGTTTGTTCTTCTTCATCTTCAAGCTTCTTCTTCTTCTTCTTTATGTTCTTCCTTTTTCTTTTAGAAAGAAGAGGGTTAGGGCTTGGGTTTTGATGATGATGGTGATGATAGAGATGAAGATGATGATGGTGATGTTGGAGGTGGTGGTGGAGGTTGCGGCCAGGGGACGCCTATCGGGACTCGAGGGAGCCGGCGATGAGTGGGTCCGGCCAACCGGACGACGGTAGCCACGCACGGCCGGGCGCACCAGTAGCAATAGTCACGGCTGCAGTAGCATTAGAGGAAGGGGAAGATGGAGAGTTGGTGATGGTGTGATTGTGGTTTTTAGAAGAAGGAGAAGGAAATGAGGAAGGAGAAGATGCTGGATGAAATATAAGAGAAGTTGATATGGAGAGGGAGATGTTGGGAATTGTGGTTGAAGGAGGAGATGTCATATGTTGGTGTGGGAAATGGAGAAGAAAGGAAATGAAGCCAACAAGGTTGGTGAGTAAGTAAGGGAGAAGGCCTGATCGGTGATTTTTGTTTGCTCCCCCCCCCATTTTTTTTTTCATTCAACCCCTCCTTAACCTTAGAATTTGAAGTTTTGCAAAAAGATCTTATTATAAACCAAATTATCATATATACATGGAAATAGATATACAAAAAGGACATAATAATGTTAAAAAACTTAATAATAATAACTATAACTATAATAAAATTGTTAGAATAAACGTAGAAGAAGGAAGAAGAAAATAGGAGAGAAGATATCTTATTAGTGTTATTTCATAGTGAGAGGCAAAGGCCTTATTTATACAACCCAATGAAGGTGTAATACTAATCTCTAACCAATGTGGGATAAAAATACAAAGTAGAAATCCTACCCTTTAGTAACCCACGTTATAACACTCCCCCTTTTAGATGACCACCATCTCTAAGCCTATTGCCTTGTTAAAACTTTGCCAGAAAATTTCATTAGGACAAAACATGTGCGAAAGAAAAGAGTACAATATTTAGGATAACTTAGATAGGTATTGGACACGCTTAATGTTGTCTTATTAAAACTTTGTCAGGAAAAACCCAATAGAAAAAAAGTCTATGACTAAGAAAAAGGAGTATAACGCGTTATAGTCCATAGAAAATGTATCTCCTCCCGAAAATAATCACTCCCCCTGACGATGTTGATCTTGAAAAATTAGCTGATGAAGACGTCGCATTCCAATTCCATGAACTAGTTTATGAAAAGTTAACTTTGGCAACGATTTGGTACACAAGTCTGCAAGATTATCACTTGAGCGAACTTGTTGGACGTTAATATCAAAATTCTTCTCAAGCTCATGAGTATAAAAAACTTCAGTGAGATGTGCTTGGTCCTGTCTCCTTTAATGAATCCACCTTGAATTTGTGCAATACATGCTGCATTATCCTCATGAATAATAGTTGGAGTATCTGTGGTAGAAGAAATATGACAGGAGCTGCAAATGTGATGAATCAATGATCTCAGCCAAATACATTCTCTACTTTCTTCATAAAAAGCCAATATTTCTGAGTGATTTGAGGAGGTAGCAATCATTATCTGTTTTGTTGAACGCCAAAAAATAGCTGCATTGCTATTAAGAAACACATATCCAATTAATGAACGACCTTTATGGAGATCAGATAAATAACCTGAATCTGTAAAGCCAACTAGATTCGCGAGATAAGATAAACCACGCATAAAATAATCCCATATGGGTAGTTTTACGAAGATATCTTATCACATATTTAATGCCATTCTAATGTCTGCGAGTTAGCGTCGAGCTATATTTATCCAACAGATTGATAGAGAATGATATGTCTGGCCTTGTACATTATGATAGATATATTAATGCCCAATGGCACTAAGGTACGTTACTTCGGGTCCTAGCATCATTTCGTTGTCGTCCTTAGGACGATATGGATCTTTATTGATATCTAAAGATTGAACAACCATTGGAGTGCTAGGGGGATAAAATTTATCCATATTCAAATATTTTAATATATTTTCTGTGTATTTGGATTGATGCACTAAAATTCCATTAGTGCAATGATCAATTTGTAATCCGAGACAATATTTCGTTTCTCCGAGATCTTTCATCTCGAACTCCTTTTTCAGATAGTTTGTAATCTCATTGATTTTATGTCATGTCCCAATCAAGTTTATGTCATCGACATATACTGCAACTATAGCGAAATCTCCCTTAGATTTCTTTATGAAGACACATCGGCATATAATATTATTTTCATGTCCCTTCATTTTTATATATTCACTAAGATGGTTGAACCACATCCCTCCGGATTATTTCAAACTGTACAATGAACGTCTTAGCTTTATGGAATGCATGTTCTCAGTTTTTGAGCTGGGTAGGTTAAATCCATTTGGGATTTTTATATAGATATCGCTATGTAAATCACCATATAGATTGGCTGTTACAACGTCCATAAGTCTCATGTCCAGTTTTTTCTCAACTGTCAGACTTATCAATAACGAAACGTTTTTGCATCCATTACGGAAGAATACGTCTCTTCGTAATCAATCACAGGTATCTGAGAAAACTCTTGTGCCACTAATCGTGCCTTAAATCGAGCAATTTCATTCTTTTTATTTTGTTTTCTTACAAACATCCACTTGTAACCTACCGGTCTGACGTCTTTTGGTGTTTGTACTATAGGTCCGAATACTCCACATTTATTAAGGGAATCCAATTCTACTTGAATAGAATCCTTCAATTTTGACTAATCTTTTCTTTGTCGACATTCATCGATGCTACGTGGTTCAGTGTCTTCAATGCCCTTAGATATTTCAGTAGCTACTGAGAATGAGAATATCTCATCTATTGTTATATTTTTGCGATCCCATACCTCTCTTGTATATGCATAAAATATAGAGATATTTTTGCTTTCAGATACCTGAACCTCCTCTTGGGCTTGTGTCTTTTCTAAGACAATAATCTCTTCTGGGTTTTCAGAGAGTATGGATCTGTCATTCATAACCTCTTCTCGAGCTTTATGTGTAACTTCCTTAAGAGCGTTACTTGGGCATTTTCTCTTTCTAGGGACTAAGTCCTTTGAACCTATAGGTCTACCACGCTTCTGGCGTGCAGTAGATTCATTAGCCACTCTACTATTTTTTCTTACAGGGATATCAATTCGTGTTGGTACATTTACAGCGGGCACATGTAATTTAATCACTTTAGCTGCATTAATAAATACATCTGGCATTTGATTTGCAATCTTCTGTAGATGCAATATACTTCGTACCTCAGTTTCACATTGATTATTATGAGGATCTAGATGAGACAAAGTGGGATTATCCTACGATAATTCAGGTCATTTATTTATGGCGAATTGTTCTGTAAGAACATTCTTTTTTTTCTTATCTTTCCCTAACGGTGAAAATTTAGTCTCATCAAAATGGCAGTCTGCGAATATAGCAGTAAAAATATCACCAGTTAAAGGTTCTAAATATCTAATGATTGAGGGTGAATCAAAACCAATATAAATTCCTAAACGGCGCTGAGGTCCCATTTTAGAGCACTGAGGAGGGGGAATAGGAACATAAACAACACAACCAAATTTTTACAAATGAGAGATATTAGGTTGATGGCCTGTCATAAGTTGTGATGGTAAAAATTCATGATATGCAGTTGTCCTAACAATGATCAATTTACAAGCATGTAATATAGTATGTCCCCAAGCTAAAATAGGTAAATTTGATTGCATGAGTAAAGGCCTTACTATGTGCTAAAAATGCTTAATCAAGGAATCTGCTAAACCATTTTGGTTATAAATATGAGAGACATAATGTTCAACTACTATTCCTACGGAAGCACAATAATCATCAAAAGTATGAAAAGTGAACTCAGCTGCAATATCAAGTCGAATTGTTCTAACATGTTGGTAAGAAAATGAGTCTTATGCTTAATCAATTGAGAAAATATCTTGGAGAAGGCAAAATTTATAGATGAGAGCAAGAAAACATTTGGCTCTCGACTAGAAGCATTTATTAGAACCATAAAATACCTGAAAGGTCCGCTAGCAGGATCAATTGGTCCACAAATATCACCTTGTATTCTCTGAAGGAATGGTGGTGATTCAGAAGCTATTTTGAGAAGTAAAGGTGTTGTAATGAATTTACCCTGTGAACAAGCTACACATAAATATTTAGTAGGAAAGGAAAGACTTTTGTATGATAAATTATGCCCATTGGTATTGTTGATGACCTTTTCTCAACATAGTCGATCCTGGATGACCCAATCTGTCATGCCAAAGGATTAGATTCCTTTTATCCTTTAGCCTTTTGCTAGTGATGGGGGGAGATTCTACTACCTTCAGAGTAGTTTGATATAGCCCCGAGGAGATTAACTTGCATTTTTCTAATGTGAGCTTATTGCTTCCAACATTAGAGGTGATACAAAGATACTCTTTGCTATCATCGTTCATGGTTTCAACATGAAATCCATTCATTAGAATATCTCTAAAGCTGGGTAGATTTTAATTAGATCTAATAGAGAATAATATATTTTGAATGACTAAGTGTGTTTCATTTGGCAACATAACATCGCCTTACCATAACCTACTATAATCTGTAATAGTCCAGCAATGGTGGTCACCCTTGCAGTGTTTGAGGCATATGTTATGAAAAAATTCCTAGTTTTCAATATAGTGTGAGTTGTTGCACTATCTATCAAGCATATGCCATCATCATTGTCTATACCTTTCAAAAAAAAAAATTTAATATGCTACTAAATGGTTAAAGTTTATATTTTGCCAATTATTACAACTTGATCTAAATCTAAATAAAACTGCTTCAAAGAAAGTAAACTACCTAGACTATTGATCATATAATGACCAATTTATTCAAAGTGGAAAGTAAATAAACTCAGATAAGCATACAATAAATATTTATTGACTTCACTTATCATGGCGTTGAATTGGTCTTCCAAAATTATGTTTCCATCATTATCTTGGAAGAAATAATTAAAATCCATGTGTGTTATACCCTCCATGAGATTAGTTTTAACACCCTTTGAGGCTTCATATTCGTCCACTTTCTTTTGTGAGGTATGACAGTTTCGCATCCAATGACCAGCTCTTCCACAACGTTTGGAGTAGCTGGATTGAGAATTTGGACATTATTTCTTTGAGGATTAATCCCTTATTTTTTAACTGTATATCGTTTCTTGGACCCAGATTCTAGCCATTTCTTTGGCTTCTACGACGTCCAGGTCCTCTACCTCTGTGATTTTCTCGGCCCCTAATATTGGTCATATTTTTCGAGCACTAGTCACATTCACTTCAGCTGGAATTGGTGCAGACCCAGTTGGTCTACTAGTATGGTTTTTGATTAATAACTCATTATTTTTTTTGTCCATGAGTAAGAGCAATGAGTTCGGAATACTTCTTAAAATTTCTCTCCCTATACGTCTGTTATAGGGTCATATTAGTCGCATAAAATATAGTGAATGTTTTCTCTAGCATGGAATGCTCTGTCACTTTTTTACTACATAACTTTAATTATGAAGTAATCCTGAACATAGCTGAATTATAGGCTGCAACTGTTGAGAAAGTTCTGGCCTTCTAAGTTTATAGGCTTAAAATCATGCTTTGTGAGGCTCGACATATTGCTGTATAAGATAAATAATAACAAAACATAATAACTTGGTAAATCACCAAAAAATTTATGTTCATGGTGTATGCTTCAAACAATGATGTTTCAGAAGTCTATTTATACCAAACAAATCTTGTTCATGGTATGCTTCAAACAATGGTGTTCCAGAAGTCGTAGGTAAATACCAAATACTAGATGTTCATGGTATGCTTCGAACATTGATTATGTTCAAGAAGTCTTTCAAAAATATCGCATATAGAGTATGCTTCAAACAATGATGTTCCAGAAGTCTTATATATATAGACTAAACAATTCATGTTCATGGTCATCAGATTTCTTGTGGTTTTGATTTGAATGTATTAACATATATAAAAGAAAGAAATAAAGAATAATTCCAGCGTTCTCTCCGAGAGATCTATATGCGATTAACATCAGAGTGCTATCAGAGTTAAATAAAAGAAGTAAGATGAATGGATAAAAATATTCTTTTTGCCCTAGCGGTATGCCAAGAGATGTATAAAAATCAACATCAGGCTGCACCTTGGGTATGCACATGCAAAAAAAAAAAACATAAATAACCATACCTATTACCGAAGTGGAGAATTCGCAAATGGCAGCTTCACTGAGATGCTCTCACTTATTTCCTTCCATTAGAGCTTCGTGCTGATAACGTGTTAGAATAAATGTAAAAGAAGGAAGAAGAAAATAGGAGAGCAGATATCTTATTAGTGTTATTCCTTAGTTGGAGACAAATGCCTTATTTATACAACCCAATGAAGGTGTAATACTAATCTCTAACCAATGTGGGATTAAAATACAAAGTGGGAATGAAATCCTTTTGTAACCCACGTTATAACATAAATGTATAAAATATAATAGGTAAGAGAAAAAATACAACAATTTTGATTTTTACAAATTTATTAAAAATTTATATAAAAAGGAAATGCATGTATTACAGAACTCGATCTATGTAGTGGACATAGTCACACACTTCTACAACCGTGATTGGTAAGATACAACTCCCACTACAAATATCATCACATAACATGATGTCGATCTCCTGGTGTTAAAATTTTAACCATATCTATGTCGGTATACCCGACCAACTTTGGCTCATCATTCTCAAAAGAAAGCCTCCAACTAGCTAGAAGTATCCTGGAGGTATCATAAGATCCATTTTCCCTCCCTAGAGAGATACTTACTAACTGATAAGACCGCATATATACTATCTCGACTCATTGTAAAATCTATGGCATACATGAGACTACCCACAGTTCAAACACCTTATCCATAATTACTTTCTCCACCACGGTTGATGGAATCTACTTGATGGTAAGTTAAAATATGCTTCAAGCAACGTGTTCACCTTCTTTTTTTCCATCCATATCGAATATACCACATATTACTCCCGGAATACGATAAGCCGAGTTTGTTACAAGCATCACAGGTTATGCGATATTACAAATACACCGGTATTCGTACTGACAATTGTCTCCTATAATTATAGGATAGTGTATTGGAGTATGACTAAACTATTACAATCTTTGAAAAGTGATAAGTTCTTTTTATAAATTGACAACTAGATAGATGTCACGTCCCTCTTCTATAAAACCAAAATACGCCACTTGATGTGATGTCGTACACGTATAAATTGTACTTGTACAAGATAAAAACATACCTAGTTGATAAAAATATTTCAGAAGAAAGTCATTGCGACAAAAATAAGCAAAAAATAATTGAAAAAAGATAGATAAAAACGATTCTTTTTATCGATAATTTGTAGCATAATACAAAAGGCACTCCATAGTCAAATAAATTATGCCCGTTGGACTTACAATCATGAACTAATACAATGAATAATATTTCATACATTATGTCCTTTATTAAAAAAGATAAAACATCCTCGAAGAAAGCTTCAACTTGCCAAAGAACAATACTTCATACATTATTATTTGGTCTTTCTACTTTTGTAAACTCCCTCACCCAAAATAGGTATTTGTGTATATTTTATATTATTATATTTATTATAGATGTTGAATTTATTTAGAGTATTCTCTTAGTTAATTAGAAAATAATTTTTTAGTATATTTACTTATATAAATATTCATTTAGAATTATTTTAGATTTTTGGAGATTTTTCTAGAATTTTTGGTAATTAAAACTTAGAAAACATAAATTTTTAGGACTTCTATGATTTACTATACGACCATACTTGCATGTCGTTCCTACCAAATATTTATTTTAGTTTAAAATATTTAGTTATATTTTTTTGTAATTTATTTAGAATTTTAAAAAATTTATTTAGATTTTTTAAATTATTTAGGATTTATTTGGATATATATAGTCTTAATATTAGATAGATGCTAATTTAGTGTTAATAGATATTAATAAGATTTTATAAATTATTTGTATTATCTTTAATTATATTTAAGATTATAAATTATTGAGATAAATTCAAACTCTATTTTAAATTAATTCAAATCCTGCACCTACTAGGAAATCAACTTCATGCATATCCTATCCTTATTTAAATTCATCATAATCCTATCCAAATTAACCAATCCTATTTGTATTTAATTAAGTATTCTCCACCATTATAAATACCTTATCCTTCATATTTTTCTTCCCCAAATTCCTCTCTTTTTTGTCCAAAAATAGTCAAAATTCGTCATAAATTCAGTCTCATTTTCTACTAGTTATGACGAATTAAAAAGACGATATCTCCTAGTTCCGGACTCCAAACGCGCTCCAGTTTTTTTTCTTAGAACAATAATGAGGTTAGATTTCTTATTATATAAATTTCTTTTCTAAATTATGAGTATTAAATTCTGAAAAATTCGTAGAGCACAGTATGTCCGAAAATAGACGTATTTCGATGTTTTCGCGATTCCGGGAGAACCAGGAATCAGAATCATGAAGCGTTTAAAGTTTCGGAAAGATAATGTTGAGATCATCGACATATATTTTTCCCAGAATTTATTTCGAAGTATTTAAATACTGTTAATTCTGTAGAACTTCTAGGTTAGAATTTAATTATCGGTGCACAATACAAAATTTGTATGTACCATAATTCCCAAACGAATTTGAATTCGGACGAGCCGTAAATTCCAGTATATTTTTGATGCTGAAATCTACCGGAAATCATGCATAAAAGTCAAGTTTGTATCGGTTGACTTTTTGGTCAACAGATCGCCTCGATTTGCGTGCCATGAGTCTCGAGTTGATAAAATTCAGTTTTTTTTTTGGACAAAATTTAGGAATTAACATAAAAATCAAAATAATAAGATTAAAATAGGATTTTGGAGTAATTATTCCAGAATTAAATAAATTAAAATAAATTATCTTTTGACGTGATAAATTTGTAATACATAGGCTATTTGGACTGTGACTTGGACTCTGATTCATACCAGCAGCAGGACCCCAGGCAAGATACCTTGCCAAATTGCTTACAGTATTTTGCATGCTTAGTATATTTCTGTATATTTATTACATCTCTGTTTATTTATTGCATATGTAGTTCATTTCAGTCATTACTATATATTAGATATGTTGACACACACTTGACACTTAGTATCATGAGAGGACAATCATTAGGCGTATGGGCTTTTAACCACTCTGGTAAACCATAGTAACTAGCACGCACTATGGTGGTCGTGTCCGATGGTCGCTACCCCCGAGGTATGTCGATTGATGGAGTCCGAGGGTCGCTACCCCAGAGGTATGTCGGCTGATGATGTCCACTGACGAGCGTGAGGTTGTGAGGATTAGATCGAGTAGCCTACCCTTGCCCATACGTCAAAAAGTTGTCCTCATTTGCATTCATATAGATTGTCTTGTACAGCGTACTTATTTATTTTTAAACCATATGCATATTTACTGTATTCAAATTGGTTCATATTTTCTGTATCTTGTTACGTCCCTCTGAGGACCTGGTCCGCTGCCAGGTGTATCTTTTCTTGAGTATTTGCAGGAGCGCAGATTTGGATGGTTACATGTGATCCGAGGATGTCTTCTCTTTGAGCTGTGATGGATAGCTGGTATTCTTATATTGTGTTGTGGTGTTGTACTCATATTGTATTTGCTCTTATATTCGAGTTGGTAGTGGATTTGTTTCCATCCAACTATCATCCTTAGATACTTCTTATTGAGATCTAGTTTCATATATACTGGTTATTTATTTCTATATGATTTTGGTGGATGAGATTTAGATTTTATCCTGTGACTTGTATTATATTTTATACCACTTGTGGATTTTATATTCATATTACAGCGTACGTATGGATTTGGTTTCCATATATTGGAGTTGCCATATCCATGCGGCTGGCATGCTTACGTGTCCTAGTCCTACGTATTTTTGGGACTGGGGCGTGACATATTTTTGTGGTGGCCCATGCAGGTCGAGAGCATATTGTCTCGGTTACGTTACTGTACCGAACAAGTCTGCACCTAGGACTAGAGTATAGGATCTCATCCACAATTGACTGTGATTTATCTCCTCCTATCTGTTCTATTTTGAACAATTGTATCCTGCTTGATTCATGTACTTTCCTAATAGTTCTTTGAGAATAGCCTTCTGCTAGAATATAGGAACCCCTGTTATTAGGATGATAATTAGAGTAGCACACCTATTAAGAATACAACGAGAATATAGACACACCACTAAGTTTAGAATATCTAGTGAACCCTAGAATTCCTTATGTACAGAATAGTTCACCATTTCCCTTGATGTATTATGAGGACTTGTGAGCAGTATAGACACTACTAGAGTTAGCCAAAAGTTTTACCATAATGTTTGACCCTAGTATTGAAGAACCAATAAAAAACCAAGATTGAAGATTAGGACTGAACCTAACCTTCATAGTTAGATAAATAGCGGAGAACTATAAAACTTAGATCATTGTCTCATTAGTAGCAGACAGTACCTTAGGAAGCCAAGAGCAATGAATATAACATTTCTCTTGATCATATCTCGAACATAGCAACTAGCATACCACTCCTCCTTAGAAAACCATGATCCTATCTAGAGCCCCTCTATTTTTATATATTGTTCCCCTGTGACCATAGCGTTCGCTAATTGTGCGACGACCAAAATTACGTTCTTCTTTTCTTTATCTTTCAACTCGTGCCACCTGACACTTCTGATAGTAGGCCAAGTAATTTATTTCTTTGTTAATGACACATAGTTTGCTAGAATTATAGTTGTAATCTTGAATTTTAAAATTGTGTGCTTAGTAGTTAGAACTTGATAGTTAAGTTATTCTTGTAGATTGAGACCTGGTGCTTATCCCTTAGTTTTAAATTGTGTAACTTGTACCACACCTCAATACGAGTTATATTCCCTTTCCCTTGAGGCCAGTAACTATCCCATTCTTACTATTGACACTTGCACTATGACTAAGAGTTAAGACGACCATGACCTATGTAATATAAGATGATACCCTAACAAGAACCAAGACCCCTTCTCGAAGACCTTAACAGGAGCTTCTACGGTACCCTTAAGACTGTCACAGTATTAGTTTATTATTTTAAGTTGGATAGTATACCTCACAACCTAGTATCACATAGTCTTTTGACCTATTATTGAAGTGTGATTGAACAACATTAATTGTATACTATCATAAGACGACAGTGGTTGTTCAGACAATAGAAGTTAGAGGTCCTTGCCCACATTTGGTCGACTAGCAACATAGACAAGGAGGTTGTATGATAACTGTAGGGATTGTAGAGTCTTTTATTATTGTTGCTTAGTTGTTTTATTTTGTGAACTTGAGTTAATTTGTACCTCCTTTCATCATCATTTAGCGTACTTATATTTGTTGCACTACCTTGACTTATGCTGCTATTATAGCCTAGTTTTGCAAGCTTACTCTTTTATCGAGCTTGATCATGAGATATGTATTATTGGGGACGCCTACTAATACATTTCAGAATCAGTGTATTAAGGTCTAGCTAACCTTAGTGCGCTTGATTCGCCCTTCGTAATACTATTTTACGTGGATTGAGATATGTAGTGATTGGTAGACGAATATACTTGCCCCTAGATATGTCTGAGCTGATCGTATCGGTTATATAACTGTACTAATACGAGCATGCGAACAAGGAATTACCAAAATAGGATTTCAATCCACAACTGCTTTGACAATTCCCATTTGAATTCCTTAAACTCCTTGATCCCGATACTTCTATTCTATTACCTCACCCTTGAACTCTTTATTATTGGTCTCCATCTTCCCATATTTCGGAAAGACGAAACCTCGTGCTTGGTATAAGTTTAATACACAGAGAGTACTAGATATACCCCGTAGGCCGATCACATACTTGAGGATTATTCTTTTGTAATTAAGGACATATCATATATGATATAATCGGCGTTGAAGTTTTGAGGATTGAATGACATGAGTAAATAAATTAAGGAATATTTTTCTTAAAGTATATAGCCTTCTGTGATAGATGGATAAATTCTAAGTTGGGTAGCAGTGCATTGTTAACTTGAGAGGAATTTTTTTTAGATTGTGATCAAGTAAGATTAGATTGGGAGATTCAAGTCATTTTAATTTTAAGAAATTTTAAAAGAAGGATTAAGATAATGAGGATTTAATAAAATTTTAAAAATCTTGATATTGAGGACCCAATATTTATACTTTGAGCACATGATTTAAATTTTGAATATTGAAGGATGAATCATCGATTTAAATTTTTAGGATAAATATAGAATTTTAGACTTGAACAACTGGTGAATTAGATTTAAATTTTTATAATTTGATGATTTGAATTAAAAGTTTAATTTTGATTGTTGGGTCACCTATTTGAAATATTGAGGATGTAAATTGAGTTTAAATATTTGAAGAGTACAAAATTCTTAATTTGAGAATAGGAATAAGATTTGATTAGAATTGTTTATTGTTCAAAGTCTAGAGGAGATTATGATAGTTGAAAATTATGATATAAATTTTGATGTGGGATGTCATATATACTTGAGTTAGATTTGGATGTTGATTATTTAAAAATCGAGAAGAGATTACGACAGGTTGAATTTTGATTTAAACAGTGGTTATATTAATTTTGAAGTGATCGCAATAGATTCGAATAGATTTTATTATTTAAATTTTTGGAAGAGATTGCGATTGACATACCTTGTGTACGAATGTGAATGATTTAACAAATTATGTCTTACTTTAATTTCGAGGACGAAATTGTTTTAAGTTGGGTAGATTGTAAACTCCCTCACCCAAAATAGGTATTTGTGTATATTTTATATTATTATATTTATTATAGATGTTGAATTTATTTAGAGTATTCTCTTAGTTAATTAGAAAATAATTTTTTTAGTATATTTACTTATATAAATATTCATTTAGAATTATTTTAGGTTATTTTAGATTTTTGAAGATTTTTCTAGAATTTTTGGTAATTAAAACTTAGAAAATATAAATTTCTAGGACTTCTATGATTTACTATACGACCATACTTGCATGCCGTTCCTACCAAATATTTATTTTAGTTTAAAATATTTAGTTATATTTTTTTGTAATTTATTTAGAATTTTAAGAAATTTATTTAGATTTTTTAAATTATTTAGGATTTATTTGGATATATATAGTCTTAATATTAGATAGATGCTAATTTAGTGTTAATAGATATTAATAAGATTTTATAAATTATTTGTATTATCTTTAATTATATTTAAGATTATAAATTATTGAGATAAATTCAAACTCTATTTTAAATTAATTCAAATCCTGCACCTACTAGGAAATCAACTTCATGCATATCCTATCCTTATTTAAATTCATCATAATCCTATCCAAATTAACCAATCCTATTTGTATTTAATTAAGTAGTCTCCACCATTATAAATACCTCATCCTTCATATTTTTCTTTCCCAAATTTCTCTCTTTTTCGTCCAAAAATAGTCAAAATTCGTCATAAATTCAGTCTCATTTTCTACTAGTTATGACGAATTAAAAAGACGATATCTCCTAGCTCTGGACTCCAAACGTGCTCCAGTTTTTTTTGTTAGAACAATAATGAGGTTAGATTTCTTATTATATAAATTTCTTTTCTAAATTATGAGTATTAAATTCTAGAAAATTCGTAGAGCACAGCATGTCCGAAAATAGACGTATTTCGATGTTTTCACGATTCTGGGAGAACCAGGAATCAGAATCACGAACCGTTTAAAGTTTCGGAAAGCTAATATCGAGATCATCGACATATATTTTTCTTAGAATTTATTTCGAAGTATTTACATACTGTTAATTCTGTAAAACTTCTAGGTTAGAATTTAATCATCGGTGCACAATATAAAATTTGTATGTGCCATAATTCCCAAACGAATTTGAATTCGGACGAGCCGTAAATTCCAGTATATTTTTGATGCTGAAATCTACAGGAAATCATGCATAAAAGTCGAGTTTGTATCGGTTGACTTTTTGGTCAACAGATCGCCTCGATTTGCGTGCCATGAGTCTCGAGTTGATAAAATTTAGTTTTTTTTTGGACAAAATTTAGGAATTAACATAAAAATCAGAATAATAAGATTAAAATAGGATTTTGGAGTAATTATTCCAGAATTAAATAAATTAAAATAAATTATCTTTTGACGTGATAAATTTGTAATACATAGGCTATTGGACTGTGACTTGGACTCTGATTCATACCAGCAGCAGGACCCCAGGCAAGATATCTTGCCAAATTGCTTACAGTATTTTGCATGCTTAGTATATTTCTGTATATTTATTACATCTCTGTTTATTTATTGCATATGTAGTTCATTTCAGTCATTACTATATATTAGATATGTTGACACACACTTGACACTTAGTATCATGAGAGGACAATCATTAGGCGTATGGGCTTTTAACCACTCTGGTAAACCATAGTAACTAGCACGCACTATGGTGGTTGTGTCCGATGGTCGCTACCCCCGAGGTATGTCGATTGATAGAGTCCGAGGGTCGCTACCCCAGAGGTATGTCGGCTGATGATGTCCACTGACGAGCGTGAGGTTGTGAGGATTAGATCGAGTAGCCTACCCTTGCCCATACGTCAAAAAATTGTCCTTATTTGCATTCATATAGATTGTCTTGTACAGCGTACTTATTTATTTTCAAACCATATGCATGTTTACTGTATTCAAATTGGCTCGTATTTTCTGTATCTTGTTACGTCCCTCTGAGGACCTGGTCCGCTGCCAGATGTATCTTTTCTTGAGTATTTGCAGGAGCACAGATTTGGATGGTTACATGTGATCCGAGGATGTCTTCTCTTCGAGCTGTGATGGATAGCTGGTATTCTTATATTGTGTTGTGGTGTTGTACTCATATTGTATTTGCTCTTATATTCGAGTTGGTAGTGGATTTGTTTCCATCCAACTATCATCCTTAGATACTTCTTATTGAGATCTAGTTTCATATATACTGGTTATTTATTTCTATATGATTTTGGTGGATGAGATTTAGATTTTACCCTGTGACTTGTATTATATTTTATACCACTTGTGGATTTTATATTCATATTACAGCGTACGTATGGATTTGGTTTCCATATATTGGAGTTGCCATATCCATGCGGCTGGCATGCTTACGTGTCCTAGTCCTACGTATTTTTGGGACTGGGGCGTGACAACTTTCCTTTGTAGAGA
This sequence comes from Iris macrosiphon, assembly GCA_036927795.1. NCBI lineage: Eukaryota > Viridiplantae > Streptophyta > Magnoliopsida > Asparagales > Iridaceae > Iris > Iris macrosiphon. Next base: position 114,753,903 of record JAYESA010000001.1, on the reverse strand, counting down.
AATGACAAAGACGGGTAACCAAGGCGCTTTAAAAGCATCAGGCTCGACTGATCTGGTAGAATAAATGATGGCTATGTTGGAGGCCCAATGAAAGCAAAATGACAACCACGATAGGGTAAGGCTCGGAGCATAGCATAACACAAACAACTTGACTCTTTGACATAATTGGTAATTATGCCAATAGTCAAAAGTAGTGCCTCTGCGTCAATCGCAACAGTTGTGACATAAACTTGAGAAGTGGGACTAATAGAATTTGTCGAACCTCAACAGAAGCCCAATAAGTCAACATTTAAATCTTCAAAATTTTTTAACACAAATCTCCTAGAGTTTGTGGGAAGGACAACCACTAGATAATGTGATGGATTAGATCGCCAATATAGAGGGATTGTTTGCCTTTGTGGGTGTTCCAAGTCACGACAAAGTGGCGTGTGCAATTATTATTCTATGTTTCTGAGCACATAATTGTTGGGAGGCCAAGAAGTCAGACCTCAGCGCCAGAAATCAAGACGAAAGAATCACTTAGGAAATGTTTAAGCAAGCGTTTCTGGAATAATATCTTCCCCAACCATCCATTAGATAAAGGAAGATGAGTTTATGGAACTTGCGTAAGGGACCATGTCCGTTGAGGACTATGAGTCTGAATTCTCTAAACTTGCTAAGTTTGCTGGCTCGATGATCTACAATGAAAAGGTCGGGATGCATATATTCGTGAAAGTTCTGAACGATGATATACTGAGGGATGTTCTGAACCGAGAATACAAGTCGTACATCAAGTCTTTTGAGACAATAATACAAATAGACTAGTTTAGCCCACAAAGTGCTCTTATGAAGGTACAAGATTGTAATCAACCTGTAAAAATATACCATGATGAAAAAAGAAAGGCCGAAGACGAACAATACTTTAGGGTAGAGTGCAGCTTCTGCGGTCGATGGATTCACACCAAGGAAACTTGTCGTTCTTTAAATTTGGAGTGCTTCAGTTGCGGTCAACAGGGCCATGTTGTCAGAAATTATCCGACCAAGAGGCCCGTGCCACCTAACCATAATATAATCCAGGGATTGAGCAGAATTAGAACCCATCGCATCTTTAAGACAATCGACATAATGAACAACCGAGGAAACCTAGAGTTTATAATTTGCTTATAATTGATCGTGAGGGCGCTCACGACATTGGTAAGTCTATTCTTTAAGTTTTGAGGATAAATTTTTTTCTTGTTCAGTAATGTGAGACTTATTTAGTCTATCAGATAGAAATTAAGTAGGAGGCTAGCCTCCTCCTATATATATGTACCCCCTCTCTTGGAAATAAATTAAGTCTTTTCTACATGGCATCAGAGCCAAAATTCTGAATTCTTTCTCTACATTAAAAAAAAATCCCCCTAATCCCTCCCTCTCTCACCCGAACCCCCATACCCCATCCTCGTGGCCTCACTCTATTCGAGTGGAAGCCCCCCCCACTCCGCCTTCCTCTGCCTGAGTGGAAGCCCCCTTGCTACCAACTTTGTCTTAGTCGTACACTAGCGTAGGCAAGTTATTTGTTGGATCGTGGATAATCAGAGGGAAACTCTTGTGTGATCATTTGATTTTGATCTCAACTACTACTAGAATAAGTGAATTTAGCGACATATGGAAACGTCGCTAAATGACATAAAAATGTCACTAAAAAGTTTTAGCAACGTAATTAGCGACATTTCAGTAAAGTCGCATTTAGCTAGTCGCTGACAGGAAAAATGTCACAAAACGTCGCTATAGCGATGTTTACTAGCGACGTTTAGGCGTCACTAATTTTTTTCACATTAGCGACGTTTAGCGACATTCCGTTGCTAAATCAATGACGTGTCATTTATCGCTAAACATCGCTAATTATTTTTCTATTTAACGATGTTTTGCTACACATTTAGCTACGTTTTGCTGACCTGGTAAATACTGTCATGTCAGCCATTTAGCCACGTTTAGCGACGTAGTTAGCGACTTCGCTAAATATTGCTAAACGTCGATATATTGCAAAATAAATTAAAAAATCTAAAATAAATATATCCTTGCAGTTGTTCATATAATTTGTCATATATCCTTGCAATATCATAGTTCATAAAAATAGATTGACCCGGAGCAACCCTCCGTTGAATTCCCTAGGTTCGTCGATCCCTTCAGTGGAACACTCAATACCAGCAAATTCACATACATTTAATATGAATAATAAAGTTAAATTTGAAGAAAATGACACATTGGAATTACAAAACGAGTCTCAAGAAAATCCTATCGTAAAGAATGCAATAAATATCCACACAACCGAGTACAAGAAATAAAGTCTGAAATCCTCAATAAATGTATAATATTCATAAATGACCCAATATCATGGGTCAAACCATAAACAACCAATAAACTATCCTAACTAGGACTACTGCGAATCTGGAGGAGGATGAGCCCCAGCGCACATCCGGGATAAGAATAACTCATACTTGCGTCCGTGAAATCGATACCGATGTTGATGCGGAAGGCACTAACGTCGGTGGAGTCGGTGTCGATGAAGGTGCACCCGAAGGATGTATTTTCTTCAACACTGCTAGTCGATGGTTGTATGAATCCATGGTAGATAACAGCCTCATACTACTAGCAGTCATTGAATCCTGCATCATCGTCAGCCTCTTGTCCATTAACAGCAGTGATGTCTACAGCTCCGTCAAGCTGTTCTCTATCGACACTCTAAGATTAGTAACGCCATGCTCCATCCTCTCGGTCATATCCTTGAGCTCCATGATGCTGCACTCGAGCGTATCAAATCATGCGATGAGCGTCACATCGTCCGTCTGCGACTGAGATAGTGGCTGCCCCTCCATCCTTCATAGGAACTCATAACAGAGAGACACATTCTGAGGGTCAACGGTCTTCTGGACTCGGACTGATGCCTGCAAGGGCTGTGGGGAATGCGCACTTGTAGAGGAGGCCTTAGAGGACTGCATCGCAATAAGGGCGCCATAGGATCTCGTACTGTAGTACGTACCCCTCTAGAGACCAATAACGACGGTCAGCCACAGCTCATCCGCCGACGGAGCTGGAGAGGGCTCGGAGGAAGTACCAGCCTCTCCCGCTGTAGGTGCACTAGCAGTCGCCCTCTCATGGAGCCTAAGATACTCAGCCTAGAAAAGTATGGATACTCGATAATTGCTAATGTCAAAGGTATTTATTACTAACAAAATGGATATTTATTTTCATATTTGCTGAGTTATATTAAAATTAACCAAAGTAAAGTTATAGTTCTGCGAGGCCCTTTCATAAATGAGGTTTCTGTCTTTCTGATGGGTGGCTAGGAAGACTACCACCATGTTGGCGTCCTCACCCCTCTAAACCTGTTAAAAATATATTATTTAGTACTAAAATTAAATATTTTATCTTACTACCATTTTATCGTACTTGCATTAAAATAATATATCTGAAATAAAAAATATACCAAACGACAAAAATATTTCGTCATCGGAATCGAGCCACCATACCACTTTCCTGCCTTCTTCCTAGCTGCCATGACCTTCTCAGACCTTTTCTTATACCTTGGATCATCGAATCTAGCCCTCATCGCAGTCCAATGCTCATGCGTGATCCAACATTGGATCGGTTTTTCTTGGCGATCTTGATCCTTCATCGTAGTCCATAGCATCATGGATCAGCTTGGCGGCGACGGCAGGAAATATCTGCTCGAACAACTCGGCCCGGTGCGGTGGAAAGAAATATGTTTGCTACAAGAAGTAATTTAGTAAGTTATATAATATGCACAAATTAGATGATTGATATTAAAAATAAATATACTTTTACCTTGAAGTGCGTAAACCAGAACGTCTTTCTCTCGTCCGGAGCATCAGATTAGTTGATCCAAGGGCCACCTGTCATGACCCGTACCCAGAAATTGGGCATGAGTCATGGGTTCGTCCAGCCTACGCCGCAATATCGATGGTAGAACGTTGTCTATGTCACAATATAAACTAACACATCTCGCAACAATATATATAACCTGTCAATGTTAACCTTATCTCCAAAGGAGAAAAATATAATGGTAATACCAGTACTCAATCACAAGAGATCTATAATGAAGATAAAGGACACGAAATGGTAGAATACCAGAATTCGATACATAAGTCTAGGATAGGTCATAATAACGTCAACAAGTCTAATAAGTCTAAACAATCCATCAAGTCTAAATCCAAATAAACAACCCAAGTATATCAACTAACTGCCGGAAACAAATTCAGTACCAAAATAAAAATACAAAAATAGCTAAGTCACTACCAGCTATGTCTCCTCTATGGGGACTGGCTCTCCAGAAACTCTCTGAGTCCATGGTAAGTTGGATACCGGCTCTCTAAATTAATACTGAAAATATTATCCAGTCAGGATTAGAGCGAAGTACAAGAACTAACAGTAGTTCTAATTATATTAATAAAGACTATTAAATAGTGAGTGATGAATATATATGATGGAAATGTAAAACTGGTAATGTATGGAAGCAGGAGAAACATATAATCATATCTCAGTAAAATAATAAGCAGTGAGTAAACATGTGAATATCAGTCTCATCAAATACGAGCTGTAATAGAAGAATAAGGTAAACTAGCTAAGTATTTAAAATATTAGTTTGTTATGTGATCGACTTGGGACTAGATCAGGCTTGCTATATATAATTATCTATGATACATGTAAGGTCAGTCTCATCATACGTAAGACGTAAGGTTAGCTATGATGCAGGAAGGTTCAGGCTAATCATATCTAGCAAGCTATGAGAAATGTAATATGGTCAGGCTAACCATACGTATGGTGCATAGTTAGCTATGATGAATGTAAATATAGGGTATAATCACATAATTTGCTAAAACTTCCCCCGTCCCCCGACTAGTATAGTGGATCCAACCATGACACGTTACGATACATGATTCATGAAGCAGGGGATCAACCTACTCCTGAATCGGTGTCTATACATATACAAGAATCACAGGACATGTACATGGTCCTCTAGGAGATAACATCTTTTGTTGAAATTCAAGATATACTAATCCGTGTATCCTTGTGTTAGAAATCAAGTATAACACTACAAAGCCGGAATCATAATAATCATCAAAATAATAGAAATTGTCAGAGAATGTACTCGCCTGTAGTCCTGGGCAATGTATGAGAAGCAATGTCCAAATCAGAGCCCAAAAGACCTAAATATGAAATATCAATGTAAATTGGTATTTTTAAATGATGAACATGTTTAACTAGGTATTTGGGTTTATCTCTAAGTCACTTGGTCTCAAACTAGGCTAATTATAAGGTTTTTACTAGCTAATACTAAGTTGTACTAGGTTTCCAAGGCTATTTTAACTAATATGGTATAATAATAGACTTATACTATCTATATATAAATATATCTAGATCTATACTTCCTATCCAACCCTAACTAACAATTAATACCTTATCATTATAGTACCTTGACTATGTCAAGATACTATCCTAACCCAAATGCTACTATATCTGGACTGATACACCACTTAAACCAACCTGACATCACACCTATTTCCATTCTATACCTCACATTGATACCTCTTCTCCATGCTAATCTATACACCCACAGTCTTCTTCAACTAAACACAACTGATGCCCCCTTAGTGCACTACTTGTCATAGTAAGGTTTGTACTGTCAAGCTATTTCCTGCACTCAACTTGCCACAATACTCAAACCCTTACCTGTGCACTGTCATAGACAAAGCACCCTCAAATACTCGAGCCCCAAATACAGACTGTACCAACAAGGTCAAAACCTTGGCACTTCTATTGTTTCCTCCTCCATATTACCTATCATCAGTTGCTCCAATGAGCACTAAATACGTAACTGAGACTACACTCTAACCCATATAACCTTACTAACCTCTGACTTGATACTCTTACTTATAGCAACTAACACCTACCTATACAACTTCGTAACTTCTACTCCTACTTCAATCTCTAATACCCTATCTCATAACACATTAACATTAAAGATACCTCTCTTACCTTGATACTTAGCTCAATCTTAACTAAGAATGTATCTCAACTTCTATTCCCTTCATCCCCACAGTGGTACATGGTGCCAATGTACCAAATCATCACACCCATGCAATATTAATATTAAGATACTCCTTGTAACTTTGTGCCTTGGTACTAATCTTTACACCACAGATCTCACCAATCTAACACTAAGACTGCTATCTCCACCATCACCAACACTACCTGCCTACATTGTCATAGCCATCACCACATGTACTAGGACACTTAAGCACTGCTGGCTTAATGCACATCATTACCCCTTACCTCTCAACCTAGGTCTGAATTCACTGATACACCATTAAGTGTACTGATACACATAAGTATCCACACCGGCACTTAGTTTTGAAATATCTCACTGGCCCTCATACTTTAATATACTAACACTAATGATACCCACTGCCCTATGCACTTGATACCTGGATGCCAAGATACTCCTAACTACACTATAGTACCTATTTCCCTTCCTAAACCACATGTACAAACACATCCTTACATTGAACTGGCCTATAAACTCCTATTCTAATACTTGACCAATATCATAAATCTTACATCTATATACTTGGTATCATTACTAACCCTCAGTACCCACAACCATATTTCTACCACTTGATACTAAGTAGGATACACCTTGATACTTCACAGTGCCACTAATACACTCTAGGACTGTTACCTATACTTACATATAATATTCTAATACTGATACTTCATCTAGCCAACCCCTGATACACATTAATATTGTACCCCAGTTGTAGTTTTATACTGATTCAGGGTATCAGTGTCCCCCCAGGTCTGATACCACCTACATCATAATACCAAGAACTTGGTATTCCTGAGAGCTTACTTCTACCACAAGGAGTTTCACTCTTATCTTATTCTACACTCTCACTTGTATCCCTAGCATCAACTATTCTGTCATGCTAACTGACTGAACCCTATCATACTGCATACATGTGTATCTCCTATTGTCTAGGTCTGATACCTGAGCTCCTCATGCCTACAATTACACTACATGTCTCCTAAAATCTGGCATCAGTCTCCTCCTTCACTTTCTTAGTTATATATGTGCATCAGAGCACAGCCTGTAGTATTTCCCCCACATATTGCTACTTGCCTGCTATGCTCTAGCATCCTCCCTACATAACTGCAGTGCAAGCCTAAATACAATGGCTTGATGCACTACTGCAACCCAGATTAGACTTCTTCCATAATACATAGTGCAAACACCCTGAAATATTTCTCACAGTCATGTTATTTTCCCTTCCTAATGCACACAATACTGATACTTGCCATACTTTTACACTAACAACATCCCTTGGCCTGTATTTGACAAACATCCCTTGGCCTATACTCGACCCCTCTACACACTTGCTATTGCTAAAACTCACAACACACCCATAATCCCTCATCACAGACACTCTAACTGTGAGTACCCTGATATTTACAAAGGGTTAGTTCGGTAATTAATAATAATTTTTTTAATTTTAATATTTATTCGGTAATTTAATTGAACTTTGGAAACCAACCCTATGGTTTTAAGAACTTGAGTGCAACAATAGCCTTACCCTTCCAACCAACCTAGCATGCTCGACTTAGACGAGTCAAATTAGGCCCTGCCATGACTGTCCCTCACAAATTCGTAATCCTATACCTTGTTTTGGTAGCACAACTTTCGCGACAAAATTATGAGGAAATGATGAATAATTAACCCTTTTGTCGTGGCGTACGATTTTAATACGCTACCCAACCTATTGCTTCCATCTAAATCCATGCTATGAGCCTAACTGGTCCTATTACGCACATGAAACTCGAGTTGCGTTATTCGAACACCCGCATGCTTCCAATATAATATTAAGTAAACATTACAATTTATGGATTTATTTAATTAATTTAATATTCATTAATATTTGGTAAATATTTTTTAGTTAATATAAATTTTGTTGTAAATTAATTGTTGGAAGAAATATAAATTTCTAGAATTTTTCTCAAGAACCTAACTATTTTTGGGGATTTTAAACATATAAATATTGAATAAATAAAAAAAAGGAAAAAAAATAAAAAAATAAAATAAACCTAAATTCTGAACCCAAACCCATTAAACCTAAACCAAACCAAAACCTAAAACTACCTAAACCAGACACCTTTTCAGACCCCTGGCTCTCTTTCACTATATATATTACTAAAATCCTAACCCTAATCCCACACCACCTCCACAATCACCCACGCCGCCACCACCTCCACCATCACCTTTTTTAGTTAATATAAATTTTGTTGTAAATTAATTGTTGGAAGAAATATAAATTTCTAGAATTTTTCTCAAGAACCTAACTATTTTTGGGGATTTTAAACATATAAATATTAAATAAATAAAAAAATAAAAATAAATAAAAAAATAAAATAAACCTAAATTCTGAACCCAAACCCATTAAACCTAAACCAAACCAAAACCTAAAACTACCTAAACCAGACACCTTTTCAGACCCCTGGCTCTCTTTCCCTATATATATTACTAAAATCCTAACCCTAATCCCACACCACCTCCACAATCACCCACGCCGCCACCACCTCCACCATCACCTTGCCGGAGCCGCTGACCGCCCGCAGCGCCGTCGCGCTGCAGCAGCGCCAGAGCGACGCCGCATTAGTCGCGGGTCATCCGCACACGCACAGCAGTAGCAGCCTTGCGGACCCCATTCGCACGGAGGTTCCGCCCTCCTCGCTCGTCCGTTTTGTGTCCCTTCTTCGCTGGTAAATTCATAACCTAACCTTCTAGTATTCTCTTCAAGTGGAACGAATTTAGGCACCCGGGTTTAATAAAAAAATTGATCGGAAGTTGGCCGAAAAACTGTTCAAAAACAGTTCAGAAATTCAGTCCAAGTACCCCTGTTCAAGTACAATTTTCTACCAACTCGTTAATTATTTTTAAAATATAATTGAAAGGACTTCTTCACAATATAACCAAAATTTTTACTGTTCTTCACAATATAACCAAGACTTTAGCACGTGCGGTTAAATTATTCTGGTTCCAAAACGACCAAAAACTTATTTTTAAAACACAAAAAATCTTTGATACGGGGTGCGTTACGCCAAACGAGGCCATGTCATCCCATGAAAATTGTACCAAAAGGCGCGTAACATAAAAGCGGATGGGTGGGCTATCGTGAAACTTGATTTGGACATGTGTGCACGCCGGAATCAATGCGTATCCGCCAAAAAATACCGTATCGGCCTATTCCGACACCTCACCATAACTTTGTGTATACTCGTCGAATCACAACGAAACTTGTGTCATTGGATTCGCAGCGTTACGCTGGTCCTGTGACCCAAGTTTGGTTTGAATCTGAGAACGTTTACGGAATACTATTTCGTGGGCCGCACGGTTCTATATGACAGGCGATTTCGTGATCGGCTCATCGGAATCTAGTTCTGGCTATTTTGTTGGATTCGTATCGTTGTTCTGGACTCATAGACACTAAGTTTAACGAATTTGGAGAACTTTGCCTCTGTCACATTTTTGTGTGCGAAGTGGGCCATATGTGGATCCCGCTTTGACCCCAAACTGTCAATTTTGTCCCTATGTCCAAATCGGACTTATGAGTAGTCAATCCTAGCTATTTTAACTATTCTGAGAATATTGGTGATATTTGTTTCAGCATCCAGAGGTGTACGTGTAGATTTTACCTTTCTAGGAGTAGTTGACGGAGTTCAGAACCCAGTCAAGTGTACCTTGTCAAACTTGCAGTAGATCCTATTATATTATCTACTTGTGTTTCTTTCTATATATATATACTCTTATGATATACCTGCTAAACCTAGGACCGTGAGACATTGCTTAGCGTCCGAACAAGATTCGGGTGTCGACGCCATACGCGGAGTCGTGTAACATCACTTAGAGAGTCAATTTCACAATCCTATACTTTTGCGTGCTTGCTTTACCAAGTATGTCATACCATAAAACACTTGATACTATTCATGTGACAGAATCTTTTTTGAGTTATTTATGGTCATTCTGTATAGGCTTACAGGATTCGTGACATGAGACTTGTATATATTGACATATCATTATGACTCGTTGTACTAGCTAGAGGTCATGATCTTGCGTGTTATGGACATGAGACATCGTGGATATGAGACATGAGATTACATTGGGTGAGGAGAGACACACATGCTACATGCTGATTATTTATATATATACTACTGGAGGTGCCTTAGACTCTGTCTCAGATCTTTGGCACATATACTGGAGTCGTGATACTACTTGCTGTAATGGGTTCCCCGACACAGAGCCTGTAGTGGTCTTAGCCTGAGTACTAGTGATGTTCTCATTTGTTAGCTAGTTACATAGCTTGCCTTGAGGATCTGTTTATATTTACTTGCTGTATTTTATTTGGCTTGAGTGTTTATTGTACCTTGCTATGTCCCCTGAGGACCTGGATCCGGATTATGTCCCCAGGTGTAGAGGAGGAGAGCTATCCTGAGGTTTACTAGGCATGTGCTACTATTGGAGATGTACAGGTTGCAGAGGACGAGGTTGTACCGAAAGACTTCTTTTGAGCACACAATATTCTCACCATTCATTATTTATGCTTAGTGTTCTTAGATATTTGATCTTGTAGTAAATTATGGATATTTTACTTGGAGTTATTTTTCTTTCTATTTTGATGACAGGTTGTTCCCCGTTACATTATTTATATTACTTTGGTTGGATAGTTCATTTTATATTATTGTGACTGGACTTGTCTCTTTGTGTTTTCGTTACTTATTATGGATGAGATTAGATATATAGACAGTGATAGGTATTTTTAGACCATTTATATGTATTACAACTTAAGTGCACTCTAACAGGTCCATTAAATTGGGTTAGCCCATTAGAGTTGTGCTGCTGGCCTTTGCCACGTGGCTAGTCCCTCGATATTTTAGGACAGGGGCGTGACATAGTTTTTGTAGTGGCCAATGCAGGTCTATGAATATATTGCTTTGGTTTCAACTAAGGGACCGAGTAAGGCTGCAATTAGGATAAGAATAAATTTATAGGATCTCATCCACATATTGATACGTTCTTGACCTCTATATCGGATTTGAATTAATTTCTTGACTTGCATCATGCTTGATTCAACTGTTCAACCCTACACTGATCCCGACAAAAGAAGAGAATACGGAGAAATTCTTTGACGGACTGAGCTTTGAACTATAGAGATAGATTGGCTACGTTGCACCTACTTCTTATACGGACATCCTTGCCGCAGCTCGACGCATGAAGCGCATCCACAGGAGGGAATCCAGCCATAAAAGACCATATGTATTAGTACCAGCTCGAGCACCACACGGGTAGCCTGCAAAGCGACCCTAGATGAATATACCACAGAGAGTAGCATCACGAGCCCCATCCCTTCCTATTTGTCACTACTGTGGCAAGGTAGGCCATATTGAGAGGGAGTGCAGACGCAAATTGGGATTATATTTAGCTTGCGGATCCAGTCAGCATTCTCCCAGGGATTGCCCTGAGCGTCGGGGAGGAACACCGATGGTTTATCGACCCGCTTTACCAGCACCGGAGCCAGTCCAGCAGCCACATCGACCAGCTTATCCAGCACCAGGAGCATCACATGTTTTCATAAGCTGTAGTTGATCCAGCCGAGGCCACCATTGGCACCACAGGCAATACTTCCAGCAGGCCCAGCAACAGCAGAGGGCACCACCACAGGGACGATGATAAGCTTTTGCGATGACAGTGGAGGAGGCACAGACTAGAGGAGTAGTGAATATGTGTAAGATCTAGTTTTATCATAGCCAGCTATAGTAACGAATATTCCTAGTAATACTTTAGCATGTGCCTGTTAGTCCATTTCCTAGTCTATACCTAGTATTATGTTAGCATGAACTTGTTGGTCTAAATGGTAATATGTAAGAGGTACCCAAGTTTTCATAAGCTGTAGTTGATCCTCGTTCTAATCAGACTCCTTTACTCTTGATTTACTCATCTCTCATTGCCTAGAAAAAAGTTTTTATTGCTTTCCTACGTGTTCTGCTTGAACAAAACCCTCACCCTTCCTCTCGATTTTTCCTTGTTCATGGTCCTTTATCCTTTGTGTCGCGCTTCAAAAAATGTCATGCAACCACGTCATCTCTTCTGGAGCAAACCTTTCCTGACTATTATGTTTCATTTTTTCTTAATTGCAAGGGCGCAATTCTTTTAAGGTGGGTAGATTGTGAGCACCCTAATTTTTACATAAGGTTAGTTCGATAATTAATAATAATTTTTTTATTTTAATATTTATTTGATAATTTAATTAAACTTTGGAAACCAACCCCCATAGTTTTAAGATCTTGAGTGCGACACTAGTCTTACCCTTCCAACCAACCTAGCATGCTCGACTTAGATGAGTCAAATTAGGCTCCTGCCATGACTGTCTCTCACAAATTCGCAATCCCATACCTTGTTTTGGTCGCACAACTTTTGTGACCCAATTACGAGGAAACGATGATTAATTAACCCTTTTGTCGTAGCATACGATTTTAACACGCCATCCCAACCCATTATTTCCAACTAAATCTATGCTATGAGCATAACTGGTCCTATTATGCAGATGACACTCGAGTTGCGTTATTCGAACCCCTGCATGCTTCTAATATAATATTAAGTAGAAAATATAATTTATGAATTTATTTAATTAATTTAATATTCATTAATATTTAGTAAATACCTTTTTAATTAATATAAATTTCGTTATAAATTAATTGTTAGAAGAAATATAAATTTCTAGAATTTTTTCCAAGAACCTAACTATTTTTGGGGATTTTATACATATAAATATTGAATAAATAAAACAAAACAAAACAAAAAGAAAAAGAAAAAGAAAAAGAAAAAGAAAAAGAAAAAGAAATAAAATAAAATAAAATAAAATAAAATAAAACCTAAATTCTAAATACAAACACAAACCCATTAAACCTAAACCCAAAACCTAAAACTACCCAAATCCGACCCCTACCCAGACCCCTGGCTCTCCCTCCCTATATATATTTATAAAATCCTAACCCTAATCCCACACCACCTCCACCATCACCCATGCCTCCACCACCTCCACCACCTCCACCACCTCCACCATCACCCTGCCGGAGCCGCCGACCGCCCGCAGCGCCGGGGTGCTGCAGCAGCAGCCTTGCGGCCGACCGCACATGCACAACAGTAGCAGCCTTGCGGCCCCCCTTCATGTGGAGGTTCTGCCCTCCTCGCTCGTCCATTTTGCATCCCATCTTTGCTGATATGTTCACAATCTAACCCCTTAGGATTCTCTTCAAGTGGAACGAATATAGGCACCCTGGTTTGATCGAAAAATCGACCGAAAGTTGGCCGAAAAATTGTTCAGAAATAGTTTAGAAATTTAGTCCAAGTACCCATGTTCATGTCTAATTTTCTACCAACTCGTTAATTATTTTCAAAATATAATTGAAAGTACTTCTTCACAATATAATCAAAATTTTTACTGTTCTTTTAGTTTTTATTAGTTTGTTTGCTTCAATGGTTAAATTATCCTGGTTCTAAAATGACCAAAAACTTAGTTTTAAAATACTAAAAATCTTCGATACGGGGTGCGTTCCGCCAAACGAGACCACTTCGTTACATGCAAATTACACCAAAAGACGCGTAACATAAACGCGGACGTGTGGGCTATCGTGAAACTTGATTTGGACGTGTGTACACGCCGGAATCAACGCGTATCCTCCGAAAAATACTATATCGGCCTATTATGACACCTTACCATAACTTTGTGTGTACTCGTCAATTCGCAACAAAATTGGTGCCATTGGATTCGCAGTGTTACGCTGGTCCTGTGACCCAAGTTTAGTTCGAATCTGAGAACATTGACGAAACACCGTTTCATGGGCCCTACGGTCCATATGACGGGCGATTTCGTGATTGGCTCATCGAAATCCCGTTCTGGCCATTCCGTTGGGTTCATATTATCGTTCTGGACTTGTAGACACTAAGTTTGATGAATTTGGAGAACTTTGTCTCCGACATATTTTTTGGTGCGAAGTAGGCCACATGGGGACCCCGCTTTGACCCAAAACTGTCAATTTTGTCCCTGTGTCCTAATTGGACTTATGGGTAGTCAATCCTAGCTATTTTAACTTTTCTGAGAATATTGGTGATATTTGTTTCAACATCTGGAGGTATATGTGCAGATTCTACTTTCCAAGAGCAGTTGTCGGAGTTCAAAACCCAGGCAAGTGTACCTTGCCAAACTTGTAGTAGATCCTGTTATATTATATGCTTGTGTTTATTTCCATATATATATATATATATTACTCTTATGATGTACCTGCTCAACCTTGGACCGTAAGATATTGCTTAGCGTCCGAACAAGATTCGGGTGACGACACCGTACGCGGAGTAGTGTAACGTCACTTAGAGAGTTGATTCCACGATCCTATACTTTTGCGTGCTTGCTTTACCAAGTATGTCATACCATAGGACACTTGACATTATTCATGTGGCAGAATCTTTCATGAGTTATTCATGGTGATTCTGTATAGGCTTACATGATTCGTGACATAAGAATTGCATATATTGAGATATCATTATGACTCGTTGTACTAGCTAGAGGTCATGATCTTGAGTGTTATAGACATGAGATATTGTGAACATGAGATATGATATTATATTGGGTAGGGAGAGATATGCAGGCTATAAGCTGATTATTTATATATATATATACTACTAGAGGTGCCTTAGACTCTGTCTCAGATCTTTGGCACATATACTGGAGTCGTGATACTACTTGCTGCTATAGGATCCCCGACACAGAGCCTTAGTAGTGTCAGCCTGAGTAATAGTGATGCTCTCATTTGCATTTTACTTAGCTGATTACATAACTTGCCCTGAGGATCTGTTTATATTTATTTGCTGCATTTTATTTGGCTTGAGTGTTTATTGTACCTTGCTATGTCCCCTGAGGAATTGGATCCGGATTATGTCCCAGGTGTAGACGAGGAGAGCTATCCCAAGGTTTACGGGGCATGTGCTACTATTGGAGACGTACAGGTTGCAGAGGACGAGGTTGTACCGGATGACTTCTCTTGAGCACATAGTATTCTCACCATTCATTATTTATGCTTAGTATTCTTAGATATTTGATCTTGTAGTGACTTCTGGATATTGTACTTAGAGTTATTTTTCTTTCCATTTTGATGACGGGTTGTTCCTCGTGATATTATTTATATTGCTTTGTTTGGATAGTTCATTTTATATTATTGCGACTGGACTTGTCTCTTTATGATTTTATTACTTATTATGGATGAGATTAGATATATAGACTGTAAAAGGTATTTGTAGACCATTTATATATATATTACAGCTTAAGTACACTCTAACGGGTCGATTAAATGGGTTTGCCCATTGGAGTTGTGCTGCTGGCCATAGCTACGTGGCTAGTCCCTCAGCATTTTAGGAATGAGCGTGACACTAACACACCTACTCAAGCCTCGAAAGTAACCTCACTACCTTGTTGCACACAAACGCACCAAGACCCCCCTAACTGTTCAATACCACAGTTTCTAATACAATATTCACATGACTTGTTGCTGCAGCTTGGTCCCAATCCTTGCACAGGCCTGTAGTGCTTGTTGCAATGCATCAATCATTTTTTCCATCTTCACACTGAACTGTATCCCGAGCCATATTCCTTGCAGTCTTCCTTACAGCAGACCTCCCTCTTCTAGCCACCATTGCTAATACACATCAACCCGACCACACCTACTAACCCAAGTATCCATATTACAACATCCACCCTTTACACCACAGTTCCGAGAAAATTCCTAGCATAGGACACACACAAACCAACTCTAAACCATTTCACAAACACTTGGTGACAAAACTCATGTTTTCCCCAATTTTGAGGCACAAATCAACATTCCACAAGAATAAAATCATAGATCTAACCAAATAAAAGCTTCGAACATTTAGATCTAGCCAAATAAAGTCAATTATACCTATAGGAGGGTTCCTATAGGTCCAATGTGTGTTCTTAACCATAAATAGAGTAGAAAATAGTGAATTACCTAGGTTTTGAGTGACCTCCTTGAAGAACTCCGAATATGGACACGAGAAAGATGAAGCAGACACAATCCTCAATACTTGGCTCCTCTGTATGCTTCCTGTAGCAATGAAAAGCTCCTTAGCCTCCTTGGAAAATAAAAATGATAGGGATGAGATTTGGAATGGATTGATTAGGGTTTTCTTCTCAAATTTGGTAATGAATAACTAGGAAACTAAATGGAGGTTATTCATGAATAAAGAGGTTTATATAAGCTTCCTCTTAGGGTTAGGGTTAGGTTGAGGAATATTTGAATTAACACAAATGCCCCTCTCATTCTCTCATGAATAGGATCAACTAATCCTATAGAAGGAATATTCTATTCTTGAGTCTAAATGGGTTTAATAGACTTAATCTAGTCATGACTAACTAATGACTCAAGTCAAATAGTCTAAACTCAATAGCTAACTTATTCTCCTAAATAATGAGTCAAATAATGACTAACTAATTAATTGAATTAATGGGTCAAGTCTAGTTAGGTCCACCAATGTCAAGTCTAATAAAATAGTCTAATCTACTAACCAATAATAATACTATTTATAATATATATATTTATCATACATATTATATATTAAACAAAATATAAACACAATATTTATAACAATACAAAATTACAAAAATACCCCTATTCTAGAAATGTGGTAGTTACAAGTTTACCCTCCTTCAAAAAAATTTGTCCTCAAAATTTAAGACACCTTGTCTCTCTCTGGCCAGTCATAACCTATTCATTATAATCTTTACTACGATCAAACCCCCAACAATCATGGTCTAAGAAAGCCCTAGCTAAAATCATATAACATGCAATTCTATGGAAAGAACAAACATGCATGGTGCATGTCATAATATTGCAGTCGCTATCAAGGTCACTACTAATTATATTCTAGCATGAAATCGCTGATGGAAACTAAAGGTACTAAGGAATTAATCAATCAATCAAATAGATGGAAATGAATAGAAAGAAGAACAGAACAGAACCTTCTAGCCCATCACCTGCAGTATCGATCTTCTCGACCGTCATCGCAAATGCCCCGTCCTGCTAGGGTGTCTTCCTCCACGGGTGCTGAGCAATCTGCGGTTCCATATGTGGCCTAACTGGACCCCTCTATCACTGTCTTAAAAACCTGCACTCCCACTCTCCTGATACTCCCTTACAATACCCTATATTCAAGACCACACTGATACACCTAGTTGATATTATCACCCTCAATGACACTCCCTGATACTAAACTGATACACTCCACCTATCACATACCACTCATCTTAGTCTCGGTACACCCTGATCACTTGCAGACTCTAGGCAACATTGGTACGCAGACAATAATTCTATATCTATACTAGACACGTGTACTTAATACTCTATCATACCAGCTACTAACTATACTTTTGACATATGTCTCAGAACTATTACAAATGGTACTACACTAAGAGCCACTTCTAGGCTTATACACTAGTACCTAACGCTCATATTCTCATCCAAGAACCACTCTCAGTCTTACAAGATACACTCCCAACAATCAATACTGATACTTAACTCGACACCAATCTATCTGCAAGTTACTAAACTACTATACTATCCAAGGAATCTCATGAACTAATGAAGGTGAAGCTCTATAAAGAACTAACTAGAGGAACTAAAGATATCTTTATTCTAAGCTAGTAGGGTAATGATATAAAACTCAATAATAATATGGTTGAATGATAGAGACGATATATTAAGAACCAATTTAAGATACACTCTTATAATCATACACGTCTATATGAAATTATGTTACCTAGAATCCTCGCCACGCGATTAAACATAGCTGCAATAAACTATAGAGTCCGCAAATAAGATACATATCTCTAGAATCCTATAGCTAAAATTTTTTCTCTATCGTATGCTTCGCTGCAAAAACTATAAATTCCATAACCAAGAGAAGTATATCTAAAATTAGGCTCTATGTCTTCGTCACGGCAGCTAATATGACTGCGATAAACTATAGACTCCATAACAAAGGTAGATAGTTACCTCTTTTTACTGTTCTTATCCATTTACGTTATCAGAATATACATAAACTTAGTCCATAAGATTTATCTTGATACAAGAATCAAATTTAACAACGAACAAATGCAAAGGCGAAGGTGAAAAAAACAAGTGGAAATAGATTCAAAATAAGATTCTCAAGGATCATCCCAGGAATCTCTTAAGAAGTCCTAATTTGTGATTGAGTATTCTCTCATCCTATAGCCTATATCTTATATCCTATCGCAGGCTTGCAGCAGTACAACTAAGTCGTTGTACTACCACGACATCGAACTAATTGCGAAGCCTGACCAACACGGGCCACCATAAAAATGTGTCACTACCCGTACTCAAAAATTAGGCATGAGTCATGGGTACATCCAACCTACGTCACAGCACCACCGTTAGAACGCTGTCTAGGTCACAATATAAACTAACACATCTCACAGCAATATATATAACCTGTCAATGATAACCTCATCTCCGAAGGAGAACAACAATCATAAGAGATCAATAATAAAGATAAAGGACATGAAATGGTAGAATACCAGAATCCGATACATAAGTCTAAGATAGATTACAATAACATCCACAAGTCTAATAAGTCTAAACAACACATCAAATCTAAATCCAAATAAACAACCCAAGTATATCAACTAACTGCTGGAAACAAATCCTGAACCAAAATAAAAATACAAAAATAGCTAAGTCACTACTATCTGTGTCTCCTCTATGGGGACTATCTCTCCTGAAACTCTCTGAGTCCATGGTAAGTTGGACACCGGCTCTCCAAATCAATACTGAAAAATATTATCCAGTCAGGATTGGAGCGAAGTACAAGCACTTACAGCAGTTCTAATTATATTGATAAAGACTATGAAACAGTGAGTGATGAATATATATGATGGAAATATAAAACTGGTAATGTAAGAAAGCAGGTGAAACATATAATCATATCTTAGTAAAATAATAAGCAGTGAGTAAACAGGTGAATATAAGTCTCATCAATACAAGATGGAATAGACGAATAAGGTAAACTAGATAAGTATTTAAAATATTATTTCGCTATGTGATCGACTTGTGATTAGATCAGGCTTACTATATATGATTATCTATGATACATGTAAGGTTAGGCTAACCATACTAGGCTAATTCTAAGGTTTTTACTAGCTAATACTAAGTTGTACTAGGTGTCCAAGGTTATTGTAACTAATATGGAATAATACTAGACTTATACAATCTATATATAAATATATCTAGATCTATACTACCTGTCCAACCATCACTTACAGTTAATACCTTATCATCCTAGTACCTTGACTATGTCAAGATACTATCCTAACCAAAATGCTACTATATCTGGACTGATACACTAGTATTAGTTGAGATACACTTAAGAAACCAACCTGACATCACACCTATTTCCAGTCTATACCTCTCACTGATACCACTCCTCTATGCTAATCTATACACCCACAATCTGCTTCAACTAAACACAACTAATGCCCCCGTAGTGCACTGCCTGTCACAATAAGGTCTGCACTGCTAAGCTATTTTTTATACTCAACTTTCTACAGTACTCAAAACCTTACTAGTGCACTGTCAAGGACAGAGCACGATGTAGATATTCCAGCCCCAAATACAGACTGTACCAACAAGGTCAAAACCTTGGCACTACTGTTGTTCCCTCGTACATATTACCTATCATCAGTTGCTCCAATGAGCACTGAACACCTAACTGAGGCTGGCACTGAGCACAACACTCTAACCCATATAACATTACTAACCTCTGACCTGATACTCTTACTTATAGCAAATACCCCTACATATACAACTTTACAACTGCTACTGCTACTTCCATCTATAATACCCTCTCTCATAACACATTAACATTTAAAGATACCTCTCTAACCTTGATACTTAACTCAATATTAACTAAGAATATATCTCAACTTTTATTCCCTTCGTCCCCATAGTGGTACATGGTGCCAATGTATCAAATCCTCACACCTATCCTATATTAACATTAAGATACTCCCTGTAACTTGGTGCCTTGGTACTAATCTATACACCACTGATCTCACCAATCTAATACTAACACTTCTCTTTCCCCCCACCAAGACTACATGCCTATATTGTCACAACCATCACTATATGTACTAGGACACTTAAGCATTGCTGGCTAAATGCACTGTATTACCCCTTACCTCTCAACCCAGGTCTAAATTCACTGATACACCATTAAGTATACAGATACACTTAAGTATCCACACCTGCACTTAGTTTTGCAATATCTCACTGGCCCTCACACTTCAATATACTAATACTAATGATACCCACTTCCCTATGCACTTGATATATGGATGCCAAGATACTCCTAACTACACCTTGGTACCTAAATCCCTGCCTGAACCACATGTACAGACAAATCCTCACATTGAATTGGCCTACAAACCCCTATTCTAATACTTGACCAATATAATAAACCGTACATCCATACACTTAGTATCATAACCAACCCTCTCTACCACAACTATATTTCTTCCACTTGATACTAACTAGGATACACCTTGATACTTCACAATGCTACTGATACACTCTAGGAGTGTTACCTATACTTACATATGATACTCTAATATCTGAACACCCCCAAGTTGAACTTAATGTTCACCACACTAATACCACTGAACTGAGCACCTGGACACTATAATTTATAGTACAAAACTTTAAGAACCTCCACCCTCTAGACTATTGATACTACTTCCTTCACTAATTACTTATTATGTAGTGCACCTACACGTAAGTTCACCAATAACACTAATGTGATCATACTCAATCATAATTGCACTTTACTGAACACTCTATTTCTTCTTACAAGCCCCAATCCTTAGCTCTCCTACTGATACTTCATCCAGTCAACCCCTGATACACTTCTAATATTGTACCCCAGTTGCAGTTTTACACTGACTCAGGGTATCAGTGTCCCCCTCCCCCCCAGGTCTGATACCACCTACATCATAATACCATGAACTTGGTATTCTTGAGAGCTTACTTCTACCAAAAGGAGTTGCACTCTTATCTTATTCTACACTTTCACTTGGATCTCTACCCTTAACTGTTATGTCGTGCCAACTTACTGAACCCTATCACACTGCACACATGTGCATCTCCTACTTCCCAGTTCTGATACCTGAGCTCCTCATGCCTACAGTTATAATGTCTACCATACTATGAGACCGAACTCGGACAGAACTCGTGCTTAACTCGGTTACCCTTTGGGTATAAAATTAACCAGTTCAATAAGCTCCTGATATATTGGCCAAACGGTTGGAAATTTGAATTAAACCCAATCCGAATTCTGGCCGAATTCTGTTTGCATATACCCAATAAATAGGATTGGAATTCTTTATTCTTACTCACTAAATTATTTTTTAGTCTTCTATCCTATTATGAGCAAACCTCTAAAGCCTTAACTTTTCTATCTCAAAGAGCAACCCCCTAGCCTTCCTATTGCCAAGTATAATCTCGGTCTAGAAGTCTTCAGAGTTGTAAAGAGCTTTGTTCCATCAGTTACTCTCTTTCTTTCTAAGCTGTGAAGTTGTGAGACTTCAGATCAAACCTCGTGGTGTAAAGAAGTGGCAAGCCTTCGGATCAAAGCTTGTAATTCACTATTAGTGATTATAGTGGATAAAACTTCGAGCTTGAGTTCTCGGGACTGGACTAGTCCTCTCAGAGAAAAACAAGTATACATCTTGGTGCTTGCGTTTGCTTTCTTTCTCTACTTTACTACTTTACTTTACTGTCTTTATATACACTATTAGTTAGCAACTGCCTTCATTCTGATAATCTTTAATTGGGTAGATTATTCTACTGCACTAAATTCACCCCCCTTTAGAGTTGTCTCACGATCCTTCAATTGGTATCAGATCTAGTTCTCTTGATACTTGTCTTAATATCCTAAGAGACTTATGGCAACTGTTAGATCTATCCACACCAACAATGGTGAAGGCCAGTCCACAAATAGGCCACCCTTATTTGATGGTACTAACTATACGTACTGAAAAACACGTATGAGCTTCTACCTAAAGTCACTTGATTTTGACCTTTGGGCTGTAGTAGTAGAAGGATACAAGAAGCCACCAAGAATAGTCATAGATGGTAACCTTGTAGAGAAGCCTCATGATAAGTATACAGATACCAAAAAGAAACAACCTAGTCTTGATACTAAAGCTATTAACGCTCTATTTTATGCTGTAAACAAAATTGAATTTAACATGGTCTCCACTTGCGGAACTTCGTATGAAGTATGAAAACTTCTTGGGGTCACTTATGAAGGAACCTCCCAAGTGAAGGAATAAAAAATAAGTTGTCTAACATAAGAGTATGAAGCATTCAAGATGAAGCAAAATGAGACGATCACTCAAATGTTCACGAGATCCTCGACATTGTCAACCCTCTATTATCACTTGGCAAGGAGTAGAACAATCATAAGAAGATTCGCAAGGTACTCAGGGGACTCACCAAGAAATGGAATCCCAAGGACACTGCAATCATAGAAGGGAATGATCTTACCACGATGAACCTCGAGATGCTCATGGGCAAGCTGATGACTCACGAGCTGGATCTCAAGAAATTTGAAGAGCCCACTCCCAAGGAGAAGACGATTGCTCTTAAGGCACATTAACAAAAGGTCACCAACTATAACTTCGACGACAATGAGTCTCAAGATGAGAAAGTTACCCTGACCACCAGAAACTTTAGGTAATTTCTAAATCTTGAGAAATCAAAGAAGAAGGAGCCAACTGGCAATAGTGATGAATAGCCTATATGATACAACTGTAAGAAGACAGGGCATATAAAAAAGATTGTCCAACCCTAAAAATAAAAATTGCCACAATTACTCATCCAGAAGAACATTATCACGGAAATATACAAACACTAGTATTTGACATGAAAGTGAAGCTAGTGAATCCGAAGAAGAGAATCCTCGAGAAGCAGCAAACCTATGCTTCATGGCGTTAGCTGATCAGGTAACGGATAACAACGCTTGTGATGATTTTACTTTTGATAAACTAGGTAATGCTTTTAGTGATCTGCTTAATGATTTTAGATAACTTAGAAATAAGTACAAGCATGCCAAGAAAGATGTTCAAGAATGTCAAACTGAAATAGAGAACTAACATCTCTACTAAGTGAAGTAAATAATACCTCAAACAATTCAGACGAGAATTCTAGACTTAAGCTTAACCTCCACGAGGCACTTGCTAGTCTTGACAAGAGCTCTCAGGAGAAAGCTAAACTTAAGGAAGAACTGGTATCTGAAAAGAAGAAGCATTCCATTACTGCACGTAGAATAAATGCTCTCACTGCTAAATATGATAAAGTATATGCTAACTCAAAAAATTAGAGATTAGATTGGGTAAACAGGTCGAACAAAACTCCACCGAACCTAACACGAGACACGTAGTAAGACAAAAGAACACTCACAACTATGATCCTACCTGCTTGCATAACAGTTCATGTAATCATATGTTCAGAACACATCATGCACATAGAACCAAACATAATCATGCATTCTATTATAGAAGACCACAAAGAAATATCCCACACAATCATGCATCCTATCCACATAGACCACAAAGAACTACTTCACACAATCATATCTATCATGTTGCACCAATCACCAATTAT
The DNA here is from genome assembly GCA_036927795.1 of Iris macrosiphon. Taxonomy (NCBI): domain Eukaryota; kingdom Viridiplantae; phylum Streptophyta; class Magnoliopsida; order Asparagales; family Iridaceae; genus Iris; species Iris macrosiphon. The sequence goes on along the minus strand of JAYESA010000001.1, from coordinate 114,730,065 downwards.
ATAGCTATATGTCACTACTATGGTAAGAAAGAACATATATCTAGATTTTGTAGAAAAAAAAGTTAGTAGATATGAATGTTTATGCATGGATACCAAGGGTTACATCTACAACTCGTTTTATAGGTGGACCAACCCTCTCATGCTAGAAGCAAATGGATTCTCGATAGTGGTTGCTCATGACATATGACTGGTGATGCTAACCTATTTTTTAACGCTATCGATGAAGAAAGAATGTTATGTCTCCTTCGACAATAACCTCAGAGGATACATTATTGGTAATGGTAATATAGGTGTTCCTCTCTATCCTGTCATAAAAGACGCTTGTCTAGTAACGGAATTAAAATATAACCTACTCAGCATCAGTCATCTAGCTGACCATGGTTATGGTATTAACTTCATTAAAGATAAATGTTCTATTTATGAAAGATCCACTGGTTAGGTTATATTTGAAGGGATCAGGAAAGACAATATATATATTTTCTATCTTACAAAAGACACTAAAAATGCATGCAAATGTCTATACGCCAACAAAGATGACAGTTGGCTATGGCATATAAGTCTAGGACACGCAAACATTGACACGCAAACATGGACACTATTATAACACTATCTACAAAGAAACTTGTAAGAGGCTTACTAGAGATTACTTTCAAGAAATATATGGTATGTGCTGACTGTAAACAAAATAAAGCTACTAAATATTCTTTTAAATCAATTAACTATGTAAGTACCTCTAGACCTCTACAACACTTGCATATGGACTTGTTTGGACCTAGTAGAATCGCCAGTCTTGGCGGTAAGCTTTATGCTTATGTTATTGCTGATGATTATTCTAGATACACATGAGTTTATTTTCTTGCAAATAAAAATAAAGCATTTTCTGAATTTTTCATTTTTTGCAAAAAAGGTTCAAAACGAAAAAGGTTTCATGATTACTCGTATCCGAAGTGATCATATAGGCGAATTTGAAAATAGTGATTTTAAAATATTTTACAATAAAAATAGTTTTTCTCATGAATTTTCTTGTCCTAGAACTCCACAATAAAATGGTGTTGTAGAGCGGAAGAATAGAACTCTTGGCGATATAGCTAGAGTTATGTTAAATCAGTTTAACCTTCCCAAATACTTTTGGACTAAAGCTATAAGTACTTTATGCCATGTTTTGAATATGGTACTTATTCGACCTATATCGAAGAAAATCCCTTATGAACTTTGGTTTGGTAGAATCTCCACAATTAGTTACTTTAAAGTTTTTGGCTGCAAATATTTTATTCTTAATACCAAGATAATCTAAAAAAAATTGACTCCAAGGCCGATGAAGGTATTTTTCTAGGTTATGCCGCCAAAATTAAAGGATTCAGAGTATTCAACAAAATATCACTGACAATTGAAGAATCAATCAATGTTATATTTGATGAACACAACACTCAAGCACTAAACGACAGCGACGATGAAGGGAGTCAACCCACAACCAACATGACATCAGAAGGTACAAACAGTACAAGTCATCCAAAAAGTCTGCCAAGGAGATTAAAGTTTTTCATAGATCATCCAGAGGACTTGGAAATAGATGATGTATCGAAAGGTGTAAGTACACGTTCCTCAAATAGAGATATCATTACAAATATTGCTTTTATTTCTTAAATAGAACATATAAATACTGATAAAGCTTTTGCTGATAAATTTTAAATTTTTGCTATGCAAGAGGAACTCAACCAATTTGAACGCAATTAAATTTGGGAACTTGTTCCTAAACCTAATGATTATCCGATCATTGGTACTAAATAGATTTTCCAAAATAAATTAAATAAGGATGGTTCAGTTACAGTAACAAATCACGTCTCGTAGCTCAAGGATACAACCAAGATGAAGGTATTGACTACGATGAGACTTATGCTCCTGTTGCTAGACTTGAATCTATCCGAATACTTTGCACTTTTGCTAGTTTTTATAACTTTAAACTTTTTCAAATTGATGTTAAAGTGCTTTTCTAAATGGAGTTATCAAAGAAGATGTTTTTGTGAAACAACCCCCTGGTTTTGAAGATTTTAAACATCCTGACCACGTATGCAAGTTACAAAACGCTCTATACAGACTTAAGCAAGCCTCCCGTGCTTGGTACTTAGCCTCTTTCTACTTGGAAATGATTTTTTAAAAGAAAAAATTGATACTAACCTTTTTATAAAACTTCAGCTGATCCTTTGTTATTAGTGCAAATATATGTTGATGATATCATATTTGGATTTACTAATGAGATGCTATGTAATGAGTTTGCTAAGTGTATGCAGAGTGAATTTGAGATGAGGATGATGGGAGAACTGACTTTCTTCCCAGGATTGTAAATCAAACAAGATTCACAAGGAACTTTTATCCATCAGGCTAAGTATACGAAGGATTTGCTCAAAAAGTTTGACATGGACAATGCAAAGCCTATCTGAACTCCAATAGAAACATCCACTAAACTTGACCTTGATGATAGCAGTAAACTAAGAGACATACGTAAGTATCGAGGTATGATTGATAGTTTGCTATACCTAACTGCTAGTCGCCCAGACATTATCTTTGCTGTATGCCTTTGTGCTAGACATCAGGCTAATCCTAAGAAATCATATTTGTGCGCAGTTAAGCGTATCTTTAGATACCTTAAAAGAACTTTGTTGGAAGGCTTATGGTATCCTAAAACCACGTCCTTTGACCTTGCTAGTTACTCGGATGCTGATTTTGCTGGATGCAAAGTCGATCAAAAAATCACCAGCGGCACGTGTCAATTCCTAGAAAAGTCTCTAGTCTCCTAGTTTAGCAAGAAACAAAATTCTGTTACATCATCAAAAAATGATGCAGAGTTATCGCGCAGGACGTTGTTGTGCTCAAATTTTGTGGATGAAGCAAACCCTAGAAGACTTCAATCTGTACTATAAGAATATTCTTATTTTCTGTGATTACACTAGCACCATTAATCTCACCAAAAATCCAGTATGCCACTCACGCACTAAGAACATAGAAATCCGTCATCATTTTCTAAGGGATCATCAATTACACGGAGAAATTTGTTTAGAGTATGTGGATACGGAACATCAATTAGAAAACATCTTTACTAAACCTTTAGCTGAAGATCAATTCAACTTTATCCATCGAGAATTAGGTCTTTTGGATTATGATAAAATATAAGAATCATAAGATACTTTACAAATTTTTTTTGTCACATTTTCAAAAAATATTTGAAAAATTTGGATACAAGTTGAAAGGGCCCTTCTGTCAAAAATGTGTAAATAACCTTAAGCGGCACGGTATTTAAGTGTCTTCGGACCACTGCCAGCTGGGATCCTGCCCCTACAGCTACTCTGAGATGATTTAAACTCTTAAAAAATATGATTTAAGTTCAGCACTTATTATTCTGTATTTACATCAGATCAAGAAAGGCATAATATCAATTAAAGTTACATTGAGATTCTGGAAATAAATATCAACAGAATTCGGACCGAAATCGGACCGAGCTTGGACCGAACTCGGTTAGTTTAATTCCAGAATATGCTATGTCATTTAATTATCTTCCGAATTTAGGTTTCTGCTACTCTATATATAGATCATTTTGTTGCTCATTCATTTAGACCAACAAAAATTATCCCTCATCTACCAATAAATTAGTTTTTCCTCCAACATCCTCTCCTACCTAAAAGGAAAATAGATTCCATTTTTTACTCTCTTTTCTGTCCCGTTATGCCAAATATAGGAGAATTCGATGGTTTCACCTTTCGAAGCCTCAAAATTTTAAATGATTGGTTTAATGACTTCTTCAAGAGACACATCTGTTTAGGCCATCCTATTGATTTTACTTCCCAACACAAAGACTATCTACCTATTCTTCAAAAACTTAAACTTGAAGAATTTGTTACGACCCATACCAATATTTACACAATGCTATTCAAATGTTCTATTGTAACTTAACATATGAACATGATACTATTTTATTTAGAGTTCGTGGTATTCCAATTGAATTCGATGTGAATGACTTGGGCAAAATCCTACGCATTCCCGCTGATGGACAAACCTTAGTCAACATCACGCAAGTTCAATTCAACCATGGCTTAACTCTATATTCTTTCAAAAATATCATTTGTCACCCTCTTGAATGTCCACCTAGAAAATTTTATGCTAGATATTTGAATGGTCACTTCTTTGAAATACATCGTATTATCTTTTCAACTTTTCTACCTAAGAAGACTTACTTTGATGAGGTCTCTTATCTAGAAATGTTAGCTTTATATCACTTGTATTTCAGTATTAACTTCAATGTTCCCCAGACCATCTTATCTCAAATGGTTCAATGTCTCAAGAAAGGGCATCCACTACTATACGCCATGTACTTGCCAACTATTTTCAGCTATTTCGACATTCCTTTGGATACTTGTCCAAATCTTGAGGAACGATTATACCTCAATAGAATTCGAAGATTTGAGCCAACTACGCTTCTACCTTATTACTCATCATCAAACTCCAACACTCATCCTGTTGATTCCGTCCCTCCTGTTGATAAACAATCGCAAATCTTAGAGTCTATTTTCAATCTGTTGCATGATCGCTTCCACAAAGAAGATATACGCAATCGTGCTACTGATCATCGCCAAACTCTTCAGACTCAAGCTCTTGGCAACTTTTTGATAGACATCCAGTACACCCTATTGAAGCACCCAGCCGAAACTTTTTTGATTCTCCGGAATCTGAATCAACAAAGATTTCGTATTGATCACCCCTATGTTCAGCGACATTTGGATCCAGCTGATGCCTTCTTTGATCCAAACATAATAGTTGAACCTGATGATGAAGATGAAGAATATGACAACTAGTTACTCAATAGATTTAAATGTTTTAAAAGTTTACTTTTAGATGCTATACTATGATGTTTCCACTACACATCTGCTTTTGTATGTTTTCTTTTCAAATGAATAAAAGTTTAATACAATTTTTTTTGTTGTCATTATATATTATCCTATATACACTTTACTCTCTTATTTTTTTGGTCATCTCACCGATTTCGGGGGAGCATGCCATTTAGATCAAATGACAACGGAGGAGAAATACATACATGATACTAGAATACAAGATGATACTCGACAGACGTTGTCTTCAGCATATCAATTGCTCCACAGTTACGGGGAAGCCTTGTATATCAAAGACTTGCAGTATCATTCATAGTTTGTCAATTATCAAAATAGGAAAGGTTGTTGGCCCATCCGGTCTCAATCAACTTGATTTTGATAGTTAACTAAACTATGCATTAATATGTCATAATCTGAAGCATCAATACTTCTATTACATATCGTCTGTATTACGTCTATTCAAAAATAATCTTTTATTTATTTGAGTCTAGGACTGATGTAAGCTGAGTCGCAATAGCAAATCCTAAATACCTATACCCAGATACATAGTCCACTCAAATGAACCAAAGAACCTATTTACCAAATCAGGTGACATTTATTTACAAAGTCTACCATACTAAGAGACCGAACTCGGGCCAAAATCGGACTGAACTCGTGCCAAACTCAGTCCAAACTCGTGCAGAAATTGGACCGAACTCGGTTACCCTTTTGGTATAAAATCAACCAGTTCAATAAGCTCTTGATTTCTTGGCCCAACGGTTGGAAATTTGAATTAAACCCCATCTGAATTCTGGCTAAATACTATTTGAAAACACCATATAAATATGATTGGAATTCTTTATTCGTACTCACTCAACCATTCTTTAGTCTTCTATCCTATTGTGAGCAAACCTCTATAGCCTTAACTTTTCTATCTCAAAGAGCAACTCCCTAGTCTTCCTAGTGCCAAGTGCGATCTCGGTCTAGAAGTCTTCAGAGTTGTAAGGAGCTTTGTTCTATCAGTTACTCTCTCTCTCTAAGCTGTGAAGTTGTAAGACTTCGGACCAAACCTCGTGGTGTAAAGAAGTGGAAATCCTTCGGATCAAAGCTTGTGATTCACTATTGGTGATTATAGTGGATACAACTTTGAGCTTGAGTTCTCGGGACTGGGGTAGTCCTCTCAGAGAAAAACCAGTATACATCTTGGTGTTTGCGTTTACTTTCTCTATCTACTTTACTGCTTTACTTTATTGTCTTTATATACACTGTTAGTTAGCAACTGCTTTCATTATGATAATCTTTAATTAGGTAGATTATTCTGCTGCACTCTATTCACCCCCCTCTAGAGTTACCTCACGGTCCTTCAACTGTCACACGAACAACATCCCTTGGCCTGTACTCGACAAATATCCCATGGCCTGTACTCGACCCCTCTACACACTTGCTATTGCTAATACTCAAAACACACCCATAATCCCTCATCACAGACACTCTAACACACCGACTCGAGTCGCCAAAGTAACCTCACTACCTAGTTGAACACAGACATACCAAGACCCCCTAACTGTTCCACACCACAGTTGCTAATACAATGTTCACATGAGCTATTGCTGCAGCTTGGTCCCAATCCTTGCACACGCCTGCAGTGCATGCTGTAATGCATCAACCCTTTCTTCCATCTTCAAACTGAACTACATCCCGATCCCTGCTCCTTGCAGTCTTCCTCACAGCAGACCTCCCTCTTCCCGTCACCATTGCTAATACACATCAACCCGACCACACCTACTAACCCAAGTATCCACATTACAACATCCACCCTTTACACAACAGTTCCTAGAAAATTCCTAGCATAGTCATGCACAAACCAACTCTAAACCATTTCACAAACACTTGGTGTCTAAACACACATTTTTTCTCCAATTTTGAGGCACAAATCAACATTCCACAAGAAGAAAATCATAGATCTAACAAAATGAAAGCTTCCAACACTTAGATCTAGCCAAATAATGTCAATTAAAACTATGAGAGGGTTCCTATAGGTCAAATGAGTGTTCTCAACCATAAATAGAGTAGAAAATAGAGAATTACCTAGGTTTTGAGTGACCTTCTTGAACAACTCCGAATTGGGACACGAGGAAGACAAAGCGGACACAATCCTCAATACTTGTCTCCTCTGCAAGCTTCCTCTAGCAATGACAAGCTCCTTAGCCTCCTTGGGAAACAAAAATGAAGATGGATGAGATTTTGAATGGATTGATTATGATTTTCTTCTCAAATTTAGGAATGAATAACTAGGAAACTAAATGGAGGTTATTCATGAATAAAGAGGTTTATATAAGCTTTCTCTTAGGGTTAGGGTTAGGGTTATGGTTAGGGTTAGGTTAAGAAATATTTGAATTGACACAAAGGCCCCTCTCATTCTCTCATGAATATGATCAACCAATCCTATAGAAGGAATATTCTATTCCTGAGTCTAAATGGATTTAATAGACTTAATCTAGTCATGACTAATTAATGACTCAAGTCAAATAGTCTAAACTCAATAACTAACTTATTCTCCTAAACTAATGAGTCAAATCATGACTAACTAATTAATTGAATTAATGGGTCAAGTCAAGTCTAGTTAGGTCCACTAATGTCAAGTCTAATAAAATAGTCTAATCCACTAACCAATAATAATACTATTTATAATACATATATTTATCATACACATTATATTCTAAAAAATTATAAACATAATATTTATAACAATACAAAAATACAAAATACCCATATTCTAGAAATGTGGTAGTTATAAGTCTACCCTCCTTAGAAAATTTTTGTCCTCGAAATTTAAGACACCATGTCTTTCTCTGGCCAGTCATAACCTATTTATTATAATCTTCACTGCGGTCAAACCCCCAACAATCATGGTCTAAGAAAGTCCTACCTAAAATGATACAATATGCAATTCTATGGAAAGAACAAACATGCATGGTGCATGTCATAATATTGCAGTCGCTATCAAGGTCACTATTAATTATATTCTAGTATGAAATCACTGATGCAAACTAAAGGTACTAAGGAATCAATCAATCAATCAAATAGATGAAAATGAACAGAAAGAAGAACATAACAGAACCTTCTAGCCCATCACCTGTAGTATCGATCTTCTCGACTGTCATCGCAAATGCCTCGCCAAGCTGGGGTGTCTTTCTCCGCGGGTACTGAGCAATCAACGGTTCCACAGGTGGCCTAACTGGACCCTTCTATCACTTTATTAAAAACCTGTACTCCCACCCTCCTGATACTCCCTTAAAATACCCTATATTAAATACCACACTGATACACCTAGTTGATATTATCACCCTCAATGACACTCCCAGATACTAAACTGATACACTCCACCTTTCACATACCACTCATATTAGTCTCGGTATACCCTGATCACTTGCACACTCTAGGCAACATTGGTATATAGACAGTAATTTCATAGCTATACTAGACACGTGTATTTAATACTCTATGATACCAGCTACTAACTATACTTTCACACATGTCTCATAACTATTATTATAAATGGTACTACACTATGAGCCACTTCTAGGCTTATACACTGATAACTAACGCTCATATTCTCATACAAGAACCACTCTCAGTCTCACAAGCTACACTCCCAACAATCAATAATGATACTTAACTCGATACCAATCTATCTGCAAGTTACCAAACTACTATACTATCCAAAAAATCTCATGAACTAATAAAGGTGAAGCTCTATAAAGAACTAACTAGAGGAACTAAAGATATCTTTATCCTGAGCTAGTAGGATAATGAAACAAAACTCAATAATAACGTGGTTGAATGATAGAGATAATATATTAAGAACCAATTTAAGATACACTCTGATAATCATACATGTCTATATGAAATTATGTTACCAAGAATCCTCGTCAAGCGAGTAAACATAGCTGCGATAAACTATAGAGTCTGCAATTAAGGTACATACCTCTAGAATCCAGTATCTAAAATGTTCGCTCTGCCGTATGCTTGGCTGCAAAAACCATAAATTTCATAACCAAGAAAAATATATCCAAAATAAGACTCTTTGTCTTCGTCACGACAGCTAATATGGTTGCGATAAACTGTGGACTCCATAACAAAAGCAGATAGTTACCTTTTTTTACTATTCTTATCCATTTACGTTATCAGAATATACATCAACTTAGTCCATAAGATTCATCTCGATACAAGGATCAAATTCAACAATGAACAAGTGCAAAGGCGAAGGTGAAACGAAACAAGTGGAAATAGATTCAAAATAAGATTCTCAAGGGTCATCCCAAGAATCTCTCAAGAAGTCTTAATTTATGATTGAGTATTCTTTCATCCTATAGCCTATATCTTATATCCTATCGCAGACTCGCAGTAGTATAACTAAGCCCTTCACCACCACGATATCGAACTAATTGTGAAGCCTGATCTACATGGGCCACCATAAAATCGTGTCACGACCCGTACCCAAAAATTGGACATGAGTCATGGGTTTGTCCAGCCTACGCCACAGCATCGACAATAGAATGCTGTCTAGGTCACAATATAAACTAACACATCTCACAACAATATATATAATCTATCAATGATAACCTCCTCTCCGAAGGAGAATAATATAATGGTAATACAAGTACTCAATCACAAGAGATCAATGATGAAGATAAAGGACACGAAATGGTAGAATACCAGAATCCGATAGATAAGTCTAGGATAGGTTACAATAACATCCATAAGTCTAATAAGTCTAAACAACACGTCAAGTCTAAATCCAAATAAATAACCTAAGTATATCAACTAACTGCCGAAAATAAATCCGGAACCAAAATAAAAATACAAAAATAGCTAAGTCACTACCATCTGTGTCTCCTCTATGGGGACTAGCTCTCCTGAAACTCTCTGAGTCCATCGTAAGTTGAACACTGTCTCTCCAAATCAATACTAAAAAATATTACCCAGTCAGGATTGGAGCGAAGTACAAGCACTAACAGCAGTTCTAATTATATTGATAAAAGCTATAAAACAGTGAGTGATGAATATACATGATAGAAATATAAAACTGGTAATGTAAGGAAGCAGGAGAAACATATAATCATATCTTAGTAAAATAATAAGTAGTGAGTAAACAGGTGAATATCAGTCTCATCGAATACAAGCTAGAATAGAAGAATAAGGTAGTTTGAAATATTAGTTTGTTATGTAATCGTCTTGGGACTAGATCAGGCTTGCTATATATGATTTGCTATGATACATGTAAGGTCAGGCTAACTATACGTAGGGTGTAAGGTTAGCTATGATACATGAAGGGTCAGGCTAATCATATCTAGCAAGCTATGAGACATGTAATATGGTCAGACTAACCATACGTGTGGTGCATTTTTAGCTACGATGCATGTAAAGGTAGGATATGATCAAATAATTTTCTAATACTTTTCCCGTCCCCCGACTAGTATAGTGGATCCAACCATGACACATTACGATACAGGATCATGGAGCAAGGGAGCCAACCTACTCCTGAATCGGTGTCTATACATATACAAGAATCACATGACATATACTGGGTCATTTAGGAGATAATATCCCATGCCAGAATCCAAGATATACTAATCCGTGTATCCTCGTGTCAGGAATCAAGTATAACACAACAAAGCTGGAATCATAGTAATCATAAAAATAATAGAAACTGTCAGAGAATATACTCGCCTGTGGTCATGAGCAATATATGAGAAGCAATATCCAAATCGCAGTCCGAAAGACCTAAATAAGAAATATCAATGTGAATTGGTATTTTGAAATGATGAACATATTTAACTAGGTATTTGGGCTTATCTCTAAGTCACTTGGTCTCAAATTAGGCTAATTCTAAGGTATTTACTAGCTAATACTAAGTTGTACTTGGTATCCAAGGTTATTCTAACTAATATGGGATAATACTAGACTTATACTATATATATATAAATATATATCTAGATCTATACTACCTATCCAACCATCACTTACAGTTAATACCTTATCATCCTAGTACCTTGACTATGTCAAGATTCTATCCTAACCCAAATGCTACTATATCTGGACAGATTCACTAGTATTATTTGAGATACACTTAAGAAACCAACCTGACATCACACCTATTTCCAGTTTATACCTCTCAATGATACCACTCCTCTATGCTAATCTATACACCCACAGTCTGTTTCAACTAAACACAACTAATGCCCCCTTAGTGCACTGCCTGTCATAGTAAGGTCTGTACTGTCAAGCTATTTTCTGCACTCAACTTGCTACAGTACTAAAAACCTTACCGGTGCACTGTCAAGGACAGAGCACGGTGTAGATATTCGAGCCCCAAATACAGACTGTACCAACAAGGTCAAAACCTTGGCACTACTGTTGTTCCCTCGTCCACATTACCTATCATCAGTTGCTTCAATGAGCACTGAACACCTAATTGAGGCTGGCACTAAGTACTACACTCTAACCCATATAACCTTACTAACCTCTGACCTGATACTCTTACTTATAGCAAATAACCCCTACCTATACAACTTTACAACTACTACTGCTACTTCCATCTCTAATACCCTCTCTCATAACTTATTAACATTTAAAGACACCTCTCTTACCTTGATACTTAACTCAATATTAACTAAGGATATATCTCAACTTATATTCCCTTCATCACTACAGTGGTACATGGTGCCAATGTATCAAATCCTCACACCCATGCTATATTAACATTAAGATACTCCCCGTAACTTGGTGCCTTGGTACTAATCTACACACCACTTATCTCACCAATCTAATACTAACACTGTTATTTCCACCATCACCAACAATACCTGCCTATATTATCACAACCATTACCATATGTACTTGGACACTTAAGCATTGCTGGCTAAATGCACTACATTACCCCTTACCTCTCAACCCAGGTCTGAATTCACTGATACACCATTAAGTGTACAGATACACTTAAGTATCCACACCTGCACTTAGTTGTGCAATATCTCACTGGCCCTCACACTTCAATATACTAACACTTATGATACCCACTGCCCTATGCACTTGATACATGGATGCCAAGATACTCCTAACTACACCATGGTACCTAATTCCCTGCCTGAACCACATGTACAGACACACCCTCACATTGAATTGGCCTACAAACCCCTATTCTAATACTTGACCAATATCATAAACCTTACATCCATACACTTGGTATTATAACCAACCCTCACTACCTACAACCATATTTCTACCACTTGATACTAATTAGGATACACCTTGATACTTCACAATGCTACTGATACACTCTAGGAGTGTTACATATACTTACATATGATACTCTAATATTTGAACACCCCAAGTTGAACTTAATGTTCACCACACTAATACCACTGAACTGAGCACCTGGATACTATAATTTGCAGTACAAAACTTCAAGAACCTCCACCCTCTAGACTGTTGATACTGTTTCCTTTACTAATTACTTATTCTGTAGTGCACCTACATATAAGTTCACCAATAACACTAATGTTCTCTTACTCAATCACAATTTCACTTTACTAAACACTTTATTTCTTCTCACAAGCCCCAATCCTTAGCTCTCCTACCAATACTTCATCTAGCCAACCCCTGATACACTTCTAATATTGTACCCCAGTTGCAGTTTTACATAGATTTAGGGTATCAGTGTCCCCCCAGGTCTGATACCACCTACATCATAATACCATAAACTTGGTATTCTTGAGAGCTTACTTCTACCAAAAGGAGTTACACTCTTATCTTATTCTACACTTTCACTTGGATCCCTACCCTCAACTGTTATGTCATGCCAACTTACTGAACCCTATCACATTGCACACATGTGCATCTCCTACTGCCTAGGTCTGATACCTGAGCTCCTTATGCCTACAATTATACTACATGGCTCCTAAAATCTGGCATCAGTCTCCTCCTTAACTTCCTCAGTTCTATATGTGTATCAGAGAACAACCTGTAGTATTTCCCCCTCACATTGCCACTTGCCTGCTATGCTCTAGCATCTTCCTTACTTAACTGCAGTGTAAGCCCAAATACAATGTCTTGATGCACTGGTGCAACCCAGATCATACTTCTTCCATAACACACAGTGCAGACACCTTGAACTATTGCTCACAATCATGCCATTTCCCCTTCCTAATGCACACAATACTGATACTTGACATACTGTCACACTAAAAACATCCCTTGGCCTATACTTGACCCCTCTATACACTTGCTATTTCTAACACTAATAACACACACATAATCCCTTATCACAGACACTCTAACACACCTACTCGAGCCTCCAAAGTAACCTCACTACCTAGTTGCACACAGACATACCAAGACCCCCCTAACTGTTCAACACCATAGTTGCTAATATAATGTTCACATGAGTTGTTGCTACAGCTTGGTTCCAATCCTTGCACAGGCATGCAGTGCTTGTTGTAATGCTTCAACCCTTTCTCCCATCATCACACTGAACTGCATTTTGAGCCCTGCTCCTTGCAGTCTTCTTCATAGCAGACCTCCCTCTTCTAGCCACCATTGCTAATATACATCAACCTGACCACGCCTACAAACCCAAGTATTTACATTACAACATCCACCCTTTACACCATAGTTCCTGAAAAATTCATAGCTTATGTCACACACAAACTAACTATAAACCATTTCATAAACACTTGGTGTCTAAACTCACAATTTTCCCAATTTTGAGGCACAAATCAACATTCCACAAGAAGAAAATCATAGATCTGACAAAATGAAAGCTTCTAACACTTAGATCTAGCCAAACAAATTCAATTATACCTATGTGAGGGTTTCTATAGGTCTAATGGGTATTCTTAACCATAAATAGAGTAAAAATAGAGAATTACCTAGGTTTTCACTTACCTCCTTGAAGAACTCCGAATTTGGACACGCGAAAGATGAAGCGGACACGATCCTCAATACTTGGACTCCTCTTCAATTTTTCTCTAGCAATGACAAGCTCCTTAGCCTCCTTGAAAAATAAAAATGAGAGGAAAGAGATTTAGAATGGATTGATTAGGGTTTCTTCTCAAATTTTGGAATGAATAACTAGGAAAGTAAATGGAGGTTATTCATGAATAAAGAGGCTTATATACGCTTCCTCTTAGGGTTAGGATTAGGTTGAGAAATATTTGAATTGACACAAAGGCCCCTCTCATTCTCTCATGAATATGATCAACTAATCCTATAGAAAAAATATTCTATTCTTCAGTCTAAATGGGTTTGATAGACTTAATCTAGTCATGACTAACTAATGACTCACTCAATAACTAACTCATTCTCCTAAACTAATGATTCAAACCATGACTAACTAATTAATTTAATTAATGGGTCAAGTCAAGTCTAGTTAGGTCTACTAATGTCAAGTCTAATAAAATAGTCTATTCCACTAAATAATAATAATACTATTTACAATATATATTTATCATACACATTATATATTAAACAAAATATAAACACATTATTTATAATAATACAAAATTATAAAAATACCCCTATTATAGAAATGTGGTAGTTACACCACCATAGTTGTACCTCAAACAGTGGCCCAAGCGTCTCTGTACCGACGAGGGACGATATCTATACATAGATAATTATATTCGTGAAAAAGTGAATATATTATGAATAAAGAAATATACGATATATATGATGACCGAAATTCTCGTCCTCGTCTCGTCCGGATGTGCGTATGGAGGATCTCGCTCATACGGAGATGACGTTGGCTCAACCTCCGCCATCTGATCATCTGTCTCCATGGTTCCGTCGGCAGGAGAAATGCTGGACGAGGGAGTAGACTCAGGCCTGTAACTACTCGTCCTAGGAGTGCTTTCACGTAACGTCATCACAGTCGAAGATGTGGCTGGTCGATATATTAGAGTGCTTTGCGACGAGGATCCAAAACAAGAAGTAGGCAGTATCGAATGAGCACTCTGTCTACCTCGAGACCTGCCGAACACTCCATGTCGTCTTGTCATACCTGATAACAATATATGATGATAGAAAAAATAAACCGATATATAGTACATTCTACAGTCAAAATGTTATAAATATCTTACAGTATTAATAGAATTATACATTAAATAACTAGTAGTGTCACAAGTCTAAATTGATAGTACATTCTACAGTCAACATGTAATACATGTTACAAGTCCAAATGAATTTATTTTATTTCCAATATCTTCAAAAAAAAAAATTAAAAAAAACTTTAATAAATGTTTAGTTATATAAATTAATTTTTGATAAGAAAAAAAAAAGGAGAGGAAAACAATCATTCCCTCCCACATCCGAATGGAGATAAATTGTATTTGGGAGAAAAACAATCATTCAAGTCTCTACTTCCAACTAACTTTTTTCTCTCACCCAAACAGAGAAAGCCCCATGCCTAACTTACAAGTGAACGACCGCCACGTGACGTTTCTGTCATGTGACGGCCACCCGAGTAGCCACCGGGTTCTACCTCTCCCCTTCCTCTTACAAACGCTGACGTGGCGGCCACGTTGCGACCGTCCATTGGGAGAGATGGGATTCGATGGCCGTCCGGCAACAAAAGCGTTACGTGGCAGCCGCTGATTGAGGAAGCGGTGGAGTCGGGGAGGCCCACATAGCGGGAGGAGAGAGAAGGTTGTAAGCATTTGGTAGTAAACTTTGCATTATTGTAATAGAATCCCAACTTTCACTTAAAAGACGAAGAGAAATAAATATCTCTACAGTAGTAAATATCAATTTCAACACAAAAGGTGCAAGTTGGGGAAGGATGCGCATAAAATGCAGTAGTACGTGCAGGAAGAGAATTTGAATAGCGTGTCGAGGAATTGGACAGTGAGGATGGGATTCCCTTGTGTCGAGGGAATTAATGACAAAAGAAATATATATATAATATATATGGCTGTCCTTTTCACAAGTTGGAAGAGAAGATGGACAAAATCCATGAGAGATCCAAGTGACCAATGGGACATTCGCGATGCAAATCCAATATGTACATACAGACAATGGAATACAAAAAGATAAAAACAGGAAAAGGAATTGCGCATTACTTTAGTTTGCCTTTTGATTAATTTGCTACTTCTTGGCCTTGACCTGACTAGAAACATATCAATTGTATTATAGGTGGACTTAGTGGGTAAATAAAAGAAATGAAATTTACTTACAGATTATCAAAGTTTGGTGACATTACACAGAAACCAAATTTCCATAAATACCAAAAGTGGATACAAATTTATGACTTTTTTTCTTCTAGGCCTCCCAATTAACCTACACTAGTTCCACCAGTAGAACCATTCCCTGGTGGCCCAAAATCTGGTTTTTAGTGTTACAACGTTCAAAAGTTATCATAATTGTACCATACATTAATAAACATATATATGTTTTAATATGAAAAGATAAATGATAACTTTGTAAACCTCAGTTTTGGGAGCAACTCCCTCCTATTTCTTAAAGCAACTAATTATAGAAAACAAGAACATATTTGAAAACATGAATACTTGTTACTAAGCCTAATTTACAATTAAATACTTTGAATTAATTTATAACTTAAATATTCTGATTTTTGGTACTTTAATTTCGTACACTGTTCTTTTGACAAGTTAAAAACCTGAATTAGTTTGACAAGTTAATAGCGGAATCAAGTTGGAGATATGGTTGCGGGGAGGGAATCAGGATTAGGGTTAGGGTTTGGGTTAGGGTTAGAATTAGTTTAGTTAAAAAAAAAAGATGAAGACGATTATTATTTAATAAAATTTTGAAATAAATAACTAGTTATTAAGGTTAGGTTTAGGATTGACATTGTGGTCCTTTTGTGTCTACGAGGTCGCTATTTCAAAATAGCGATAGTTGATACTTTTAAAGTGAAAATAAAAGTTCAGAATATCAATTTGCCAAAAACACACAAAAAAATAGAAACAACCGAGATAAGCTATTTCAGTCCTACACTTAATAATCATTATATAATGGCGCAACACCTAGCCTTTTATGGTTTTTTATTATGTAGTTACATAATAGTTTGTCCAAGATTTAGAAATCGAATGAAGGGAAAAGATAAAACTACTAAGAAAAATTTTAAATATTTTTTTCCTGATTTAGCATTTGAGGTGAATCATAGCTTTAATATATACTAGTAATAACGCATGTAAAAGAAAATTGTCTTCTTTTGATATTGTTGCTAAACTACTTTCTTCCGTAATTTTGAGATAAAATTAGGTTTTAAGGTTTTAAATGATTTTCTTCGATGCTGAAGCAAAGAGATATAGTTAGTTTTCAAATTATGTTCTTCTATAATTTGAGATAAAGTTAGTTTTTATATTAGTTTCTTTCGAAATGTGTGAAACATAGAGATGCAATTAGTTTTTAAATTAGTTTCTTCCATAATTTTGATATACAGTTAGTTTTAAATTAGTTTTTCTGTAATTATTTTAGTAATTAATGGATGATATACAAACGGCTTATTTTTTTGAGCCATTTTCAAGTCGCATTAGAGAAGTAGAGAAAAAAAAATTTAGTTATTTTTTGGTTTTTAGGGTAAATAAAATAAGGGACTTTTATCCCTTTGGTCTTTTAGAAATTTAAATATTTTATGGTTTAACTCATTAGAGGTTAGTTATATCATGATAGAGGTCTTTAAAGGCTATATAATTATTATTGTTATTCAAAATTTTATTAATGATGTAAAGAGATTTTATTATGATAAAGAGATTGATTTATAGATAAATAAAATTGTTTAGTTTAGAGAGCCAACCAAAATCATATTTATCATAATCGTTCTTCCTTATAACACTACTAGAATATACTATTTTAGTGACGGAATTATTCGTTGCTAAAATGCATTTTTTTGTCGCTATTTGATTTTAGCGACGGATTAGCAACGAAACTGTTCCGTCAGAATAACTAACGTCGCTACGAAAATTTTGTCGCTAGTCCGCCGCTCAATCGACGGATTAGCGACGGACTGGGCGTCATAAAACCAGCGACGGATCAGTAACGTACTATTACGTCGCTAAACTTTCTGACTACTTACCGACGAATTAACGACGAATTATGTGTCACGCCCCAGTCCCAAAATACGTAGGACTAGGAATACGTAACACGCCAGCCATATGTATATGAACTCCAATATATGGAAACCATACACACACGTACGCTGTACATGAATATCAAATCCACCAGTGGTAATATACTGTCAACAAGTCACACGCAATCTATATCTCATCCATAGCACAAATAAATAAATAGGAAATAAATAACTGAATCTCAAAGATGAAGTATCAAAGTATGATAGTCTGTGGAAACAAATCCACTGCAAATCAACTATACTAAAAACTACTAAATGAGAGAAGAGATCAAACTCTAATATAAGATAAATATCCAAAAAGAAAAACAACTAGAATATCCATCAGCTGCGATGGATCAAAGATACTCTGAAAATAAGACCTCCTCAGTCTGGAATAAAGCGTCAGGTCCGGGTCCATACTCTCGTGGATACTCCTTCCCGTCTATATCTGGAAAGGTACCAGGTCCTCAGAGGGATATAACAAGATACATATAAATATGCCAATAAAGTACTGAAAATAAATATCCAACGGATCGCCTAACCATCTATGTGAATGCAGTTTGAGAACAACTTTCCAACAAGTGGGCTATCTAGCCAAAAATGGGTTTGGAATAATTCTCTTGGAGATTCAGGGGCCTAAAAAGTATGACGTCTTTTGAACCTCAGAGGCCGTCAGGTAATATATAGGAGTCATCACGACTACGCATCTCCGACGGAGCATGCGGGTTACATAAAAAAGAAAGTGCAAAGGAGCCCAAACGTCTTACTTGTTGTTCTTTCTACCCCATGCTCTAAGCATGTCACATCCATGACACGATGATACCTCTAAATAACTGCCAGGTCTACTAGCATGCAAAGGTTCTATCGGCAGTTATCCCTATCCGTCGTACGACCTATACGTACCGGTGGCCAGCCGAGTATGCAAGTCCGTGTCCTACATGTGACTCACCCTCATGTAAGAACAGTGTCATGGCCAATGAAATATAAGAATGTCTCATGATAATGGGGTGGTTTCATAAAGTAGGTCCATATGCATATACATGATAAAAATTGAATACGATGTCACCGTCGTTGCACCCAAGTTATTCTTGGATGTGCAGTTTATATAACAGTTAAAATATATGAACTAAATAATCATAAATAAGATGCATGTAACATATAGAATATAAATTAAAGTACAATGGCAAGGTATACTTGTCTGACAAGCAATCTGTAAAGTATAAGCGTCCAAACGTTAGGGACACAAGATCAAAAACTAAAGCCTCCGAATAAACGTCTCAGGATGCTGAAATAAATATCACCAACATTTCTAAAGTCAGAGAAATAGCTAGAAAACACTACCCTTTCGTCCAATTTGGACACATGGGCAAAATGATAATTTCGGATCAAAGCGGGATCCACCTGTAGTCCACTTTGCACCAAAAAGCGTGTCAGGGATAAAGGTCTCTAAATGGGACAAATTATAGGTCAAACAAATTCTAAACGTCAGTACGAACTCAACGGTAGGTCCAATTTTGGATTCCGGTGAGCCGAACACAAATTCGTCCAAAAAGTCAACCATAGGACCCGCAAATAGGCGGCTTGGTCAACAGTCTCATAATTGCGTAAAAATTGGATCACAGGACCAGCATGATACCACGAGTCCAATGGGGCAAGTTTCGTCACATTCTAACGAGCGTCCAATAAAAGGTGCGATATTTTGCAAAAGTTACGATATGGGGACTTTTTATGGATACAGGTTGATTCCGACACGCACACACGTCCAAATCAGTTTTCATAAAAATCCAAACGTCAGGGCATACCATGCGCGCCTTTTGGTACAATTAGTACGCGATGGGGCGGTCCCGTTTGGCGGGGCGCGCTCCGTATCATAAATTTTAAAGGTTTCAAAAACAGTTTTTTTAATAATATCTAACCCAATTTAATTCTGTATATAACACCAAATAAATTAATCTAATTAACAGAAATTAATCTTGATTATATGGTCTTCATATAGCAAAAAGAAAATCTAAGTTTGGACCTCTGTGGTGGGAGATACGAGTCCTTAAACATGGGTCATCACAACAGTTTTTCTGAAATTAAAGTTGTGGTTTTTCTCCAACTTGGTCTCGGTTTTCACCTAGGGTTTAGCGCTGTTCAGTGGAAACTAATAAACAGTGTTGGAAGAGGGATAGGTCATGAACATACCGGTAACGACGAATCAGAATTTGGTCACAAGATGTAGCGAAAAGTAGTGCGTGAACATGGGTACGTTGCTATCAATTTCTGGGGTGCTCGTGCGGGGACGCGGCGGCGAGCGGCGGTGCTACGGCATGCTCTGGGCCGCGACGACAGGTCGAGGAGGTCGGCGGTGGCGGTGGATTAGAGTGGAGATTGAGGGTTAGGGTTTAGGGTTTATATGAGTTATAAAAAATATATATATAGAGAGAGAGAGGATGAAAGAAGGGGGGTTGTATTCCGCGGCTCTGATGCTGGGGCGGGTGTTGTCACGCCCCAATCTCCCGCAAGCTCGATAGTCCCCGCTGAACGTGAATCACCACGTTTACAGCTCTCCCACAGGACCATCGTTCTCATCGAGACGTGATGCCGTACGAGCCTGGAGTTGCGCTCGTACAAGGCGATATTGTCAAACACCAAATGTTATCATTGAAACAACCAAGTTGTAGCGGAAGTCAAGTATTGTGTACCAAGCACACAATCAGAGTAATACGCAGTGAAGCTCACGATAGGGTCAAATGAAATGCCTCATCGAAGACAAGGCCACGAAGGCGATTCCACGAAGGCGATGAAATACTCTTGTTCTTTTCTCTAGCCCACAAAGGTACTTACAGTTCATACATCATGTCCCGTATATCCAAGCAGCGCCACTACGCCTGCGTACCTGAAATAATGCCCACAAACGTGGGTCAGTACACAACCGTACTGGTGAGCGGGGTAACCCACTCGCCTAAGCCGACACTAAGTAAAAATAGTGAATGCAAACAGTTATATGGTGATCTTTCTAGTTGAATCCTATATTCATTTCAGGGCATAGGGATGACATGTTAAGGAAAGCTGTAAAGCAGTTTAAGCATGCAAGCACTCAACTCAAACCAAACGATAAGCAAATATATAAGCAACTCGAGGGAAACTAGCATGCAAACCGTCCTGCTCAAGTCCAAGCAACACGATAACATGTCGAACCATCAACCAAGCCTCAATATCCATCCTCAACCAACACTTACAATCCAAATCTCACAGTGCACACTCTTGCCGAGGCAAGGTGGCCGCGCCTACACGAAAGCCAAACCAACAAAAGAAAAGCAAGCCAACACTATACTATATGAAGTCACTGGCCAAGCAATAAAGGACTTTGATCGGACTGATCAAATACGGTTCTCCTCGAAACAACGCTAAGTAGCTAACCCACCTGGATCGATTCCAACCGCTGGCACCGCGCCCAAGACGCGTTACCCAATTGTCTCCTCCATGGCCGAACGGTCCCGGTGCCCCGGAGTACCCGTTCGAGGAGACCAAACCCTGTGCAATACAGGTTGT
Organism: Iris macrosiphon; assembly: GCA_036927795.1. Classification (NCBI taxonomy): domain Eukaryota; kingdom Viridiplantae; phylum Streptophyta; class Magnoliopsida; order Asparagales; family Iridaceae; genus Iris; species Iris macrosiphon. Next base: position 114,708,543 of record JAYESA010000001.1, on the reverse strand, counting down.
CCGTGACATGCAGACACCAAGTAGGTATGACGAGAGGATCGAACATTCTCGCCCCACCAAGCGATCCTAGACTCGTTCCACCAATATCCAACCAACACATCCATAACCATTCTTCCAACATATAGCCCAAGGCACCATTCACAAGTTATTCCCATAGGCACAATGCCTCTTCTCAACACAGTATTTCCAATGGTGCAACACCCATGCTCAAAGCTAACCCATGGCACAATGCCGTTTCAGTGGCACAATGCCCCATTCGTGGCACAATGCCCCATCAAGCGGCACAACACCCTCGCCGATGCAGTTGTTTGGTTTCGAACCACAACTGCTTGCTTTGCAAGACAAAGCGACCAAGTGATACTCGTACACGGATGCACGCTCGCTCGCCCAAATCCCAATGTTCCCAATGACTCAATGCATCATTCCAGCTGTCCAAGCATAATCCCAAGTATTCAACCAACTGCCTCAAATGTAATATTCCAACTCTAGCTCCAACTATCCAACGCGTAAACCAAATCAAGCCACAATCCTACCAAGCCAATGGCGTCCACTCTATGCACGCCTCAGTGTAGTGATTCCCAATGTTTCAGCCCAAGTGTTCAAGCCTTAACGTGTTTTCCATATTATTAGGCATGAAGGAGTAGAGGAGAAGGGAAAGAGCCCACTCACAATGTTTGATCCCGTTAAGCATCCTGTCCTGCCGATACGGCCAATCCCTTGAGCCCGTGGTCCGATGCAAGCGCGATCTACTCAACTGGTATGATCGTGCGAGCAGGCCGTGCTCTACAAATCATCCGACCGATCAGACTAAGGAAGATGGCATTATCATTCCAACTCAGCTATCTCAGTATTGCTCTGAACAAACACCTGATTTCCATCGAACCCGCTAGCCATCTGCACATGAAACAACTCAATCAATACTTCTTCCCAAAATCTAACAAATCAAATGGAACCAGCATTTGTTTCATTCAATCCGACTCAGCGTAACGCTCCGAGCGGTTGCGGGGCGTTACATAATATACCACTTAGAATCAGGTTCGTCCATGAACCGTGCTGGTACTCATTCCTATCACATGCCACTATCCAATTCCATGGATCTGCTCTATGCAACTCACATATTCACGATTCTAACTCAACATCTCGCACTGCTGAATGCTCGTATAAATTCTATATTCCCACATCCTCCTTGCAGCTCAATACGAATTCTTCGTATCGCTTAGTTTTGGATCGATACACATATTTAAGGCGTCCCTAAAATATATGTATTTCAGCCGAGCTTTGCGATAGCAAATTTGAACAAGTTACAAGGGTATCTTTATGTCCGAGGCATCCATTAGCTTCACTCCCAAATCGAACCAATCCTGATTTCCATTCCAACATGTTCGCTTGAGCACTATTCTCAATATGATGATTTTTCACCGACTCAATCAGTTCTTGTTCCAACTCAATCCATCCAACTATTTCTGAATCCGCACTAGCAACATCTCCAAATATATCTCATGCACCGAACGATCAACTCAACTGATACTACCCCAGCTAGGCGACTTACCCAAATATCAAACTTTGGTTAGATCAGCTCAACCAAACATCTCTTCCATCAAATCTCAATACCTCGCTGGGTGAACATCTATATTGAGGTTCGTGTGATCCACGAAGATCTCGCCGCCACGCCAAAGGGATAATGTTGCCACGATTTCAACGTGGACACACTCGCCACAATTCCTAGGTTGCGCATGGAATAGTTCTTCGCGCTGCTTCCACTGCCTCGAAGCATAGAATATCACCTTCGCCTTCCGAATGAGCACGCTTCCCAGACTAAGTTCCGATGCATCTTGTAAATCTGAGGCACATCTGTCCCTTCCAGTATTCGCAAAGATTTGATTTGAACGAGCCGCCACAGTCGTCCATTCATATAAATGCTATTCCCTTCCAGAGCACGATGAGTCAGAGGCGATGCCATCTACAAAAATCTGTGACTCTGAATCTCATCAGTTGACTTAGGCCAATCCCACCATCGCTTCGATCTTCCGGCTGCATCTTCAGCTGAAGGCTATCCCAAGGATCTCTCAAATCCAACTCTCAGTCAATAAGCCAAATATCCAACACACATCTGCCCTCGACGCATTCCCAAATATGCCGCCTCAAGGGTCTCTCTATGGGTCAACCATATTCAATCTCTGATCTGCGGGCAAGTCACTAGGGTCAGCTGTCCCGAAGCTACGCTCGATAATTGTAATCATCACGATGGACAGTTACTATGAACCATGCTATATCTCATCTGCAAATCCGAATCAAAATCCAACCATTCCATCCGAGCGAACTTCCGAATCCGAGAACTCATGCACTACCTCTGCTGATCTGTCAACCAATGCCGCTTAACCACCTAGAGTCTTGCTATCTATCCGAGCCACAATTCGAGAACTGTGCTCGTTTGAAACCGTCTTCCATCAATCCGCCGTTATGCCCTGAATCCATCAAATTTTCCGAACTGCCATGTTCGTCTTCTCGCACTACCACTGCAATGATTTCCGAAACTCAAGACTTGCTCCAATTCTTATCCCCTTGCCGCATTCTACAATGCACGTCCAACTTGCTCAAACCGCATAGTGATTTGCTCCGACGTTGCTCCCAAGTTTAGCTATCTTCAAAAGTCTGTCCGCCACAAATTCTTGCCTTTAGTTGTTGCCTCAATCCGTCCACGTCTTCCGGAGAATCCGTCTACCATTGTTGCACTAGCTTGCCCAAAATTCCACTTCCGCTAAACCTGAGTCAACTTTTCGAGCAGCAATATCCAAAATCCTTCCAGACCGTTCAAGTCCATCGCATTGTCCCTCCAAACCAAGATCGTATTTCATTGCTCAACCAACATCTCAAATGTGTTGCCCAAAATCGTAGTCCGTGCTCGCTATCCTTCGATTCACCCATCGCTTCGCTCAAGCATATCCCAACTGTTCATTCCGATCTCGTCCATCTCTTATGCTCAATGATACTTCCATTTGCACTAGTCCGTTCTCGATATGCTCAACTCAATATTCGCTTGCTCCATTATCATTCTTTCCAACACAATCGACTTGCACCAACCAACTTATATTTCTGTTACTCGAGTTCGTTCAGGCAATTTCCATTGATGTCCAACCAAAATATTTTAATTCCTTGCTCAATATGTGGTATCCCATATACCACTCCGAATCAAGTCGCTACTCGTATTACGATTTCCTTGCACTGGATCCAAGATCCGTCCGAACCCTCCAAAATGTGTGATCATGCCTTTCCCAACTCAAGTCTGACACAAAACTCAGGCAATGCTTGAATTATCCAAATATTTCCATCAATCTTATTATGCAACTCGTGCTATGTTCCATTCTCAATGCTTGCACCTATTCTCAAACCGTCTGATACATTCGCAATACGAGCAACTCGTGCAACGATCGTATTTCCAAGTAATCCAGCCCAAATACCCAATGGTTCCACACATTTGTTGTACGAGCAACTCGTGCCAACTATCCTTCTATTCTCAAGCCAAACTCAAACATGCTCAACCGATGCGCCACAGCCAAAATTCTAACTTCTATCCAATACAGTCGCTAGACGAGCAACTCGTGCAACGATCCATTCCCATCGAATGTTCCTACTCAAAATATGCCGCATAACCAATCTCGTATGCCAACCAACTGATCCACTGATGTAATCAGAAACTCCCTGAACGACAAGGCAAGCCAACCCAACGAAAGCTCTCAACTTATTGCACAAATGCAACAACGCCACCCAACTTGCTGCACGAATGCAACAACGCCTAACGAGGCTAAACGATCCTACGAAAACCAACCAAGGCAACACAACCAAGAATAAAATACAGCCACAACCAGCAATAAATAGACTTATTGCATGAAACATCCAATGCGGCACTGAGTAGAGTCAAGAGCTAGACGACACGCGGAAGCTATTTAGAGTTTGTGATGAAGCGAAGGACCAAGTCCGAGAAAATGAACCAGGCGCTCTGATACCAATTTGTCACGCCCCAATCTCCCGCAAGCTCGATAGTCCCCGCTGAACGTGAATCACCACGTTTACAGCTCTCCCGCAGGACCATCGTTCTCATCGAGACGTGATGCCGTATGAGCCTGGAGTTGCGCTCGTACAAGGAGATGTTGTCAAACACCAAATGTTATCATTGAAACAACCAAGTTGCAACGGAAGTCAAGTATTGTGTACCAAGCACACAATCAGAGTAATACGCAGTGAAGCTCACGATAGGGTCAAATTAAATGCCTCATCGAAGACAAGGCCACGAAGGCGATGCCACGAAGGCGATGAAATACTCTTGCTCTTTTCTCTAACCCACAAAGGTACTTACAGTTCATACATCATGTCCCATATATCCAAGCAGCGCCACTACGCCTGCGTACCTGAAATAATGCCCACAAACGTGGGTCAGTACACAACCGTACTGGTGAGCGGGGTAACCCACTCGCCTAAGCCGACACTAAGTAAAAATAGTGAATGCAAACAGTTATATGGTGATCTTTCTAGTTGAATCCTATATTCATTTCATGGCATAGGGATGACATGTTAAGGAAAGCTGTAAAGCAGTTTAAGCATGCAAGCACTCAACTCAAACCAAACGACAAGCAAATATATAAGCAACTCGAGGGAAACTAGCATGCAAACCGTCCTGCTCAAGTCCAAGCAACACGATAACATGTCGAACCATCAACCAAGCCTCAATATCCATCCTCAACCAACACTTATAATCCAAATCTCACAGTGCACACTCTTGCCGAGGCAAGGTGGCCGTGCCTACACGAAAGCCAAACCAACAAAAAAAAAGCAAGCCAACACTATACTATATGAAGTCACTAGCCAAGCCATAAAGGACTTTGATCGTACTGATCAAATGCGGTTCTCCTCGAAATAGCGCTAAGTAGCTAACCCACCTGGATCGATTCCAACCGCTGGCACCGTGCCCAAGACGCGTTACCCAATTGTCTTCTCCATGGCCGAACGGTCCCGGTGCCCCGGAGTACCCGTTCGAGGAGACCAAACCCTGTGCAGTACAGGTTGTCCGTGACATGCAGACACCAAGTAGGTATGACGAGAGGATCGAACATTCTCGTCCCACCAAGCGATCCTAGACTCGTTCCACCAATAATCCAACCAACACATCCATAACCATTCTTCCAACATATAGCCCAAGGCACCATTCACAAGTTATTTCCATAGGCACAATGCCTCTTCTCAACACAGTATTTCCAATGGTGCAATACCCATGCTCAAAGCTAACCCATGGCACAATGCTGTTTCAGTGGCACAATGCCCCATTCGTGGCACAATGCCCCATCAAGCGGCACAACACCCTCGCCGATGCAGTTGTTCGATTTCGAACCACAACTGCTCGCTTTGCAAGACAAAGCGACCAAGTGATACTCGTATACGGATGCACGCTCGCTCGCCCAAATCCCAATATTCCCAATGACTCAATGCATCATTCCAGCTGTCCAAGCATAATCCCAAGTATTCAACCAACTGCCTCAAATGTAATATTCCAACTCTAGCTCCAACTATCCAACGCGTAAACCAAATCAAGCCACAATCCTACCAAGCCAATGGCGTCTACTCTGTGCACGCCTCAGTGTAGTGATTCCCAATATTTCAGCCCAAGTGTTCAAGCCTTAACGTGTTTTCCATATTATTAGGCATGAAGGAGTAGAGGAGAAGGGAAAGAGCCCACTCACAATGTTTGATCCCGTTAAGCATCCTGTCCTGCCGATACGGCCAATCCCTTGAGCCCGTGGTCCGATGCAAGCGCGATCTACTCAACTGGTATGACCGTGCGAGCAGGCCGTGCTCTACAAATCATCCGACCGATCAGACTAAGGAAGATGGCATTATCATTCCAACTCAGCTATCTCAGTATTGCTCTGAACAAACACCTGATTTCCATCGAACCCGCTAGCCATCTGCACATGAAACAACTCAATCAATACTTCTTCCCAAAATCTAACAAATCAAATGGAACCAGCATTTGTTTCATTCAATCCGACTCAGCGTAACGCTCCGAGCGGTTGCGGGGCGTTACACGGGTGTAGCTGCTGTTTGCGGGTGGACTAAGGGGTTAGAAAATTTGTTTGCTGGCTATTGGGTTTGTAAGGTTTGGTTTTAGTTTGTTTTTCTTTTTTCTTTTTCTTTTATTCCTTTCTTTTCTTTTCTTTTTATTAAACTATATATATATATATATATATATATATATATAAAATTCCAGAAAATATATTTATATATAAAATAATCTTTTATCCTTTTACAATAATTTTTTTCTACATAAAATAAAATAAGGTAAAATAATAGTTTTCCTCCATAAATATCTAGCTAAATATTTACCTAGTAATTAAATCCAATAAATTTAAATTTTCTAATTAACTAATAAATACTATAAATAAATTAAATAATTAATTAAATAATTAATACGATTTTTAAAATTAAGGGTTTTACATTCTACCCAACTTATAAAAATTTTATCCTCGAAATTAAAACTAAGCCACGATAGGAAATCAAGGATGGTATAAGGTAGAAATTAACAAAGTAAATTCATACCTTGGTCTACGAATAGATACGAAAAACATTTGCGCATGTCGTCCTCGCGCTCCCAAGTGGATTCTCCTGGCGTGCCATGCTTCCATGCCACGCGAACCAAGGGGATTGACTGGTTCCTTAACACTTTCTCTCGACAATCAAGGGTTCCCACGGTTTGCTCTTGATATGATAAGCTCGGCCCAATGGTGATCTCAGAGTGGTCGAGAACATGACTGCTATCTGCCATATATCGCCTAAGTTATGACACGTAAAATACATCATGTACTCCCTCGAGTGAAAGTGGTAGCGCAAGTCGATACGCCACTTCTCCCACTCTCTCTATCACGTCAAATGGTCCAATATACCTTGGGCTCAACTTGCCACGCCCTCCGAATCGAATGGTGCCTTTAGTAGGTGATATCCTCAAGAAGACATGATCACCCTCTTTAAACTCCAAGGGACGACAATGAAGGTCTGCCTACTGCTTCTGTCTGTCTTGCGCTACTCGCAAGTGTCCTTGTATCTTCTTCACTGTCTCTACGGTGTTGACTACCAACTCTGGTCCCAGAATCTGACGTTCTCCCATGTCACTCCAACACACGAAAGACCTACAGTTTCTTTCATACAATGCTTCAAGTGAAGCCATATGGATGCTCGCTTGATAGCTATTGTTGTAAAAAAACTCCACAAGATGTAGGTGGTCCTTCCATGATCCTCCAAAGTCTAACATACAAGCCCTCAACATATCCTCTAGTGTTTGAATAGTACGTTCGGACTGCCCAACTGTCTGCGGGTGATAAGATGTACTAAACTTTAGATGAGTCCCAAGACTCTCTTGCATGCTTCTCCAAAAGTGTGATGTAAAACACGAATCCCTGTCTGACACAATGCTGACCGAAATATCGTGAAATCTTACGATTTGCTTCATGTATAAGTCAGCCAAAGCTTCTGTAGACTGGCCAACTCTAAAAGATAAGAAATGGACTGACTTGGTGAGTCAATCTACTATTACCCATACTGCATCTCTCCCACTTGGACTCTTAGGAAAACCCGTGACAAAGTCCATAGTGATGTGCTCCCACTTTCACTCAGGAATCGAAAGTGGTTGCAGTAACCCTGATGTTTTCTGATGCTTCGCCTTTACCTGCTGACATACTAGACATTTGGCGACAAAGTGAGCTATCTCGCTTTTTATCCCATGCTACCAAAAGTTCTATCGTAAGTCACGGTACATCTTGATGCCTCCAGGATGAATAGAATATATCAAACTAAGAGCTTCTGCCATCAGCTCCTATCGAATCCCTCCATTGGAAACATATAGACGATCAACTCATCATAATATCCCGTCATCATGAATGCGTAATCCTATCTGCTCTCCGGTCTCTGTCATTTCTTTTAATCTCCTGAATCTGGAGTCCATAGGCAAATTTGCCTTGATCCTCTCTACTAGTAATGACTGTACTTGTAAGTTAGCTAATGTCCCATCTGCTCTGGGTAATATCACTTCTATGCCAAGCTCTTGCAAGTCCTCCAATAATTCCCTCTGTGTCGTTAAGAAGTAACCTGCTGGTTTCTGGCTTAACGCGTCTGCTACAACGTTAGCCTTGCTTGGGTGATAATATATCTCTATCTCAAAATCCTTTATCAACTCAAGCCATCGACGTTGTCTCATATTTAACTCCTTCTGCATGAAGACATACTTAAGGTTTTTGTGGCCTGTATAGATCTTCACTCGTTCCCCATATAAGTAATGTCTCCATAGCTTTAGAGCAAAAATAACGGCTGCAAGTTCCATGATGAGTTGGATAATTCTTCTCATGTACTCGTAACTGCCTAGATGCATATGCAATCACCTTGCCATGTTGCATCAACACATATCCCAAGCCTCTTTCTAATGCGTGGCTGTAAATCACATAACCTCCTGATCCTGATGGAATAGTCAATACTTGTGCTGTGGTCAGTCGCTTCTTTAACTCCTAGAAAGCGGCTTGACACTCGTCGGTCCATATGAACTCTTGATCCTTGCATGTCAACCGAGTCATAGGTGCTGCTGTCCTTTAGAAGTTCTCTACGAACCGTCGATAATATCCCGCAAGTCCATGGAAACTTCTCACCTCTGATGCTGATTTAGGAACGGGCCATGTCTCGACTGCCAAGATTTTCTCTGGATCAACAGAAATACCATCTCCTATAACGACATGCCCAAGAATTTAGACTATGTCCAAGAAAAACTCATATTTACTGAGCTTCGCATATAACTGCTCTCTCTTTAAAGTCTCTAGGACGATCCGTAGGTGTTTCTTGTGCTCCTCGTGGCTCTTCGAATAGATAAGTATGTCATCTATGAAGATGACCACGAACTGGTCCAAATACTGATGGAATACTCGATTCATTAAGTCCATAAAGATAGCTGGAGCATTGGTCAACCCAAATGGCATGACCAGAAATTCTAGTATCCATATCTTGTTCTGAATGCGGTCTTTTGGATGTCCTGCTTTCGTACCTTCACCTGGTGATATCCCGATCTCAAGTCTATCTTCGAGAATACCTTGTCTCCACTAAGCTGATCAAATAAGTCATCAATACGTGGCAATGGGTATTTATTCTTCACGGTCACTGTATTTAAGGCTCTGTAGTCAATGCACATATGCATTGACCCATCCTTCTTTGGTACAAACAACATGGGTGCTCCCCAGGGTGATGCACTCGGTCGGATGAAACCTTTCTCCTCTAATTCTTTCAACTGTGCCTTCAGCTCATCCATCTCCTTCTTTGCCAATCTATAAATATGCGATGCTATAGGTGCTGCTCCTGGTGTCAATTCAATCGAAAATTCTACGTCTCTGTCTGGGGGTAGGCCTGACAATTCCTCTGGAAAGACGTCTTGAAACTCTAAAATAATGGGATGATAGATAACATCGTCCATTGCAGGCTGCATACCATCAAGGGCTTATTTGGATCCTCATGTAAACTCAAGTTCAGGCTGGCCTGGTACCTTAAAATGAATGCTTCCTCCAAAACAGTCGAAGAAAGCATGGTACTTGCTTAGCCAGTCCATTCCAAGCACAATATCAAAAGTTGGCATATGTAGGACTAAGAGTCGGGCATTCATCTCTCTTCCATTCATCACTACAGGACACGATCTACAACTCCGACTAACAGGTACAACTCCTCCTCCGGTGAGAATTCTAACACAACTAGGTAAAGGTGTAGTGGCAATATTATGTTTGGCAATAAAACTAGAAGATATGAACGAGTGGGTGGCTCCCGTATCAAATAATATTACAGCAGAAAAAATAAAAGCAAGAGTAATACCTGCTATGACATCAATCTCCTGTTCTATGTCATCCACTTCTAGTGCAAAAGCTTATCCATTCCTCTGTGGTTGTCCGTATCTGGCCCTCGTATACTGATCCTCCTGAGTAGGTAGTGGTGGTCCTCGCTGAAATCCCCCGGCTACTGGGGGTCGAGGTACTCCCGGTCTAGTCATCTGCTGAACTGGCTTCGGTGCTGGAAGTGCTAGCCTCTGTATTGGCGGTGGAAGCGCCAATGTCTGTTGTATTAGACAGTCTCTCACCATATGCTATCCGGAACCACACCTCATATATTATCCCAAACGTGTCCGACAGTCTCTTGAAATGTGTCTGCGTTTCCCACAATAACTGCAGTAGGGCTTCTCCGAATTCTGGTACGGCCCTGCTCTGTGCTGATGTTGTTGTTGTTGTGCCAACGGACGTCTGATAGGTCCTCCTTGCTGTGTCCTTACTGTTCCTTGTTGTGTCTTCAGTTGACCTCCTTTACCCTTGCTGATGGTCTCTTAAAATCTTCCTTATGTCAATAATTCGGTATAAGAGATCCAGGACAATGAGCTAGTGTAGTGTTGGATCTCCTGAGTCAGTCTGCGGTAAAACCTCTTAGCCTTGGCCAAGTCATTCGGTATCAGGGCAGCGCCATATTTACTAAGGTGACTAAACTCTGCATCATACTCGCCAATTGTCTTGTTTTCCTGCTCCAGATAAAAAAAATGATCGTACAACGCATCCCTTACAGTGTTCGGGAAGTACTTCCTCTCAAAGCACTCCAAGAATTATTCCTAAGTCTGATACGTATCCAACTAGCGCTACATTGATTCCCACCAGTGATGATCGTTACCATCTAGTTGCGTCCTTACGCCTGTCATCCATAGATCTGTAGGTAGGTGTGATGCTTCTAATAACTTCTGGGTGTGGGTAATCCAGTTTGTGGTCTCCTCTGGGCTCTCAGTGCCTTTATATGGCTTGTGACCCATCTGTATAAAGTCCTTGACTGAACCAACTCTAGCTCACGGTACTGGAGCTAGTGCCTGGGCTGGTACAGTTGCCTGTGCAGCCATTCTCTCAAGTGCTGCTAAAAATTCTTACCTCTGCTCTAGCGCTTGTTGCCTCTGCTCTGCAGCCAGTGCGGTCGCCTACTCTCTCTGTTCCTACATCATCATTTGGAAGAATTGGAACAGTTGTGTCTGGCCATCCTGCGGTGTCGATGAAGCTGGATGGGTCCCATTAGGTGATGCAAAAAGGTCAGATGGAACTGGATTATGAGTCTATCCATCTGGCCCCGGAAGTCTAGGAGTCGTCGAGGTCTCCCCTCGAGTTTGGCCATTGGCTCCTGAAGGTTTATCGCCATCGGCGGTAGTACATCCACTACGCATATCCATCCCTCTGTAGGTATGGACGAAACGATTAGAAAAAGTACATAAATCAAACAGGATGCAAGCATTTAAATATGATAGTTGAAAGGGAAGATTAGTTTTAAGCGTGGATGAGATCCTATACACTATTCCTATACGCAGGCTTGTTCGTTACAGTAACGTAACCGAGACAATATATTCTCGACCTGCATGGGCCACCACAAAAATATGTCACACCCCAGTCCAAAAATACGTAGGACTAGGAATACGTAATATGCCAGCCGTATGTATATGAACTCTAATATATGGAAACCATACACACACGTACGCTGTACATGAATATCAAATCTACTAGTGGTAATATATTGTCAACAAGTCACACGTAATCTATATCTCATCTACAGCACAAATAAATAAATAGAAAATAAATAACTGAATCTCAAAGATGAAGTATCAATGTATGATAGTCGGTGGAAACAAATCCACTGCAAATCGACTATACTAAAAACTACTAAATGAGAGAAGAGATCAAACTCTAATATAAGATAAATATCCAAAAAGAAAAATAACTAGAATATCCATCAGTTGCGATGTTTCAAAGATACTCTGAAGATAAGACCTCCTCAGTCTAGAATGAAGCGTCAGGTCCGGGTCCATACTCCTATGGATACTTCTGCCCGTCTATATCTGGAAAGGTACCAGGTCCTCAGAGGGACATAACAAGATACATATAAATATGCCATTAAAGTACTGAAAATAAACATCTAACGGGTCGCCTAACCATCTATGTGAATACAGTTTGAGAACAACTTTCCAACAAGTTGGCTATCTGGCCAAAAATAAGTTTGGCAGGATTCTCTTGGAGATTCAGGGGCCTAAAAAGCATGACATCTTTTGAACCTCAGAGTCCGCCAGGTAATATATAGGGGTCATCACGACCACGCATCTCCGACGGAGCGTGCGGATTACATAAAAAAGAAAGTGCGGAGGAACCCAAACGCCTTACTTGTTCTCTCCACCTCATGCTCTAAGCATGTCACATCTATGATATGATGGTACCTCTAAATAATTGTCAGGTCTACTAGCATGCAAAGTTTCTATCGACAGTTATCCCTATCCGTCGCATGACCTATACGTACTGGTGGCCAGCCGAGTACGCAAGTCTGTATCCTACATGTGACTCACACTCGTGTAAAAATAGTGTTATGGCCAATGAAACACAAGAATGCCTCATGATAATGGGGTGGTCTCATAAAGTAGGTTCATATGCATATACATAATAAAAATATAATACGATGTCACCGTCGTTGCACCCAAGTTATTCTTGGATGCGCAGTTTCTATAGCAGTTAAAATATATAAACTAAATAAGCAGAAATAAGATCCATGCAACATATGGAATATAAATTACAGTACAATGGCAAGGTATACTTGTCTGGCAAATAATCTGTAAAGTGTAAGCGTCCAGATGTCAGGGACATGATAAAAACTAAGGCCTCCGAATAAACGTCTCCAGATGCTGAAATAAAAATCACTAACATTTTCGGAATCAACAAGATAGCTAAAAAATACTACCCTTTCGTCCAATTTGGACATAGGGGCAAAACGATAATTTTGGGTCAAAGCGAGGTCCACATGTAGCCTACTTTGTACCGAAAAGCGTGCCAGAGGTAAAGGTCTCTAAATGGGACAAATAGAGGTCAAACAAATTCTAAACGTCAGTACAAACTCAACGGTATGTCCAATTTTGGATTGCGGTAAGCCGAACACAAATTCGCCCAAAAAGTCAACCAAGGGACCCATAAATAGGTGGCTTGGTCAACTGTCTCAGAATTGCATAAAAATTGGATCATAGGACTAGCGCAATACCACGAGTCTAATGGTGCAAGTTTTGTCGCATTCTGACGAGCGTCCAATAAATGGTGCGGTATTTTACAAAATTCACGATATAGAGACTGTTTACGAATACAGGTTTATTCCGACGCGCACACACGTCCAAATCAGTTTTTGCGAAACCCCAAATGTCAAGGCATACCGTGCGCATCTTTTGGTATAATTGGTACACGACGGGGCGGTCTCGTTTGGCGGGGCGTACTCCGTATCACAAATTTTGAAGGTTTCAAATTTTTTTTTATAATTTTTAACCCAATTTAATTCTGCATATAACACCAAATACGTTAATCTAATTAACAAAAAATAATTTCGGTTATATGGTATTCAAATAGTAAAAAGTAAATCTAAGTTTGGACCTCTGTGGTGGGAGATACGAGTCCTTAAACATGGGTCATCGCAACAGTTCTTCTGAAATTAAAGTTGTGGTTTTTCTCCAACTTGGTCTCGGTTTTCACCTAGGGTTTAGCGCTGTTCAGGAAAAAATAATACACAGAGTTGGAAGAGGGATAGGTCATGAACATACCGGTGAAGACCAATCAGAATTGGTCACAAGATGTAGCGGAAAACATTGCGTGAACATGGGTACGTTGCTGTCAATTTTTGGGGTGCTCGTGCTGGGGACGCGGTGGCGCTGCGGCGTGCTCCGGGCAGCGGCGGCAGGTCGAGGAGGTTGGCGGAGGCAGTGGATTAGAGTGGAGATTTAGGGTTAGGGTTAGGGTTTAGGGTTTATATGAGTTATAATATATATATATATAGAGAGAGAGAGAGGATGAGAGCAGGGGGTTGTATTTCACGGCTCTGATGCTTGGGCGGGTGTAGCTGCTGCTTGCGGGTGGGCTAAGGGGTTAGGAAATTTGTTTGCTGGCTATTGGGTTTGTAAGGTTTGGTTTTACTTTTTTTTTTCTCTTTTATTCCTTTCTTTCTTTTCTTTTTATTAAACAATATATATATATATATATATATATATATATATATATATATATATATATATATATATATATATATATATATATATATATATATAATTCCAGAAAATGTATTTGTACATAAAAATAATCGTTTATCCTTCTACAACAATTTTTTTACATAAAATAATATAAGATAAAATATTAGTTTTTCTCCATAAATATCTAGCTAAATATTTACCTAGTAATTAAATACATTAAATTTATATTTTCTAATTAACTATTAAATACTATAAATAAATTAAATAATTAAAACGGTTTTTAAAATTAGGGGTTTTACATTATGTGAGCCTAAATTTCCAAATTTTCTAGAAGTTTTTGCACATTCAGGGCTCACAGTGTTCGTCGCTAATCCGTCACTCCCCGTTGCGGATTAGCGACTGATTGTAGAGACGAATTCTGATATATGTTTGGCACATTTGTGTTTATCAGACCTTTTAGCGATATAGTTTTTTGTTGCTGGATAGTCGCTATCATGAGATTTTTCGTCAAAAATTCATCATTGACCTGAGAATTTCTAGATTTTTTGTCATTTTTACTTCGCCTGTCCGTCGCTAAAGGTAATGTTTTCCCAGAAATCAATTTCTGTTGAGCATATAACTGTAATACATTCACCAATTTTTACACAAATAAATTTCACACAAGCAAATTTTGCACAAATTAATAAAACCCACACAAACATGTAAAAATATTATATATTGTTTGATAATAAATGGAAGAAATAAAACTAGGTTCATACGAAACCCTTTCTTAGATTTACAAACAAGAAGTACTATTAATCCTATACGAGGATGTTAAGTACAAAATTTAGTCTAGGTAAATATTGCTATAGGAGTCTGATCTACGGTCGATCACTTTGTCCCTTGGACCACACGATGATGAAGAAGTGCTGTAGAATTAGAAGAAGCTTCAAAGATTACAAAGGGGAGTGGATGCTTGATGCCAAAATCATCGATCACTACTCTCTGTCTATGCTCTGGATTCTTCTCTCTCAAAGAAAATCAATTTTCGACCTTAAGTTCTCCAGCTCCAAATCTTCGACCTTAATTCTTTGACCCTAATTCTTCGACCTCGGACCTCTGTCAATAGAGGTCTCTACTTATAGGGTTTTTAGTAACAGTAATTGTCCAGTCGGCGTAGAAGCCGGACAGTGGAGAGTATGGCACTTTTTACGCGGCGGTTATAATAACTGCCACCCACGTATAGATAATCTTCTGAATCTGCATGTAACGCGTATCCCATGATGAGGTAACACGTATAACCGCTGCGAGGATCATGGCATGCAAGCCACGTAGGTAACTGTCACGACCCGCACCCGGTATAGGGGCACGAGTGTGCGGGTACATCCAGCCTACGCCGCAGCATCGGCGGTAGAACGCTGTCTTGGTCATGATACTAACTAAGCAATCTCACACGAGCATCTAATCTCCATAAGGAGGCACGAATGACACAAAATAAATAAATAACATACTCAATCACATAACTACATCACGATAAGAAATCGAAGAAATAAATAAAAATACAACACAAGTATGAACTGTAAATAATCTAACTCAACATAATCCAAGTCTCAAATAAGATTGCCGAAGACAAATCCGGTACCAAATAGACAACTGAGAAACTAACTAGATAACTAGTGATTCCGGCTAGACCTCCTGGAATCACGACTGAACTACTAAGTCCAAGACTGCAGCTACTCACCCTGCGGTCCACAAGTGTCGGATACCAGTCCTCTAGGCATAGTCTGGAAAATGTTTTCCAGTCAGGAAGGAGCAAAGTACATTTCTAATAGCAGTTCTATATCAATGATATAAACTATGTAGTAGTATATAGATGGAAATATACAAGATGCATGTATATGTATAAGAAATATACAATAAAGGATATACTGAAAATACTGTAAGTAAATGCAGCAAAGGAAACAATATGTCAATGAACAAGAATACTATGACTAAGTGTGTGAGTACTAGCTTTAACATGTGATCGGCTTGGAAACTTGATCAGGCTGGTTATATATGATTAGCTATGATTCATGTAAGGTCAGGCTAACCATTTGGTTAGCTATGATGCATGTAGAGGTCAGGCTAATCACATATAACAGCTATGAAGCATATAAATGGTCAGGCCGCACCCGACGTGAGATGTGGGATGAGCTATGATGCATGTAGAGTTGGGTATGATCACATATCTATACTAAAACACTCCCCACCCCCGACTGGTATAGTAGATCCAACCATGGTACGCTATAGCACGGGATTCCCTAGGGAGGTAGCAAATCTTCCTTGGAATCAGTGTCTGTACATGCACAAGATAACAAGAAAATAAGTCTTGTACAAGCTACACCATGAATAAGGAATAATATCTCATGACGAAATCCGTGTATACCAATCCGTGTAACCAGCGTGTCGAGAATATGGATATTTACACTAGATACAATGAACATAGGGGATATCATAAATAAGAAGCTAATCAGAGAATGTACTCGCCTTGGGTCCTTAGTTGGTAAAACCAATATCCTGTCCCAGAATATCGCCTGGATGGTCCAACAGTCCTATAGACATAATAATAAATGTAACATTTGTATCAGATGCTATACTAAATACACAATCAAAAACCTAACTCAGGGGCTATGCCAGGTATGGCACTGGTCAATCTAGGATCAGTGTGCGTCAGGTTACACGGGCGTCGCGTCTGTTATTGCTGTGCAAGACAGACGGTCAAAAATGATACGGGGCTTGCCAGTACGTCTGTGTACACAGCAGCCTGCTAACAGTTCACAGGGTCATAGGTCTTTGTAAATACGGGGTATCCGTATTTACTCTCGGGTCACCTAAAACATTCGTCAATTAAACATATTATTAATATTTGTATTAATACGTATTTAAGGTTATACCAAAATATATACAAAATATGTATAAGTGTATATACATTAATGGAAATATATATATATTATATATTTTTATATGTTAAAAAATACATAACACCCATTATTTAAGAATATATATATATTTATACATATATATACACTAATATACGTACATATACCAAAATACATATTAACTTATACTATATATATGTATACATGTGCATATATACCAAAATAATTATATATATACTACGTATATATATATACACCAAAATACATATTAATATTTATTATTTAATACGTATACACAAAATATATATATTGAATACATATATATATATATATATATATAGGGAGAAATACACGAACATATATACATACATACATATACACATACACATATATACGTACACCTATACATATATACACACATACACATAGATACGTACACATATACACACATACGCGTATACACATATACGTACACACACATATACGTATATACATATTTACATACATATAAATATAAAATGAAGGAGGGAAGGAACTCTCATAGTGGTGGTCGGAGTTCAGGCCGGGGTCGGCTAGCTGGCCGGGCCGGAGGGGATGTGACAGCGCCGGGGGTAGCTGCGGGTCGAGTCGGGTGTGGAGCTGCGCCGGAGAGGAAGTGATATAGGGAGGAGCAGCAGGGAATCGAGAATATAGGGAAGTCGAGGGGGTCGACTGAGGCTGGGTGGCGGTGAGGTCCGTGGTGGTGGCCGGGGATTGTAGGCCGGAGAGGGAAGAGTTGCAGTAGGGAAGAGTTGGGTCGGAGTTGGTGCTGCGGAGGTCGGTCGGCTGTGCAGGAAAGATGGCTCACCGGGGTCGGCTGTGCAGGCCGGGCCGGTGTACATTGGCAGGCCGCAGGGGGAGATGAAGTCGCTACTCGGAGGATGACGCTGGTGGTGATGATGATAGACCGTGGTGGTGGTGAACGGTGAAGGAGGTGCTCCGGGTGAGTTGGCCGGACCGGGTTCGAGAAGATGGAGGAGGAGCGGGGAGTTGTGCAGCTGTGCTGGAGTCGAGTCGTATGGTACACAGCCGCCGTGGAGGATGGCCGGACAGGCAGGGAGCGGAGGCTCGGCTTGCTGGCAGTGGTGGTCGATGTCGGGTTGGCCGTCGGGCCAGAGTCGAGCTCGATACGGAGGAGATGGGAGTCGACCGGGTGGAGGTGTGGAGTAGATGTTGATGGCGAGGGTGGCTGCCGGAGTCGAGAACGAGGGGAGGATATTCGGCTGAGGTGGAGCCGCAGGGTAGGAACGAGCCGGAGTCGGGCTTGGCCGGGTGGCCGGAGTACACAGGTCGACGGTGGGTGGATCGGCTTGCCGGAGATGAATAGTGGTGAGGGTGATGATTTCCCCCTCTTTAATTCCAATTCAAAAATATAAAAGAAGGAGAAGAAGAAGAAGAAAAGAGAAGAAGAAAGGAAAAATGAAAATGTGGAGGCTACGGTTGGGGCTTGTGAGGAGGGGGCTTCCCTAGGTTTTTGGGGATTAGGGCTTGGTGATAGGACATTAAATAGGGTGGTGTGTGTGGGAATGAAGGGTGATAATGTACTCATTTAATGGATGGTCAAGATTTGACATGGAGGGATTTATTCATGTAGGAATGAGGGTGTTGACTAGTCAAATGTTTGGGGCTCTCCATTTAGTTAAACCAATGTGGTGTTGACACCTAAGACAAATTTGCAATTTAGCCCCCTTAAATTTGGGTATTTGCACAGATGCATAAAATGATGAATATTTGGTGGACGATTCGGTGTTTGGCGTTTTGTAGGGTGAGGGGACGTTGTGTGCTTGGTATGGGCTCAATTAGCAGGGTACTGGAATTAAACCGGGATTAACGGGATCAGACAAAATGGTATCCTCAATTTAATTAGAAATAAATGCAAGCTGTGTTCTAAAATTAATTAGGAGTACATGGGGCCAAAATCAAGTCGGGTCACCAATATCATTAGTGAAGAAGACTCAGAACAGAATATTACCCTAATTTGGGTTGCACGGAAAATGGGTCAAGATTGCCTCCAATTTTGATTTGAACGCACAACGATACAAAATTGAAATTTATTTAGAATTTAAATAAACGTCCGCGACGATTATTGTGCGGCTAAAATGAAGCACAAAAGAGCATAATTATGAATTACAAAAAGTTCAGAATAGAAGGCGGGCATGTCTAGGGCAAGGTTGTAAAATTTATTGGAAGGAAAAAGCTAGGGTAGCGCTCCAAATGTCGAAGCAACGACAAGGTACATCGATTAAATAAATCACGGTAATTAATTATGGCCTCCAATAATTAAATTCTAAATAAAACGATTAAATACATAATCCCCATAATTCTGTCAGGTGTTCGTCTAGTGGGCTTCTAGGTCAAGTATACCAGCTCAAACATTAATGAACACTGTAAATATTTAAATACACACCTCATGCAATTATTTAATTTTAAATACAATATCGAGAAATTATTTAATATAAATACCATAATATTAGTAATTTATAAAAAGTCAAAAATAACCCTGTTTTCAGAATATGGTAGTGACAAATCTACCCTCTTTAAAAGAATTTCGTCCTCGAAATTTAAAGTCCTCATAGTAGGGTTTATTTATTATATTATTTTCCATCCATAGTTAAATTCACCAACCCACATAATCCTGAAATAATCCACCTTGTCAATTCACGATTTTCAAAAATTCTGAAATCTTTGTATCCCTGAAAATCCTCGAAATAAAATCATCGAATTCCATTTGTATCATAGTCTCCTCAGAATCTGATGTTAGTAATTAAAACCCGAAATTTGATACGTAATCCTCTAATTTAATCCAAACAATGCACATTTTTATAAATTAAGAAATTCCATCTGAAAATACTAACCCATGAATCCAATAAAATTTTAAAAATCTCGTCCAAAAGTTTGTGTTTAAACACTAACCCATTAATATTTTACTCCTCAAATTTTGAGTAAATTACTAAATACAAATTTTACTATCCTATCCTTTGATCGAAAATCCAGTCCTTGCACGTTTATAAAAATTTAAAATCTTATCTCAAAATTTGAATTCAACACTAATCCATTAGTGATCTAATCCTCGATTCCTTTTTCCACATAATACTCCAATAATATAATACTCGCAAAATCCTAACTTAAAATTTTCAAGTAAATCTATATCTTGCAGTCAAATAAATACAATACTAATCTTCTTAGTTTCCTCAAGTTTTTAATGATAAAATATATCATAATCAATAATCATCAATCCTACCATATTGAATTCTTAACCTCTCATTTAAATTAATATTTATCCTCGAATTTAAATGATAATTTAATCATATCTCAATCTTGATAAAATCAATGATTCATCAACTCTGCCATATTAAATCCTTAACACTTTATGCTTATCTTCCAAAATTTTAGCATCTCGTTTCTCTTGTCAAATCATAATCTCTTCATAAATCTACTATGGTCAAACCCCAATAATCATGGTCTAAGAAAATTCTACCTACAACCATGCAATCTAAGAAAATATGTACGGTCATGTGTCTTTTGTCATGGCATTGCAGTCTCTGTCAGGGTGTACTACTAACTACATTCTAACAAGAAAATCATGCATACAAGCCACGGTACTAGGGAATCAATCAATCAAAATACGAAAAAAGGAACATGAGGAAAGAAAGAAAGAACCTGCTAACCTATTACTTGCAGTATCTTCTATCTCTAACATACACTTAACTCTGGCACATTCACAAACTAATTCCTATCCTTGTACACTGGTACCCATATCAATTAATCATTAGTCCATAATATCCATGGATACATCCATATTGCACACACCTGTCTATTAATACCTAAATCTGATACCAAGAATCTCTAATATAACCATGGTTCAATAATGCATCCAAGTTTGATACCTCTATCTCTTTAGTACCATACTCTCTGCCAGTTCCCGTTCCTACTACAATTGCTCATATTAGTTGTTCTTATCACTCAAGTGCACACCAAGTGTAACATACCATACTAAGTACTGCTCTCCCTAATACAACTCTAGATGGACACCCAAGTCTGTTTGCGGTGCCATCTCAATCATGCTCAAGTCAACAGATCCTTACACATGTATATCATCTACTCATATACTAATATATATTTCTCACCCAACATAAAATTTTATCCTCATAATAAAATCATCAAAATTTAACCTTTGAACAACAAAAATGTATACTTCCTCAAGAGTCAAATATTCAATATTGAAATCAAATTTTTTTTTACTTCCCAAAAATCCTTATAGCTTTGACTATGTTTATTGAATCAAATTTGGAATCCTCAAAATTTAATGACAATCTCAATTAATTCATAATCTTCATAAAATCAACGTTTTAACAAGATCGTCAATCCTGTCATATCAAGTTATCAACTCTTTGTTTAAATTATTGTTTATCCTCGAATTTTAAGGTGCATTGTCTCTTTCTGTCAAACCACATCCTCTTCATTGATTCTTTACTTACAGTCAATCCTCAAAATTTAATAACATAGAATCTTAACTCCTCAAAATTCTTAAAAATTGAAATTCATTTTCACTCTTCAATTTATTTTTATTTTTTTCCACAAATATACATATAAATGCTCACGGTCTCTAATACTCGAGGTGCACTCAAAACATCTATTGTCTACAACTCTCAACTGGGTACTAAAATTATACTGCCCGAATTACTTGCACTATTACCTCCAAATGATCAAAGTTATCATCACACGTATTTTCTTCCATGATTTTCAATCTATATCAACTGGTATTTCATCTAATTATCATCACGTAAAGTGCTTACTGTTATTAGCATCATTCTCGACTAATCCTCGATATAGAATCATTAGTACTCTTGGTATGATATCACTAGCTTTATTATTGGATCATCTCATCAAACTTATTAGAACTCATGATTACCTGTACCTTCTATAACACTCATGTTTCTTTACTCTTATGGGCAAGTATAGGGTTCTTCATCTCGATTGTTGTATAGGTATTTCCCTTTAACCTTTTATAGCCTGTTAAACTAATCTGTGATACGCTTCACCATTTTTATTACCAATTCTGATATTTCTCTACTCATGACACCTCTTTATAACTCTTTATGCATATATATTTCCTTACCTTTAACACTCCCGATATCAATTATCAAATTGAACATCATGCTCCATTAATCCTTAACACAATTCCTGGATACTTAATTGTTTACATAGATCATTCAATTACATAATCATGATTATCCCGGACGGGTATGTTGGCTCTGATACTAACTCTTGGAACTATCACTGACACTCTATACTCTCCTTTACTCACAGTACTATATGACACCTATCCTAGAATTTGCTACAAGGTACTATGCTATGGGTTAACTCTAGATTAAGGCCTACTGCTCACATGTCCAACTAGGAAACACTTACAAGCAACACTCAGTCAATACTAATACTCAAGACACAGACATAATTATAAGTCACTTAATTATCATACTTAACAAGGAATTCTCAAAGAATGGAAGCTCAAAAGGAACTAGGTTGAGGACTAAAGGTATTTCTACTGCTAGCAACCAAAAGAAATGATGGAATAAAGTCCTGTATAACAGAAATAGATAAGTGTTGAGATGATACTTTAAGAACCAATTTTAAGATACAACCTGATAATCATACACGTCGGTCAGAAATCATGACGCTGAGAATCCTCGCCACGCCAGTAAGCATAGGTGCGATAAACGACATGTTCCGTAACTAAAGTACGCAACCTTATAATCATGTCATCTAGAATCTTTGCCACGTCAACCGGTATGGCTGCGATAAACTCTAGGTTCCATAACTAAAGTAGACGTTTTACCTTTCTCACTGTTCTCATCAATATATGTCATCAGATGATATCGTAAAGTTTAGTCCGTAAAATTCATCTCGGTAAGAAATCAACTCAACAACGATACCAAGAATTAAATTTAACAACTGGTCAACAAGAATCAAACTCAATATTAACGAGTGAGGACGGACGGAAACAAGGGCGAAGGATTTAAATTAGAAATTATAATAAGATTCTCAAGGGGTCGTCCCAGGAATCTCTCAAGAATTTTATGATTGAGTATCCTCTCTCATCCTAGTATCCTATATCCTGTATTCTATAGCAGGCACGCAGTAGTACAACTAATACGTCGCACTACCACGACATCGCACAACTTGCGAAAGTCTGACCTGCATGGGCTACCACTAAAAACGTGTCACAACCCGTACCCGGTATAGGGGCACGAGTGCGCGGGTACGTCCAGCCTACGCTGCAGCATCGGCGGTAGAACGCTGTCTAGGTCATGATACTAACTAAGCAATCTCACACGAGCATCCAATCTCCATAAGGAGGTACGAATAACACAAAATAAATAAATAACATACTCAATCACATAACTATAGCACGATAAGAAATCGAAGAAATAAATAAAAATATAACACAAGTCTGAACTGTAAATAATCTAACTCAACATAATCCAAGTCTCAAATAAGATTGCCGGAGACAAATCTGGTACCAAATAGACAACTGAGAAACTAACTAGATAACTAGTGATTCCGTCTAGACCTCCCGAAATCACGACTGAACTACTAAGTCCAAGACTGCAGCTACTCACCCTACGGTCCACAAGTGTCGGATATCAGTCCTCTAGGCATAATCTGGAAAATATTTTTCAGTCAGGAAGGAGCAAAGTACATTTCTAATAGCAGTTCTATATCAATGATATAAACTATGTAGCAGTATATAGATGGAAATATACAAGATGCATGTATATGTATGAAAAACATACAATAAAGGATATATTAGAAATACTGTAAGTAAATGCAGGAAAGGAAATAATATGTCAATGAACAAGAATACTATGACTAAGTGTGTAAGTACTAGCTTTAACATATAATCGGCTTGGGAACTTGATCAGACTGGTTACATATGATTAGCTATGATTCATGTAAGATCAGGCTAACCATTTAGTTAGCTATGATGCATGTAGAGGTTAGGCTAATCACATGTAACAGCTATGAAGCATGTAAATGGTCAGGCCGCACCCGACGTGAGATGTGGGGTGAGCTATGATGCATGTAGAATTGGGTATGATCACATATCTACACTAAAATACTCCCCACCCCGACTGGTATAGTAGATCCAACCATGGTACGCTATGGCACGGGATTCCCTATGGAGGTAGCAAATTTTCCCGGGAATCAGTGTCTGTACATGCACAAGATAACAAGGAAACAAGTCTTGTACAAGCTATACCATGAATAAGGAATAACATCTCATGACGAGATCCGTGTATACCAATCCGTGTAACCAGCGTGTCGAGAATATGGATATTTAGACTAGATACAATGAACATAGGGGATATCTTAAACAAGAAGCTAATTAGAGAATGTACTCGCCTTGGGTCCTTAGCTGGTAAAACCAATGTCCTGTCCCAGAATATCGCCTGGATGGTCCAACAGTTCTATAGACATAATAATAAATATAATATTTGTATCAGATGCTATACTAAACACACAATCAAAAACCTAACTCAGGGGCTATGCCAGGTATGGCACTGGTCAATCTAGGGTCAGTGTGCGTCAGGTTGCACGGACGTCGCGTCTGTGATTGCTGTGCAAGACAGACGGTCAAAAATGATACGGGGCTTGCCAGTACGTTAGTGTACATGGCAGCCTGCTAACAGTTCACAGGGTCATAGGTCTATATAAATACGGGGTATCCGTATTTACCCTCGGGTCACCTAAAACATTCGTCAATTAAACATATTATTAATAGTTGTATTAATACGTATTTAAGGTTATACCAAAATATATACAAAATATGTATAAGTGTATATACATTAATGGAAATATATATATTATATATTTTTATATGTTAAAAAATACATAACACCCATTATTTAAGAATATATATATATATTTATACATATATATATACTAATATACGTACATATACCAAAATATATATTAACTTATACTATATATATATATATGTATACATGTGCATATATACCAAAATAATTATATATATACTACGTATATAATATATACCAAAATACATATTAATATTTATTATTTAATACGTATACACAAAATATATATATTGAATACATATATATATATAGGGAGAAATACACGAACATATATATATACATACATACATACATATACACATACACATATATATGTACACCTATACATATATACGCACATACACATAGATACGTACACATATACACACATACGCGTATACACATATACGTATACACATACACGTACACACACATATACGTATATATGTATTTACATACATATAAATATAAAATAAAGGAGGGAAGGAACTCTCATAGTGGTGGTCGGAGTTCAGGCCGGGGTCGGCTGGCTGGCCGGGACGGAGGGGATATGACAGCGCCGGGGGGAGCTGCGGGTCGAGTCGGGTATGGAGCTGCGCCGGAGAGGAAGTGATACAGGGAGGAGCAGCAGGGAATCGGAAATGTAGGGAAGTCGAGGGGGTCGACTGAGGCTGGGTGGCGGTGAGGTCCGTGGTGGTGGTCGGGAATTATAGGCCGGAGAGGGAAGAGTTACAGTAGGGAAGAGTCGGGTCGGAGTTGGTGCTGTGGAGGTCGGTCGGCTGTGCAGGGAAGAATGGCTCGCCGTGGTCGGCTGTGCAGGCCTGGCCAGTGTACATTGGCAGGCCGCAGGGGGAGATGAAGTCGCTGCTCGGAGGATGACACTGGTGGTGATGATGATAGACCGTGGTGGTGGTGAACGGTGAAGGAGATGCTCCGGGGGAGTTGGCCGGACCGGGTTCGAGAAGATGGAGGAGGAGCGGGAAGTTGTGCAGTTGTGCGGGGCTCGAGTCGTGTGGTGCACAGCCGCCGTGGAGGATGGCCGGACAGGCAGGGATGGTAGGGGAGGCTTGCTGGCAGTGGTGGTCGATGTCGGGTTGGCCGCCGGCCGGAGTCGAGATCGATACGGAGGAGATGGGAGTCGACCGGGTGGAGGTGTGGAGTAGATGTTGATGGCGAGGGTGGCTGCCGGAGTTGAGAATAAGGGGAGGATGTTCGGCTGAGGTGGAGCCGCGGGGCAGGAACAAGCCGGAGTCGGGCTTGGCCGGGTGGCCGGAGTACGCAGGTCGGCGGTGGGTGGATCGGCTTGCCGGAGATGAACAGTGGTGAGGGTGATTATTTCCCCCTCTTTAATTCCAATTCAAAAAAATAAAAAAAGGAGAAGAAGAAGGGAAGAAGAAGAAGAAAAGAGAAGAAGAAAGGAAAAATAAAAATGTGGAGTCTACGGTTGGGGCTTGTGAGGAGGGGGATTCCCTAGGTTTTTGGGGATTAGGGCTTGGTGATAGGACATTAAATAGGGTGGTGTGTGTGGGAATGAAGGGTGATGATGTACTCATTTAATGGATGGTCAAGATTTGACATGGAGGGATTTATTCATGTAGGAATGAGGGTGTTGACTAGTCAAATGTTTGGGGCTCTTCATTTAGTTGAACCAATGGGGTGTTGACACCTAAGACAAATTTGTAATTTAGCCCCCTTAAATTTGGATATTTGTACAGATGCATAAAATGATGAATATTTGGTGGGCGATTCGGTGTATGGCATTTTATAGGGTGAGAGGGCGTTGTGTGCTTGGTATGGGCTCAATTAGCAGGGTACTGGAATTAAACCGGGATTAACGGGATCAGACAAAATGGTATCCTCAATTTAATTAGAAATAAATGCAAGCTGTGTTCTAAAATTAATTAGGAGTACATGGGGCCAAAATCAGGTCGGGTCACCAATATCATTAGTGAAGAAGACTCAGAACAGAATATTACCCTAATTTGGTTTGCACGGAAAATGGGTCAAGATTGCCTCCAATTTTGATTGGAACGCACAACGATACAAAATTAGAATTTATTTAGAATTTAAATAAATGTCCGCGACGATTATTGTGCGGCTAAAATAAAGCACAAGAGAGCATAATTATGAATTACAAAAAGGTCAGAATGGAAGGCGGGCTTGTCTAGGGCAAGGTTGTAAAATTTGTTGGAAGGCAAAAGCTAGGGTAGGCTCCAAATATCGAAGCAACGACAAGGTGCATCGATTAAATAAATCACGGTAATTAATTACGGCCTCCAATAATTAAATTCTAAATAAAACGATTAAATACATAATTCCCATAATTCTGTCAGGTGTTCGTCTAGTGGGCTTCTAGGTCAAGTATACCAGCTCAAACATTAATGAACACTGCAAATATTTAAATACACACCTCATGCAATTATTTAATTTTAAATACAATATCGAGAAATCATTTAATATAAATACCATAATATTAGTAATTTATAAAAAAGTCAAAAATATCCCTGTTTTCAGAATATGGTAGTGACTGTAACTGCCTTTTGCGTAGAAAAGGTTGGCGTAGAAGCCAATAACTGTCACCATGGCGCAAAAGCCAAATAGTTGTTAAGTTTGCGTAGAAGCCAAATAAGCGTAGAAGCTTGATGCTGCATGGATAGGTAGCTAACGTAAAAGATAGCCGATCTTCCTTTCTTGAATGAGGTCTTGAGCGTATTCTGGACCAAATAGCCTGAGTTGGCGTATTCTGAGGAGATAGCAACGGCGTACTCCTTATAGCTGAAAAATAGCCAGGTGGCATATTTCAAGGAATAGCGTACATCGTGCTCCTATAGCTGGAAATAACCTGATGGCATAATATGAAAAGGTGATGATGTTGACGTATTAGCCGTAATCATGACTCACCCAGTCTTTGGAAGTAGAACCAAATCTCGTGCTGCGCATTAAATGCAGAGACGTGCCTCAAGCTCTGTACGAATAGCAGCTTTTGACATGGTAGTTTGTTTTGTCTTCTGCTGAGCGTAAAAGTTCACATCTGCCTGTATAAAACTAGGCAGGGTATTTCCTTGAATGCGTAAAAGCAATTTATATCAAGGAAATGTCACTAAACGACGGTTTGGATCTTTGTGCCGAATCATCATTACAGCCATCATCTGGATAGTTGTTCTGTACTCTTTGTCAGGAGTCAGGTTCACTCCATGATCTGACAGGTTCATTTGAGGAATACGAAGAGTTCCCCGTATGACTTCCCTGCATTAAAAGCGAGTAGGTTTTACGCCAAAGTGGCGATGTAACAACCTTTTTACGCTGAAGCAGCCTGGAAATACTGTATTACGCGGATTGTCCTGGAGCTTATATTTTACGCTGTACTAGCGATGAAGCCCTGTTGTACGCCGATGGCTCTGAAGTCATGTTTTACGCCGCCCAGCACTGAAATACTGCGTTTAACTCTACAGCGTATTTTTTATGCTTCTACAAGACCCCCTTCAAAGTTTTCAAATTCCTCGTAATTTGAAACACTTTGAATGAAGCATGAAACGGTCAAGTCTGACTCGTTCCATCAGGCTGATTTCTTGGCAAATTTTTAGGAGTTTGTTGGGATTCGGTGTGTTCTCTTTTGCCTATAAAATGGCTGATGAGTTAACCTGTTCTTCCCATATTTCCTTCACCACACAGAGATGATTGCCAGTGTTCGTCGGGTCGACTTAAGGAAGAAGAAGATCATGTTCTTCTAGCATATAAGGAGCCAAAAAAGAAGGCGTCTTCGAGCAAATATCCTCTGCAACGATGGATCATGGAAGAATATCATAGCTTTCTTTGCTCGGGATAATCAGCAACTTTATATGGCGATTCGTCCAGGAGAGAGAAAGGGTCACATTCGACCACACAGCTTGCAAGCTGTATTTTCTTCCGTTGTTGGTGGACGAGGGCAGACAAACTAGCCCTGTCTTCCAGTATTGAGTTGGGTCTAAAACCTCAACTCAATCTGTCAAGGCATATGGAGGATGGGCTCTTGAATAATTTATATAGGTCCAGTTTTGTATCCTCCCGTCATTGATCATTTTTTGTTAATCGGCCGCAAAAACCGACTAACTGCTGAAGAAGACGGATAAAGATCTCCACCAATGCGAGAACCTGACAGAACAGACTCTTGGTGTGATCCTTAAACAAAAATGAGAAACCCTTGGTAGAACAAGGATTTCCATCATATGTAATCATGAAGATGAAAAATCCTTTGTAAACTGGATTTCCATCATATGTAATCATGATTAATAAAGTTGTCTTCTTTTACGCATCTGATGATTTGCCATATTCTTTGCTGTGATGAAGTCTGAATATGTGTAGCTTCGACATACCTGAATAACTTTACGTCGATTCTGATAAAAAGAGTATCTCGTCTCGTCCCGTCTTTTACGCGTAACTGAGGACGCATAGAAAACTATTTTGCATTTAAGTCGAATATCCGAACTGTCATGCTATTTTGAACGAGGAATTGTATAGAATTCTGAACTGTCACTTCTCTGATAAGAAGAATTCTTGTTTAGACCATCATCTTCAAGAATGATTTCCCAAAAATCCCTTAAAATAGGGCAAAAAATGGCTGTCAAAAAACTGAGTCGCCATCTTGAACTGTAGAGAAAATATTCAGACTGGATTTTGGATGAACTTCCAATCGACCGAAGAAGAAGAGTCATTTTTAATGCTGAACTCTGTATGCTTTGGGTACTTGGGATATTTTGAGACCAAGAAGGAGCATCTTCTGCGTGAACCCTTGTGATTGGCCGCTTTGAGAATTGTTCAGATATACGCATACTCTGGCCTGCGTATTTTAAGATATGCGGAAAGTTATAGATCCGTACTGTAGATGAGCATAAAATTATAAGTTTGTAGCCTCTCGAGCGTAAAAGCTGCTTAGCATAAGAGCATCCGGGCGTAAAACTGTAGATTTTTAGCCTCTGAAAAGAAAACTTCCTAGCGTGAAGTCATAGATTTGTCGCCTCTGAGCGTAAGAAGCTTCTGAGCTTGAAATCACAGATTTGTAGCCTCTGAGTGTGAAGTCGTTGGTTTGTAGCCTCTCGAGCGTAAAAGCTACCGAGCATAAAAGCATCCGGGCATAAAACCGTAGACATATAGCCTCTGAGCGTAAAACCATAGATTTGTAGCTTTCCGAGCGTAAAAAGCTCCTTGGGGTAAAAATCACAAATCTGCACTGCACGAAAAACTTTTTTGAATTCGCTGACTGTCCGCCTTCCCTGAATAATAGGCTGACGTGGTCCCCAATCATAACCGAATATTAAATATCGGATTTGGTTAGGGATTTGAAGAGTTTATCTGAGCTCTATAAATGCCCCAAGGCCTTCAGAGAGAAAACTTTTCATCTGTCTTTTGCGAAAGAAAAACCTTCGTCTCTTTGAGAGCTCTTCTTCGTTTCTTCTCTGAGCACTCTAAGTTTTTTTTTAGCAATGGCACCGAAACAATCTTCGACCACCAAGGGAAAGAAAGCTGCCTCCGCTTCTCGCTCTTCTGCCCAAGCAAGAGTGACTCCCATTGGGCAGAGCGAACCTCGCTCGGAACAAAGTATCCCACCGTCAAGCTGTGCACCGGGCGTTATAGGTAAAGCTTTTGGGACGACAAAAAAATGAAGAAAACCCTTCGCACACCTTGTACGTAAATGTGCTAGGTCATCTTCTGTGCTGAGAGCCTCTTCGAGGAAGATGGTGCACAGGGATGTTTTATCATTTACGCCCACATTCCTAATGTGTCAGCGTAAAAAACTCCATATTTTTGCAGTCTGGCGTAAAAGTTTTGACTGTCAAAATTTGGCGTATACTATAAACTTTGAGTGTTACGCTCTGGATGAAAATTCTGGCGTAATAACTCAAAATTTGGCAGTCTGGCATAAAACACAGACAGTAAGATTTTTGTGTATACTGCCAATCTTGAATTTTACGCCTCGGAATGAGATTGCAGCGTAAAAAACTTAAGTTTTTACAGTCTTGGCATAAAAGTATAGATTGTTGCTCTTTGGCATAAGCTGCAAGATTGTGAGGTCTGGTATAGAAACTGACATATTTTTCTTGTACTTTGTAGTTAACTTGCAGATATCTCCGTTGGCTGAGGTGATGGGTTGTTCTGCTGGGATGCTGAACTCCAATTACCTGGAGGATTTTGTCACGCCCCGATCTCCTGCAGGCAAATTTGGCCGTCCCCGCTAGGCGGGAATCACCCTCGCCAGCGCTCCCGCGGAACGATCGCTCGACCCATCCGGGCGTGATGCTGCACGAGCGTGAGCCACGTCCGTGCAAGGCCGTGGTTCGTTGGCTGGCGGTAAGAGTTCTAAGCCACAGAGTCGCACAGATTGTCCGTGTGCAGCGGAGTCATAAACGCATAGCGATTTGGTAACAGGTTCACTGAGTCAACAATATAGCGGAGGTATTGAAACACAAGTTGAAGTAAAGCAACTCTTTTATTGATATAAAACAATTATTACAGGCGGCGTATATCCGAGATTACAAGTCGCTCGAGCCTCTCTCTCTGAAACAGTAAAAGCGTGCCAAGTGGCTATAATTGTGGAATGATTGTACAGGGGATATTCAGGCAAGTTCAGGCGATGTTCATAACATTATGTCTTCTATATGTGCTTCAGTTCCGGACGCACCGTTGCTTCAGAGTGATCTCCACACCATAGCACGCACAAAGGAGCATCCACACCGAACGAGGTTCTCCCGCACCCTGCATACAAACTGGTGGATTATCAGTACATTGAATGCACTGGTGGGGAAGCTACTCGCCCGCTCGACAAATCCAAACACGTAATACAGGTTCCGTGCACAACTATTAAGTTGTCTTTCTAGTTGCCTTAGGATCAGTTTCATGCAAGATTCGAATAGCCTAACTCGTGTGGCAGTGCGCCGTGCGACATGAGAGGAAATACGATGAGACTTACCATTTGGCCTTCCCTGTCCAAGGCAAACATTGTTAATTCGAGCACGGACAAGTATAAAAATTCAGGAGCATAGCATATGCAAACACGATTACTATTATTTCAAGATCGTTCAGGTGTTTAGTTGTTTCTTGATGCGATGCAATGCCTCACGCGCGGATAGCGGCTAAGTGAGGATGACTTATCTATATGAACATGAGTCGCTAGCATAGCCATAAAGGACATGTGTAGCACATGAAAGAAAATAAAAAGCAACGCACGGATCAGGAGCGCTACAGGTCATTCCTTCCGAGACAGGCGGCTACTTAGTCTGTGAGCAAGAATGACGTGAAGGATAAGTTCACAGGCGCTACACGCCATTCTGCCCGAAGCAGGCAGACTAAACTGGGTTTCTGTCCGGATCAGATCGGCCTGGTGCCCCGGAGACCGTCCGCAGTAACAGAGATCAGGAGAATCTCACTTGAAACAAGTTGTCCGTGACATGCAGGTCAGGGTCAGGTTCAAAAACAAGTTCGAGGCAGAATATATATATATATGAACAAGTTATATGGAACAACTTCAAGTCAGGGTATATATATATATGGAACTTGTTGAGGCAGGATCGTTGATTCAGTAGTTTGCTCAATGAGCTGTGATTCAGTGATTTATTCAGTCAGGGTGCAAATTCCCTGGTTTGGGAATTGCCTTGGTGACCTAACGGTCCCGGACACTTTCAGGTTCTTCCATGCACGAAATGACTACTTAGTAGTCTTTCAGGGTTTGGATGAAAATATGGTAACATACAAGCAGACAAGCATGCGTTTCTAAGGAACATAAGCAGCACGTTTGCTCGGGCCTGAAGGTAAACCGAGAGTTAGATCGTTAGGGGACTTGGCATGCGAGGGTCTGAATATAAGCAGTATTTCAATTTCTATGTTCTAGCATAAGCAATACAAGATGGGATTATTCCCTTAGCTAGGTGCGTTGGATTCTTATTAGCATGCAGGGAAGTAATTCACCTAGCAACTAGCATGTATCATTCCATATTTTATGTGTGCTGGCTAAGCAAATACAAGTTCACCGTAGCCACCCACCTTAGCGATGATTCGCCTCGGTAGAGCGATACGTCAAGCGAGCCTCTAAAAGCCTAAGATGAACTCCTGTAGGGGCAAGTCTGGATATCCTTTGCTTTTCGTTTGAGGCAAAGCGGGTCGGGACAGTTGCACTTTTGCAGTTTGAGTCGGCAGTCCGCTAGAACGGAATGGGGTGTTACATCCTACCCAACTCAGAAAAAGTCTCGTCCTCGAGACTTACTGAGGACAAGCAGTAATCTAGGGTTGAGGCAATCCTAGACAAGTCGTTGTACTTGTTTATATTAGATTTTCACTTGTGCAAGCATGAGATCGACATATCGCTTAGTCTGGATCGTCGTGAGCACGTCAACCAGCTTAGTGATAGCGAAGTCTTAGCACTCGAGTTTCACCTTTTCTTAAGCCTTGGATGGTGCACTAGTTCAAGGCGTACCTCGATTAGAATTCAACCAAACTTAGAGTTAGTGAAATCGGACAAGCTACTAGCGATACTCTCAAGGGTTCGCACAGGTTGGCACAAAGGCCACTCGCAGCATGATATCATACAAGTAATCATATCAATCAAAACGCATATTGAAAGTATTTAGACTTATTGTTGGAATATCCCATCGAGGCATTGAGAGAGAGAGCGTGCACATAACCCACGAACGAGCTTTCAAAACAGAGATATCGAATTAAAGTCCAAAGGCGTAGAAGTCAGGCTCTGATACCATTATGTCACGCCCCGATCTCCCGCAGGCAAATTCGGCCGTCCCCGCTAGGCGGGAATCACCCTCGCCAGTGCTCCCACGGAACGATCGCTCGACCCATCCGGGCGTGATGCCGCACGAGCGTGAGCCACGCCCATGCAAGGCCGTGGTTCGTTGGCTGGCGGTAAGAGTTCTAAGCCACAGAGTCGCACAGATTGTCCGAGTGCAGCAGAGTCATAAACGCATAGCGATTTGGTAACAGGTTCACTGAGTCGACAATATAGCGGAGGTATTGAAACAAAAGTTGAAGTAAAGCAACTCTTTTATTGATATAAAACAAGTGTTACAGGCGGCGTATAGCCGAGATTACAAGTCGCTCGAGCCTCTCTCTGAAACAGTAAAAGCCTGCCAAGTGGCTATAATTGTGGAATGATTGTACAGGCGATGTTCAGGCAAGTTCAGGCGATGTTCACAACATTATGTCTTCTATATGTGCTTCTGTTCCGGACACACCGTTGCTTCTGAGTGATCTCCACACCTTAGCACGCACGAAGGAGCATCCGCACCGAACGAGGTTCTCCCCCACCCTGCATACAAACTGGTGGATTATCAGTACATTGAATATACTGGTGGAGAAGCTACTCGCCCGCTCGACAAATCCAAACACGTAATACAGGTTCCGTACACAACTATTAAGTTGTCTTTCTAGTTGCCTTAGGATCAGTTTCATGCAAGATTCGAATAGCCTAACTCGTGTGGCAGTGCGCCGTGCGACATGAGAGAAAACACGGCGAAACTTACCATTTGGCCTTCCCTGTCCAAGGCAAACATTGTTAATTCGAGCACGGACAAGTATAAACATTCAGGAGCATAGCATATGCAAACACGAGTACTTTTATTTTAAGATCGTTCAGGTGTTCAGTTGTTTCTTAATGCGATGCAATGCCTCATGCACGGATAGCCGCTAAGCGAGGAAGACTTATCTATATGAACAGGAGTCGCTGGCATAGCCATAAAGGACAGGTGTAGCACATGAAAGAAAATGAAAAGCAACGCACGGATCAGGAGCGCTACAGGTCATTCCTTCCGAGTCAGGCGACTACTTAGTCTGTGAGCAAGAATAACGTGAAGGATAAGTTCGCAGGCGCTACACGCCATTCTGCCCGAAGCAGGCAGACTAAACAGGGTTCCTTTCCGGATCGGATCGACCTGGTGCCCCGGAGACCGTCCGCAGGAACAGAGATCAGGAGAATCTCACTTGAAACAAGTTGTCCGCGACATGCAGGTCATGGTCAGGTTCAGGAACAAGTTCGAGGCAGGATATATATATATATATATATATGAACAAGTTATATGGAATAAGTTCGAGTCAGGATATATATATATGGAACTTGTTGAGGCAAGATCGTCGATTCAGTAGTTTGCTCCATGAGCTGTAATTCAGTGATTTATTCAGTCAGGGTGCAAATTCCCTGGTTCGAGAATTGCCTTGGTGACCTAACGGTCCAAGACACTTTCAGGTTCTTCCATGCACGAAACGACTATTTAGTAGTCTTTCGGGGTTTGGATGAAAACATGGTAACATACAAGCAGACAAGCAAGCGTTTCTAAGGAACATAAGCAGCACGTTTGCTCGGGCCTGAAGATAAACCGAGAGTTAGATCATTAGGGGACTTGGCATGCGAGGGTCTGAATATAAGCAGTATTTTAATTTCCATGTTCTAGCATAAGCAATACAAGTTGGGATTATTCCCTTAGCTAGGTGCGTTGGATTCTTATTAGCATGCTAGGGAGTGATTCACCTAGCAACTAGCATGTATCATTCCAGATTTTATGTGTGCTGGCTAAGCAAAGACAAGTTCACCGTAGCCACCCACCTTAGCGATGATTCGCCTTGGTAGAGCAATACGTCAAGCGAGCCTCTGAAAGCCTAAGCTGAACTCCTATAGGGGCAAGTCTGGATATCCTTTGCTTCTCGTTTGAGGCAAAGCGGGTCAGGACAGTTGCACTTTTGTCGTTTGAGTCGGCAGTCCGCTAGAACAGAACGAGGTGTTACATCCTACCCAACTCAGAAAAAGTCTCGTCCTCGAGACTTACTGAGGACAAGCAGTAATCTAGGGTTGAGGCAATCCTAGACGAGTCATTGTATTTGTTTATATTGGATTTTCACTTGCACAAGCATCGAGATCAGCATATCGTTTAGTCTAGATCGTGCGCACTTTCGAAGTGCACTTCTAGCATGAGCACGTCAACCAGCTTAGTGATAGCAAAGTCTTAGCACTTGAGTTTCACCTTTTCTTAATCTTGGATGATGCACTAGTTCAAGGCGTCCCTCGAATAGATGCATTCAACCAAACTTAGAGTTAGTGAAATCGGACAAGCTACTAGCGATACTCTCAAGGGTTCGCATAGGTTGGCACAAAGGCCACTCGCAGCATGATATCATACAAGCAATCATATCAATCAAAACGCATTTTGAAAGTATTTAGACTTATTGTTGGAACATCCTATCGAGGAATTGAGAGAGAGCGTGCACATAACCCACAAACGAGCTTTCGAAAAAGATATATCGAATTAAAGTCCAAAGGCGTAGAAGCTAGGCTCTGATACCATTATGTCATGCCCCGATCTCCCGCAGGAAAATTCAGCTGTCCCCACTAGGCGGGAATCACCCTCGCCAGCGCTCCCGCGGAACGATCGCTCGACCCATCCGAGCGTGATGCCGCATGAGCGTGAGCTACACCCGTGCAAGGCCGTAGTTCGTTGGCTAGCGGTAAGAGTTCTAAGCCATAGAGTCGCACAGATTATC
Organism: Iris macrosiphon; assembly: GCA_036927795.1. NCBI lineage: Eukaryota > Viridiplantae > Streptophyta > Magnoliopsida > Asparagales > Iridaceae > Iris > Iris macrosiphon. The sequence goes on along the minus strand of JAYESA010000001.1, from coordinate 114,672,169 downwards.
CGAGTGCAGCGGAGTCATAAACGCATAGCAATTTGGTAACAGGTTCACTGAGTCGACAATATAGCGGAGGTATTAAAACACAAGTTAAAGTAAAGCAACTCTTTTATTGATATAAAATAAGTGTTACAGGCGGCATATAGCCGAGATTACAAGTCACTCGAGCCTCTCTCTCTCTGAAACAGTAAAAGCGTGCATAGTGGCTACAATTATGGAATGATTGTACAGGCAATATTCAGGCAAGTTCAGGCGATGTTCACAATATTATGTCTTCTATATGTGCTTCTCTTTCAGACGAACCGTTGCTTCGGAGTGATCTCCACACCTTAGCATGCACGAAGGAGCATCCGCACCGAACGAGGTTCTCCCGTACCCTGCATACAAACTGGTGGATTATTAGTACATTGAATGCACTGGTGGAGAAGCTACTCGCCCGCTCGACAAATCCAAATACGTAATACAGGTTCCGTTCACAACTATTAAGTTGTCTTTCTAGTTGCCTTAGGATCAGTTTCATGCAAGATTCGAATAGCTTAACTCGTGTGGCAGTGCGCCGTACGATATTAGAGAAAATACGGCGAGACTTACCATTTGGCCTTCCCTGTCTAAGGCAAACATTGTTAATTCGAGCACGGACAAGTATAAACATTCAGAGCATAGCATATGCAAACACGAGTATGTTATTTCAAGATCGTTCAGGTGTTCAGTTATTTCTTGATGCGATGCAATGCCTCGCGCGCGGATAGCAGCTAAGCGAGGATGACTTATCTATATGAATAGGAGTCGCTGGCATAGCCATAAAGGACAGGTGTAGCACATGAAAGAAAATAAAAAGCAACGCACGGATCAGGAGCGCTACAGGTCATTTCTTCCGAGACAGGCGACTACTTAGTCTGTGAGCAAGAATGACGTGAAGGATAAGTTCACAGGCGCTACACACCATTCTGCCGGAAGCAGGCAGACTAAACAGGGTTCCTGTCCGGATCGGATCGGCCCGGTGCCCCGGAGACCGTCCGTAGGAACAGAGATCAGGAGAATCTCACTTGAAACAAGTTGTCCGCGACATGCAGGTCAGGGTCAGGTTCAGGAACAAGTTCGAGGCAAGATATATATATATATATATATATATGAACAAGTTATATGGAACAAGTTCCTTGGTGACCTAACGGTCCTGGACACTTTCAGGTTCTTCCATGCACGAAACGACTACTTAGTAGTCTTCCGGGGTTTGGATGAAAATATGGTAACATACAAGCAGACAAGCATGCGTTTCTAAGGAACATAAGCAGCACGTTTCCTCGGGCCCGAAGGTAAACCGAGAGTTAGATCGTTAGGGGATACGTCAAGCGAGCCTCTGAAAGCCTAAGCTGAACTCCTATAGAGGCAAGTCTGGATATCCTTTGCTTCTTATTTGAGGCAAAGCGGGTCGGGACAGTTGCACTTTTGCCGTTTGAGTCGGCAGTCCGCTAGAACGGAACGGGGTATTACAGATTTGTCCCATGTGACATTTTCTATTTCCGGACCCCAGTATCCTGAAGGAAGGAGAATCCTGATATCGTCTCAAGGAGAGCAAATGCTGTTGAGCATGATCAATGGAGAACCCCTGACGTATATAGACGGGGCAAAATACATAAAACCTGCTTTCCTCTTCGGGGATATGATTGGTAAATAATCCCAAACAAAGCCCAAGAAGAAAGACTGGATTTTTACTGTTAGGGGCATGGTCATGTACCTGCCCAAGATGCTGAGAGATTACCCTATCTCGGCATTCTTCCATGCCACGCATCCTAGGAGGATATCGTGGACTCTGACCCCTAATCTTCACGGCCAGCCGGGGAAGATATTTTATCAGAAGGGATCAGACCAAGGGTTATTTGTAAGCCGCCCTTCCGGCCCGGTTGTTTGTGGTATTAAACAAAAGAATGAAAAATGTATTCAGGATGGGGTTTATACGAAACCCGCCTTCTTTGGTTTACAAACAAACTTGTAAAATTTGATCCTATACGAGGATATGGGAGTACAATTTATTTAATCTGGGTAAATATTGCTATAGGTGTCTGATCTGCAGTCGATAACTTTAGTCCTTGGACCACACGTTGTTGAAGAAGTGCCGTAGAAGACAGGAAGCAGCTTTAAGGGTTGCAAAAGAGGGTGGATGCACGATGCCAAAGTCGTCGATCCCTACTCTCTTCCTGAGCTCCGGATTCTCTCTCTCTCTCTCTCTCTCTCTTGACCTCTGGTTCTGATATTGGTTTCTTGACCAATTTTTTGATCTTTTTCCTCATTGATAGAGGTCTCTATTTATAGAGTTTTAGTGACAGTGACCACTCCGTCGGTGTAGAAACCGAGGAGTGGAAAGTACAGCACCCTTTTACACAACGGTTAAAGTAACCAATACCTGCGTATAGATGATCCTTTGAATGAGCGTGTGACACGGGTCCAACTAAGGGACAAAATGCGTATAATCGCTATGAAGATCACGGCATAGAATCCACGTAGGTAGGTATCCATTGCGTAGAAGAGGTTGGCATAGAAGCCAAATGTCTGTCACCATGGCATAGAAGCCAAATAGTTATCAAACCGGCATAGAAGCCGAATAGACGTAGAAGCCGAATAGGCGTAGAAGCCGAGTGGTCATAGAGGCCGAGCAGGCGTAGAAGCCGAGTGGTCATAGAGGCCGAGCAGGCGTGGAAGCCGAATGGGCGTTGAAGCCGAGCAGGCGTAGAAGCCGAGTGGTCATAGAGGCCGAGCAGGCGTGGAAGCCGAATGGGCGTTGAAGCCGAGCAGGCGTAGAAGCCGAGTAGGCGTAGAAGCCGAGTGGTCATAGAGGCCGAGCAGGCGTAGGAGCTGGATGGGCATAGATGCCGCTGCGTACCGTGCCAGAGTGCTGATGGGGACGTCTTAGCCGAAATTACGGCTATTGAAGATATAATCAAATCTCTTGCATTAAATGCTGAGATTTGCCACCATCCTGTGCATTAAATGTGGAGGCATGTCTTTGAAGGTCTGCAACCCCTTCTGCTCATCAGTCGCAGAGACGTGCCTTGAGAAACTGTCACCGCTCTGTGCATTTAGACGTAGAGACGTGCCTCGACCCCTTACAGAGTACAGCTTTCGATGTGGCAAGCAGTTTGTCTGCTGCAGAACGTAAACAGCTCGTGTCCGCCTGTGTAAAACAAGGCAGCGTATCCCTTCGTGCTTGTAAAAGCAGTTTACGCAAAGGGGATGACGGTATTTGACAGCCTGGGTCGCAGTGCTGTGCCATCATTATAGCCGTCGTCTGGGTAGTCGAGCCGTATCCCTTTGTCAGAAGCCCAGACGTCAGGTTCATTGCAGGATCTTCATTGCAGGGTCTGACAGGTTCACTTCGGAGAATACGAAGCGTCTCTTGTACACCTCAATGCTACGACCGAAAGATGATGTGTTTTATACCCTGGAGGCGATGGCGCACCCTGTTTACGCTAAAGCGGCTTGGACTTACTGCCTTCCGCGGATGGTCTTTTAAGCTTTCATATTTCATGCTGCGTTTTAGCGGAAAGAGCTCTGTTGCACGCTTGATGGCTCTGAAGGCCTCTGCTTACGCTGCTCTGCACTAATATGTCGCATATAGTCATCCGGCGTATTTTTTATGCTTCTACAAGACCCCCTTCAAAGCTTTCAAATTCCTCGGAATTTGGAACGCTTTGAATGAAGCATGAACCGCTCCTCGTGACTCAAAACGTTTCTGAATGAAGCGTTGAAATGGTCGATGCTGACTTTATGGCGGATTTATTGGGGACCGGTGTGACCTCTTTCGCCTATAAAAAGGCTGGAGGAGTTAACCTGTTCTCCCCACATTTCCATCACCACGCAGAGATGATCGCCGGAGTTCGTCGGGTCGACCTGAGGAAGAAGGAGATCATGTTCTTCCAGCGTGTAAGGAGCCGAAAAAGATGGCGTCTTCGAGCAAGCGTCCACTGCAACGATGGATCTTGGAAGGATATCTTAGCCTCCCTTGCTCGGGATAATCAGCAACTTTATATGGCTGTTCTTTGGGAGAGGAGAAGGGTCGTATTTGACCACACAGCTTGCAAGCTGTATATTTTCCCCTGAGACCTTCGCGGACAAGAGCAGACAAACTGTAACTGCTGTCCTCGATCGAGTTGGATCTTAAAGAAGCCTCAACTGGATCGGTCATGGCGTACGGAGCATGGGATCTGCATCATTTATGCAGGCCCAGTTCTGTATCCTCCCGCCATCGATCTTCTTGTTCATGACTGTGATGGTCGATGAACTGCCATGGAAGAAGAGGAAGACTTGCACCGATGCGAGAACCCGGTAAAACAGATTCTGGGGCGGCCTTCCAATGAAGACGAGGAAATCATTTATAGACGGGATTTCCCTCATATGTAATCATAAAAAATGAAGAAAAAAACCCCTTGTAGACAGGATTTCCCTCATATGTAATCATGATTTTGATTTGAATAAAATCGTCTTTCTTCTCCGCATATGATCGTTTTGCCATACGTTGCTGTGAAGTCTGAATATGTGTAGCTTCGACACGTCTGATTCTTTACGCCGACTCTGTTTAGAAAGAGTGCTAGGTCCTGTCCTTTATGCATAGCGAATAGTCCATAGAACGTTGTTGAGCATTTTGAGCATTTAGAACTGTCCTGCTGCTAGGACTGAGGAACCGCGTAGAGTTTTTACTTCTGATGAACAAAATTTTTGTTCAGACTTCGTCTTCAAGAATGATTTCTCAAAAATCCTGTGGAACAGGGTCGAGAAATGGCTGTCAAACTGAGTAGCCATCTTGATAGACGAGATATGCAGACTGGAGTCTGGATGATCCTCCAATTCGACCCGAGAAGAGTTATTTCTCAATGCTTGAACTCTGTATGCTTCGGGTACTCGGGATATGTTGAGGTCAAGAAGGAGTATCTTCTGTGTGAACCCCTGTAATCGACCACCTTGCTGTTCGGATATGCGGAAAGTCAGAGATCCGTAGTGTAGATGAGCTGAGAATCCTGAGTTCGTAGTCTATTGAGCATAGAAAGCCACCGAGCGTGAGATCGTATATTCGGAGCTGCTGAGCGTGAAGTCGTAGGTTTGTAGACTCTTGAGCGTAAAAGCTACCGAGCACAAAGGCATCCGGGCATAAAACCATAGACTGATAGCTCACGAGTGTAAAATCGTAGATCTGTTGCTGTCGAGCGTAGAAAGCTCCTTAGCGTAGAACTGTAGATTTGTAGCCTGTGAAAAAGAAATCTTCCAAGCGTAAGGTTGCGGATCTGTTGCCTCCGAGCGTAAACTAAACGCCATCGAGCATGAGATCATCAATTTGGTATCTGCTGAGCGTAAAGTCGTAGGTTTGTAGCCTCTCGAGCATAAAAGCTACCGTGCACAAAGGCATCCGGGCATAAAACCATAGACTTGTAGCTTGCGAGCATAAAACCGTAGATTTGTTGCTGTTGAGCGTAGAAAGCTCTTTAGCATAGGGACCGCTGACCTGCTTTTGCACGAAAAACTCTTCAAATTTGCTGACTGTCCGTTTTTCTAGAGTAGTGGGCTGACGTAGTACCCAATCATAACCAAATATTTAATTTATGAGATTTGGTTGGGGTTTCGAGGAGCCCGTCTGAGGATTCGAGGAGTCGACCCGAACTCTATATATATCCCAAGCTTTTGAGAGAAAAAACTTTTTATCCGTCTTCTGCGAAAGAGAGCCTTCGATTGTTTGAGTTTTTCCCTTCGTTCTTTCTCCGAGCACTCCGAGTTTTCAGAAATGGCGCCGAAACAAACCCCCTCCCCCAAGGGAAAGGGTATAGGCTCTTCTTCTCGTTCTTCTGCCCCAGCGAGAGAGTCTTCGGTCGGACAAGGTGAACTTCCTTCTGAGCGAAGCATCCTGCCGACGAGTAGCGCACCCGGCCTTAGAGGTATAGCCTTTGGGATGATAAAAAATGACGAAAAATCCTTCGCACACGTTGAACGTGACCGCGCTAGGTCGTCTCCTGTGCTGATAGCCTCTTTGAGGAAGATGACGCACAGAGATGTTTTCATCTTTTACTTCCACATTTCTAATGTGCCAGCGTAAAAACTCCATGTTTTCGCAGTTTTGAGCGTAAAAAGCTCTGACTGCCGAAAACTTGGTGTATACTATAAAATTTTAGTTTTACGCTTTAGATGGGACCTCCGGCGTAATAACTAAAATTTTGGCAGTCTGGTGTAAAGCACGGACTGTATACCGCCAATTACACGTCAGGATGTGATGGGTTCCGCTGCCGGGATGCTGCACTCGAACTATCGGAGGATCTGTCGCACGTGACATTTCCTATCTCCGGACCCCAGTATCCTGAAGGGAGGGGGATCTTGATATCGGCTCAGGGCGAGCGGGCATTTCTGAACATGATTAACGGAGAGCCCCTGACGTACAAAGACGGAGACCAGTACATCAAGCCGGCCTTTCTCTTTGGGGACATGATAGACAAACAGTCCCAGACGAAGCCCAAGAGAGAACCCTGGGTTTTCCCCGCCGAGACTGTGGTCTTGTATCTGCCCACGATGCCGAGAGATTATCCCATCTCGGCTTTCTTCCATGCCACATATCCCAGGAGGATGTCGTGGACGCTGACTCCCGATCTTCACGGCAAGCCGGGAAAGATCTTTCATCTGAAAGGAGCTGACCAGGGGTCGTTTGTCAGCTGCCCTTCTGGCGTCGTGACGTTGTTCAGGGGACTGTGCCCGGGCAGCGTCCCGAGTGAAGATAGTTCGGTGATCTAGCCGGTCCAATTGCCGACTTTCTGCAACGACTTCATGGTGCGAGGGGGGGTATACCCCAAGGAGAATCCTCGGTACAACGGGTGGATCACCCCAGCAAACCTCCGATGGACTTGCCTAGTTGACTGGGCTTTGAAGCATTTTCGGAGAGAGCTGGAGGTCATAGGACTGTATGCTGCCGTGAGCGCAATGAGTGTTGGGTTGCCTCCCAACCCTAACCTGTTTCTGGCACTGATGGAGCGATACATTTCGCTCACCGGGACCTTCGCCACCCCACTAGGGGAGTTGGGGTTGGCCCTCCACGAAATGGCAGTGATCTCGAGACTACCGATGGAGTATACCCCGTATGAAGAGTATGTTCCCACCAACCGGGAGTTGGAGGACTCGGACCCTCGGGTTGTGGAGGTGTATCAGGAGCTGATGTGCCACTATTTTGCGTGCACTGCTTTTTATAATGAGCCTTCTGATTTGGCTCACACCACTAAGTGGATGTCCTACCTCTTCTTCCACCGGGCCAGGGCCGTCAAGTCGGAGAAAGTTTCGGGGGGCAAGAATGAGCCCGTGAACTGTTTGGGCGTGCTCAGTGCCCAGGTCGTCGAGGATCTTATGGAGGAGGCTAAAGCTCCAGATCAGTTTCTCAATGACGGGGTAGAAAAGTACCCTGAAGGCACTAAGGCCTATTGTTACTTGAGGCGCTGCCGCAGGCCTTTGTCTGAGGAAGCCAGGCTGGCTGGCTTTCTCTCCCTATGGCTGCGTCGAGTAGTGGTGCACGTCATCGCGTCCGCGGATCGCATCCACCGGAACATCCTGTGGCCTGCCGTGCGTCTGGTGTTCGGGGCAAGACTGGGCTTGCTCCCTGCCATGGTGTGCCATATACAGGCTGGCCTGAGAGCCATGACTGACGGGCTGCTCATCGATGAAGCTCGACGTGATAGCTTTCCCCGGATAGAGTTACCATACCTGTACTTGATGGGATGGTTAATTCTCCACAACCCCCGGGTGATGTCTCCCGGCCCTGGTAGTAGCGTGGGGGGGTAGTTTCTTGCTGAACTACAAGAACTCCCTCTGGAACGTGAACACAGTCTTAGACTGCCGGCGGGTGCTGAGCCTCGGTCATTGCTGGAAGCTCCTCTGCACTGTCCCCTCTATGCATCGCAATCAGTCGGGGATTAGGCTTGAGAATTTAGGTGGAGAGAAGACCAATCTTTCTCCGGAAGCTTTTAATTGGTTGGTCTGCATCAGACCCTCCCATTTGCTGTATAGAAGTGAAGATCATTGCTTCTTCGAGCCTTACTTGCCCAGTCGGTTCGCCAGGCAGTTTGGGTACGATCAGCTGCACGTGGGCAATGCCGTCACCAGCTTCAGGTCCAGGGGCGGACTCATTGATGGAGCCAGAGGATGGCGGTATTTTATCATGGGTTGCACGGGAGCAATCTTTACCGTGCCGGTCGTCACCCTCTCCACGGAGCTGCGGATCCTCCATTCGTACGCTCAGTTTTACGTGGCGATCAACACCTTCCATCATGATTTTGACATGCGTGGAAGCTTTAGGGTGCCTTCTCCCAAGCCTGGGGGAAGAATCGAAGTCCCCTCGGTTTCATCTGACGAAGGTGAGGAGTCCGTCACTCCGGATGAGCCTCTGGTGTCGGTGCCGAGGTGTGAAGTGCCTCCGCCTGCGGGGGCTTTGGCGGTCTCTGGGAAGCGAAGGGCTCCTGCTTCGAAGCAGACTTCCCCTCGCAAGGGGAAGAAGAATACGGTTAATCGCCCTCTCCGGATTCCTGGCATTGAGGCTCCTAGAGAGGAACCTGCTGTCTCTCCTGTTGGGGATGTCTCTTTGATTGGAGGTTCCCCGCCTCTCGGAGAGGGACCCTCAGTTTCGGCTGGCGGTGCCGGAGAACTCCTGCTTGAGGCTGCCGTTGTTGCCACTGCCTCCGGTAGTGGAATAAAATTGCCTGCGTGGCCGAGGCAAATGGGAGAATCTTTCCCTAGACCGGCAACGGATGAAACTCCTGCCGCGTCCGTGAGCATGACCAGCGAGGTTCCAGCTGACGAACCTCGACTGCGTCTTGGTGAAGGCTTGGTAGAGCTCCTGGCGATGTCGGTTGGCCCACCTCCTTCTCCAGGTATGACAGTTCGTATCGCGTCATTAAGGCGTGATATAGCTACATCGGCTGCAGACGCGGCATATATGCCGTTGGCTACGGGTAAAGGTCATCTTTATGTCTCATTTTAGAAAGATTACTATCATATTGATATCAACTTTCTTGTCCTCTTCTCAAGGGATGGCGTCCACTGGAAGTAAAGCGCTGAAGCTCCTTCTGGCTCTGCTCGGGCTCCTGATGATGATACAGAGGCGTTCGACTTCGAGGAGAAAATACCTTCGGGGGCCAGCTCGCCCGGAGTAGTTTTGTCACCTCCAGAGGAGGACGAACCCGTTATCGTGACCTCGCCTCTTGCGAGTATGCCGATGACTTCGACCGTCATTGTCGCACCTTCTTCGGTCGCACCACCCATCGAGGCGGAGGCTGTGGTCACCTCGTCTGCAATCATTCCTGGAGGGAAACTCACCAATATCGCGGCCAATCCTGGCGTTCAACCAGATCTGGTTGCGCTGACCGAGCTGTATACCAGCCTCTTTTACACCAGTCTGAAAATGCTGATATCCATGGTGTTGGCGAAGAATCTGGATTTTGAGCGTCTGAAGAAGGCTTCCCAGTTTTTGATTAGGGCGATCAGGGAGTTTGGCGATTCTGGGGTAGCTGACGCCCTGGAGGCGATGGTTAATGGGTTGGAGCACTCAATTAACGAATACTTGCAGCTGACTCGGGGCAGTTTTGAAGCTGAGGTCCAGGCCAGATACGACTTCATAACTGCACGGCTTACCAAACAGCTGGAGAGCCTAGATAACTCCATCAAAGCACATAAGCTGGAGATGGATAAAAGAAAAGCTGTCGTGGAGGAGGCTCTTGCTCTTCAGACGAAGTGCCAATCCGAGCACGAAGGGAATGTAGCAAGGGTTCACAAGGTGAAGGAGAAACTCGCTCTGGCAGAGGAGTGGGCTTCTCAATCGTTGGCAGGTCTAGACGTAGCGACTGGTCGACTGAGCACAGCACGACGGGACCTGGAGCGTGCAGAAGCTGCCCGAGTTGGCTCTCTTCGGGCAAGGGCCGAACTGTCCTTTACGAACAATCCCGAGGCACGGCTGGAACAGGCCCGCGCTGATGCCTTGGTTTCCAGGGACGAGAGGGTGGCTGCACTGGTGAAGCTGATTCACGATCTAACCGCTCCCCATAATGATGTGCCCTTTCTTCTTTTTGCTTCCCCAATGTAATTCTGCTCTTTTCGGGAATAAATAAAGCGAATCTTTTCTGACTTTGTGGTCCCATCATTTCGGAATGTAAATGACAGGTTTGGGCGAGAGTGATATCAGAGGTAGTATGGACGTGATAGACTCTCGATAAACTTTTAGCAGGACATATCTATTCAGAGGTCATACGGACATGATAGAATATGACCTAACTAGTTTCGTTCTGGAAGTAGTTTGGTCAGACTTTGAGATTCTCGCTATATTCCTCTTGAGCAGAGGAGGTTAAGCATAGTACCTCTTCAGGAATTTACCGTTGATAGGAGCCATTAACAGGTCTCCATTAGGCTGGGCTAACCTGTAAGCGCCGTTCGAGAACGTTGTCTCGATCACATAAGGGCCTTCCCACTTGGGCTGGAATTTGCCTTTACTCCTGTGAGTAAGAATCATCGGCCTTCTTACGGCTAAAACTAGCTCGCCGACTTTGGACACTCTTTCCTTTACCTTATGATTGAAAGCTCTGGAAATGCGTGCTTGGTAGAGCGTGATGCGCTGTTGAGCTTGGAGGCGTTTCTCGTCTAATCCTTCTAGCTCTTGAAGCCTTAACAGGTCATTCTTTTCTTGGGTCAGCTCATTAGTCACGGCTATCCTGAGCGACGGGATCTGGATTTCAATGGGAAGAACTGCTTCGCTCCCGTAGACCAGTGAAAATGGGGTACAACCTGTCGGTGTCCGTACCGTTGTGCAGTATGCCCAGAGACATTCGCCCAGCTTCTCATTCCAGTCTCTTTTGTTTGAAGAGACGAACTTCTTCAAGAGTTTGATAATGGTTTTGTTGAAAGCTTCCGCCAAACCATTAGCAGCTGGATAATATGCCGTAGAGGCAATATTATGTATTCGATTTTTATCGCAAAATCGATAAAACGCTTGGCTGATGAACTGACCAGGACGATTCCTACCCCTGAAACCACGTTTCCCTGGGGACCAGTCCTGGAGGCGCCGTCGAAGAACAGTTGCCATACGTCACTTTCCATTGCGGAATTACATTCTGCAACTTCGTCGGGAATGTCTTCGTATAATTTGGAGGCCTCCGGGATCGGATGAGCAGCTAGGAAGTCGGCCAGCGCTTGGCCTTTGATGGACTTCTGTGGGACGTATACCATGTCATATGGTGTTAACAGCATCGCCCAAGTTGCGAGCCGGGAATTAAGAATACTTGGCTTGCTCATCAGTACTCGAAGAGGGTTGATCCTGGAGATGATATGGATAGTCTGGCCGGTGACATAGTGCCGCGTCTTCTGGATAGCGAACATCAGAGCCAAGCATTCCTTCTCTACTGGGTTGTATCGGTGTTCGGCTCCGACCATCATCCTGCTGAGGTAGTAGATAGCCTGTTCATGCCCCACATTATTTTTCTGCGCGAGAAGAGCTCCTAGCGAATGATCCATTGCTCGAACGTACAGCAAGAATGGTCTTCCCATGATGGGAGGCACCAGAACCGACGGACTGGTGAGGTAGCGTTTGATATCCCCGAATGCTTGCTGACAGGTTTTGTCCCATACGAAGGATACACCTTTCTTCATGAGATGTGAAAAGGGCTGACATATTCCCGAGAGGTTGGATATGAACCTCCGGATATAAGCCAGACGACCTTGAAATCCCCGGAGTTCCCTCAGATTGCGGGGCGGTCGCATTTCTACGATGGCCTGGACTTTGTCAGGGTCCACTTGGATACCTTTGGTGGTAATGACAAATCCCAGGAATTTGCCACTAGATACACCCAGAAAGGACTTCGTAGGGTTCATCTTGAGTTGATGTTGGCGCATTAACTCGAATACAGTCTTCAAGTCTTGAATGTGATCATTTTTGAGGCGGCTCTTGACGGCTATGTCGTCCACATAACATTCTACTGTTTTGCGTAAATGCTCATGGAATATGCTACTCATAGCCCGTTGGTATGTAGCCCCGGCGTTCTTCAATCCGAAGGGCATGACCGTATAGCAATATACTCCCAACGGGGTCCGGAAGGCATTGTGCTTCTCATCTTCAGGATGCATCTTGATCTGATTATATCCTGAGAATCCGTCCATGAAAGACATGCGTTCAAAGCCGCAGGTGTTGTCGATCATGATGTCCGTGATGGGAAGAGGGAACTCATCCTTGGGGCAGGCTGTATTCAGATCTCGGTAATCGATGCAGATACATATTTTTCCATTTTTCTTCATGACTGGGACAACGTTGGCGATCCAGTCGGGATGTTGTTCTTCCCGGATGAAACCGCAGGCTATCAATTTTTTGACTTCAGCTTCGATGGCGTCCATCATGTCTGGGCGGAACCGGCGTTGGTGCTGCTTCATAGGCTTCGAGTCGGTCAATATATTGAGTTTATGAGTAGCCACCTTCGGGTCAAGGCCCGGCATGTCCTCATAATTCCACGCAAAGACGTCGATATATTTTTTATCAGCCGGATAACTTCTTCCCTTTCAGCTGGGGAAAGATTTTTACTGATGAATATCGGCTTTGGCGAAAGTTTACCCCCAACATCAACCTGGATAACTTCATCTCTGGTGGGAGGTTCTCTTTGCTCGAAGCAGAATTCCCACTGCGTATCCATTTGTTGGGCCCAAGAGTCATTCTCAAATGGCTCAGGATCCTGTTCATCTGCTTCAAAGGGATCTGCCACTACCATATTCACTGATAGTGTTTGTTCGAGAGCATCAGGTGAGTCGGAGGGCGACGAGCCGTTCTGGGAGGAGGAAAAGATATCCTCGTCTGACTTAGAAGTTGTAAGGGAGGTGGCATACCCTAACCCGAAACGGGTTTGCTGATAGCGGGGGTAGCCGCGCAGCGGCGTTCGTCTGCCTCTTCCGTAGTTGAGGCCTGGCTTCCGCCCCAAGTCATCGAAAGGATCCTCAATGCTTGCGGGCTGTATCGGTGAACCTGTATTTTTCCTCAATGCTTGCGGGCTGTATCGGTGAACCTGCATTTTTCCAGTATCGTCATGGAAAGGATCTTCCTGGATAGCCGGTTGATTGCGCATGCAGCCGAAGACTATTGAACGCTGGCTGCTGCCGGTAGGAGGGACAATGAAGATAGAATCCTCCTGTGGTCCATATGTCGTGACGACGTTGGATGATGACGCTACTTCCCAGACATACGGACGGTAGGAGTTCATAACTTCCAAGAATTTTTGTGCTATGGGTTCTACCTCGTCATGTGGAGTGGATTCCTGATTTGGAATTTGAGCGTTAACGTACTGGAAAAGAGGATGTTTATTATCATCTGGAACTCCGTTCCTGGTCGCATTTACATCGGTCGGCTGCCCGTTGCGCCGAAGGTTGATGACCAAAGGTGGAGGCTTCTGGTTCGGAGTGACCCCTAGAGGATCGCTCCCTTTTCCTGACCTGGATTTGTTCAGGTGAATAGCCATAGGCTCCATGGCTTCTGGACGAGTGGTTCGCCCTTTCACTCTGATTGACAGCGGTAGTGCGGCAGAGGGTTCTCCTGGCTCCCGGTGCGATTCCTTCTCTGTCTCCCCCGACACTTCTTCCGTGTGGTCTTGAGAGTACAATACGGCATCGGAATAGTAGGATTCTACTCCTTTAAATGGGTTTAGGTCGGCAACCTCCGTTTGTACCGTTCCTTGGGGGTCTATATATTTAAGACATTGATGTAGAGTTGAAGGAACGATGTTGTGGTCGTGGATCCACGGTCTTCCCAACAAAATATTGTAGGACACCTCTGAATCGATGACGTAACACGTGGCCACCGATATGAGGTTGCCAATCTGGATCCTCAGGCGAATTTTCCCCAACGGCTTACTTCTTCCGGCGTTGAAACCTACGATTGTAGTGGAGGTGTAAGCCAATTCGCTGGTAGGAATCCTTAATGGTCTGAGCAGACTGTGAGGGATGATGCTGATCGACGATCCCGAATCTATGTAAATCCGATCGACCTCCATGGAACCGACGTACTCGGTGTAATAGAGGGACCTGTCATGCTTGTTATGCTTTAACAGCATGTCGTCTTGGGTGAAAGTGATATTTGGGACCACCTCCATCACACTGTGGCATTGAGGACACGCCACTGGTTCTTCGCACTTGAGCTGGGTCAAGCATGCCTTCGCCTACATCAGCGCTTCACTCAGGGCTAGACGAGTATCTTGGGAGAGCCTGAGTAGCTCAAAGATTGAGAGCCTGGCTGGTGTATTAGCCAGTTGGGCCAGGATATCGAAGTTGTAGGGCTTCTCAAAACCTTTGTTTGGAATATTTTTTATAGGTTTATCAAAGCGCACTTCTCTTTGCTTTCCCTTGTCCGCCAGAGTCAATTTTGAAGGGCTGGCATCTGGTACGACGGGGCCTGGTCCTGAAGGTTTGGCAGCCGAGGCGTCCGCCGGTGCATCTTCCTGACTTGCTCCGTAGTCGTTGAGGTGGGCTTTCCCTGAACGGGTTGCAACAAATACCTCGTCTTCGTTTGATGGCGAAGAAGTTGTGACCATATGGCATGGTTTGCATTTGGAGCTCTTTCTATATGTAGCCTTGGTAGCTTTAGTCTTCTCCTCGAGCTCTGATACCAAATCCGGGTGAACCCACATAATCTCGCCCTACCGGGTGGTTAGGGGTACCAGGTCATGATTTTGACCCCTAGTTGGAGGGAGATTGATGATGTTCATCGTGGTCCGGGAAATGGGTGTGACGTCGTCCGAGACCTTTTGGGAAGGCAGATCGCCAAACCGCAGAGAGATCATGTTAGCCGTGACCGTCTTCTCGGTGTTGTGCAGAGTGATGGCCTTAGCATCGATTAACCCCTGGATCTTCCTTTTCAGTATGTAATACGCCTTCGTTGGGTGGTGTACGTATCTGTGGAAGATGCAGTATTTGGGGTCGTCAGTACTGTCGACTTCTTGGGGCCGCCTTAACTCCGGAAGGGTAATCTTGCCACTCTTGACGAGATACTCGAATATACCTGGGATATCGTCGTCGTCAAAAGAGTAGACTTCGATGGGCCTGGAAGTCCCGGGTCTCGTCTGCGTGGTCGCCGTAGTCTTTTGTCTGGACGTATTGATCGCCAGAGCTTCTTTTCCCTTGGAGCTGCGAGGATGGTCGCTACTGGGAGATGACCTCTTGCCTCTATCAGAGGCGGAGATCATAATGCCATTGTCGCGTGCCTTACGACCGTTATCTTCGGCGGCCACTGCCGAGATGATGAACGAGGGCCAATCATGGAACTGATATGGTCCTGTAAACACCGAGACTACGGAAAGGAGGTTCTTCCTACAAATGTCTACTAACGCAGAGTCTGGAACTCTTAGAGGCATCTGTAAGGTGGCCTGACGAAAACTTTCGACGAAGGTGCGAACGTCCTCCTTTTCCCTCTGCTTGACTTCGATGAGAGAGGACATAGACATGTCCATTCCACCCTCGTAGAATCGCGTGAAGAATAAAGCTTTGAAGTCCTCGAAGGAAGTAATGCAGTTGTCCGCCAAGCTACGGTACCACTGATAGGCTACTCCTGAGAGGCAGCCTTTGAACACCCGAGTGAGGAGGGCGTCGTTCTCTTGTAGCAACACCGTCATCATACTGAAATAGTTCATGTACTGACTTGGTGATGTTTTTCCCTCGAACAGAGCCATAGTCTAAGGTTTGTACCTTGGAGGAAAAGGGACTTCTTCCCAGATAGCTGGGTAAGGCTGGTTAATTCCCAGTTTCTTGAGCTGATCTTTGTGCTTCAAGGCGTCGAACTGGGCTTTCAACTCCCTACTGCCTGCATCGGATTTTCACTTGGAAGCGGGACTACGGTGTAGCGCAGAGTTGGTTGCATCGTGACTCCAATGGGAGGTAATATATTCTCCGAGTGAGGAAGTGGAGAAACTGCTGACTCTTGATCTAGAGCAGGCTCTTGGATCGGGTTGGATGGTGGTAAGTCCACCCCTATACGTATCTGAGTTGGCGGGACCGACGCTTGAGCCATGGCAGCTGCGTGCTGAGTTAGCATCATTTGGTGCATATTCTCCATCATGGATTGCATTTGTTTCAGAGATGTCTCCAGCACAGTGATGCGTTGTTCCGCGTTTCCTGACGGCGAAGCTTCCTCGCGTTCATCTTCAACGGCGTAAACTCCCATTTCCCTGGACGTCATCGAAGGATTAGTATAGGTCGCTGCAGAAGTCGACTCTATACTCTCAGCGTCTGATCTGGGAGATTGGCGACCCCCAGCGTCGGAATCAGACGAGTACGAAGCTGGTTGCTGTGACCTTGCACGGGTGTTTTGGAATACCCTAGCTTCAGTATTCCTGAGGAGGTCTTCGAATCTCCTTCGGCTCGAAGGCCTAGAGGGATGACGTCTTGAGCTCGGCCCTCCTCTAGGTATGTGTGAAGCCATGTTCACGGATGCATGCGCGGGCTCTTCTTCCTGGAAATACTGAGAGTAGCTCAATCGGTCGAAAACTGACCGTTTTTCTTTAAAACAGCAGCAGTCAATCACAATTTTATGACTATTACAACATCGCTCGCTAGGGGGCGTAATAGACATGTTGGAAGGTCCCCTCTCCTTAGGCTTCTGGATTAGATATTCGCGCAAGTCAGGAGGAGTAGAGGAAGAAGACGACTTCTTATTCCTTCTGTTCTCATCAGTGGGCATGCGGAGATTGGGCACCATGGTTTTTCCTATGCCACCTGTGTACAACAGGTTGGCCATCTGGGTGGCGGATAATCCCCGGGAAGGGTGCCTTCCCGCAACCTGAGCTTGCTTTACGTCGTGGGACTCCACCTGGCGTAATTTGGAGATTTGCCCAGACTGGCATAAAGCTAAAGAGGTCCTCTACTTGCGGAGGGTAGGCAGATTGCTTCTTCGCTGGCGTAACGGCCGAGAAATTGAGTACTCTGCCGCTTGCTTCCCCTTGCGGAAATCACAGCGCTCATATGGTTCCCCGTAGAGGTCAGATGTTGTCTTGCGCATGGAGAGTGATTTTTACTTCCGATTTGGCGCTGAGGCATCATCAGAAGTTTGGTCTGTACCGCGCGTAGTGGGAGACTGGTTTCTACGCGTATAGCGCAGTGGATACTTCTGGGTTAGCGCTGAGGCTTTGCCCGAAGTTTCGTCTGTACCGCGCGTAGCGGGAGACTAGTTCTTACGCGTAGAGCGTAGTGGATACTTCTGGGTTAGCACTGAGGCTTTGCCCGAAGTTTCGTCTGTACCGCGCGTAGTGGGAGACTGAATTTTACGTGCAGGGTACGGAGGGAGCAATGCTACAACCTCATTGGTCGGAGAGGTCGGAGAGATCAGAGAGTCCACAGGAATGGTAGAGGATGTCTTGGGCATCCAGACCTTGCGCAGCTTCCTGTTGTCTTGGACAGAGAGAGGGTGAGAGCTACCCCCGGTTCAAAGCATGTCTTCGTAGGCAGACTGGTCAAATTGGATGACCAGTGTCTTCTTCACGGTTCCTATAGATACCGGATCGTGTTGAGCAATTGCTTCCTCATCAGAAGAGAAAGATGTCCCCAGCAGAGTCGCCATCTTGTTTGTGGTATTAAACGAAAGAATGAAAAATGTTTTCAGGATGGGGTTTATACGAAACCCGCCTTATTTGGTTTACAAACTTGTACAATTTGATCCTATACGAGGATTTGGGAGTACAATTTATTTAATCTGGGTAAATATTGCTATAGGTGTCTGATCTGCAGTCGATCACTTTAGCCCTTGGACCACACGATGTTGAAGAAGTGCCGTAGAAGACAGGAAGCAGCTTCGAGGGTTGCAAAAGAGGGTGGATGCACGATGCCAAAGTCGTCGATCCTTACACTCTGCCTGAGCTCCGGATTCTCTCTCTCTCTCTCTCTCTCTCTCTCTCTTGACCTCTGGTTCTGATATTAGTTTCTTGACCAATTTTTTAACCTTTTTTCTCATTGATAGAGGTCTCTATTTATAGAGTTTTAGTGACAGTGACCACTCCGTCGGTGTAGAAACTGAGGAGTAGAAAGTACAGCACCCTTTTACACAACGGTTAAAGTAACCAATGCCTGCGTATAGATGATCCATTGAATGAGCGTGTGACGCGGGTCCAACTAAGGGACAAAATACGTATAATCGCTACGAAGATCACGGCGTAGAAGCCACGTAGGTAGGTATCCATTGCGTAGAAGAGATTGGCAAAGAAGCCAAATGTCTGTCACCATGGCATAGAAACCAAATAGTTATCAAACCGGCATAGAAGCCGAATAGGCGTAGAAGACGAATAGGCGTAGAAGCCGAGTGGTCATAGAGGCCGAGCAGGCGTAGAAGCCGAGTGGTCATAGAGGCCGAGCAGGCGTGGAAGCCGAATGGGCGTTGAAGCCGAGCAGGCGTAGAAGCCGAGTGGTCATAGAGGCCGAGCAGGCGTGGAAGCCGAATGGGCGTTGAAGCCAAGCAGGCGTAGAAGTCGAGTGGTCATAGAGGCCGAGCAGGCGTGGAAGCCGAATGGGCGTTAAAGCCGAGCAGGCATAGAAGCCGAGTAGGCGTAGGAGCTGGATGGGCGTAGAAGCCGCTGCTTACCGTGCCAGAGTGCTGATAGGGACGTCTTAGCCGGAATTACGGCTTTTGAAGATATAATCAAATCTCTTGCATTAAATGCCGAGATTTGCCACCATCTTGTGCATTAAATATGGAGGCATGTCTTTGAAGGTCTGCAACCCCTTCTGCGCATCAGTCGCAGAGACGTGCCTTGAGGAACTGTTAACGCTCTGTGCATTTAGATGTAGAGACGTTCCTCGACCCCGTACGGAGTACAGCTTTCAATGTGGCAGGCGGTTTGTCTACTGCAGAACATAAACAGCTCGTATCTGCCTGTGTAAAACAAGGCAGCGTATCCCTTCGTGCTTGTAAAAACAGTTTACACAAAGGGGATGGCGGTATTTGACAGCCTGGGTCGTAGTGCTGTGCCATCATTATAGCCGTCGTCTGGGTAGTCGAGGCGTATCCCTTTGTCAGAAGTCCAGATGTCAGGTTTATTGCAGGATCTTCATTGCAGGGTCTGACAGGTTCACTTCGGAGAATATGAAGCGTCTCTTGTACACCTCAATGCTGCGACTGAAAGATGATAAGTTTTACGCCCTGGAGGCGATGGCGCACCCTGTTTACGCTGAAGCGGCTTGGACTTACTGCCTTACACAGATGGTCCTTTGAGCTTTCATATTTCATGTGCATTTTAGCGGAAAGAGCTCTGTTGCACGCTTGATGGCTCTGAAGGCCTCTACTTACGCTGCTCTGCACCAATATGCCGCGTATAGTCATCCGGCGTATTTTTCATGCTTCTACACCGGTCATGCCGTTCAGGGGATTATTTCCGTTTAGTGTCCCGAGTGAAGACACTTTATTGCTCCAACCAGTCCAATTACCGACTTTCTGCAATGACTTCATGGGGCATGGAGGAGTATACCCCAAGGTTAATCCTCGAACCAATGGGTGGCTTACCCCTACAAATCTTCGATGGGTTCGTTTAGCTGCCTGGGCCCTGAAGCATTTTCAGAAGGAACTGGAGAGCATTGGTCTGTACACGGCTGTGAGTGCTACCAGTGTTGGGTTACCTCTAAACCCCAACCTGTTTTTGGCTTTGATGGAGCGATATATCTTGCTCACTGGGACTTTTGCCACTCCACTGGGGGAGTTGGGATTGGCCCTTCACGAAATGGCAGAGATTTCAAGACTGCCAATGGGGGATACTCCTTATGAAGAGTATGTTCCCACAAACCTGGAGCTGGGGGATACAAACCCTCGGGTGGTGGCAGTGTACCAGGAGCTAATGAGCCACTATTTAGCGTGCACCACCTTCTATAATGAGCCCTCTGATTTGGCTCATACCAACAAATGGGCGTCCTATCTCTTCTTCCATCAGGCTAGAGATGCTAAGCCAGACAAAGTTGTGGATAGCAGGGATAGGCCTTTGAGCCTTCTGAGCGTGCTTAATGCTCAAGTAGTCGATGACCTTATTGAAGACGCCGGGGCTTCAGATCGAGTTCTCGACGAAGGGATGGGGAAATATCCTGCAGGCACTAAAGCCTACAGTTATTTGAGGCATTGCCGCAGGCCTCTGTCAAGGGAAGCTCAACTGGCTGGCTTCCTCTCTGTATGGCAACGCCGATTAGTAGTACCTGGCATTGCATCTTCGGATCGCATTTACCGTAACACCTTATGGCCTGCAGTACGTTTGGTGTTTGGGGCAAGACTGGGCCTGCTCCCTGCCATGGTATGTCGGATACAAGCTGGCCTAAGGGCCATTACTGATGGGCTGCTTGCCGATGAAACACGGCGTGACAGCTTTCCCAGGGTAGAATTACCGTTCCTGTATTTGATGGGATGGCTAATTCTTCATAATCCCAGAGTGATGTCTCCCGGTTCTGCCAGTAGTTCGGGGAATAATTTCTTGTTGAATTACAAGAATTCTTCCTAGAACGTGACCACCGTCGTAGACTGTCGGCGGGCATTAAATTTTGCTCATAGCTGGAAGCTCTTCTGTATCGTCCCCACTGTACATATCATTCAACAGGGGAGCAGGCTTCAGGACTCAGGTGAAGGGAAGACCGTTCTTTCTCCTGAAGCTTTTTATTGCTTGGTCTGTATTAACCCTTCCCATTTATTGTACAGAAGTGAAGACCAATACTTCTTGGAGCCTTACCTGCCTAGTCGGTTCGCCAGGCAATTTGGGTATGATCAATTGCATCTGGGCAATGCCATCACCAGCTTCAAGTTCAGAGGTGGACTTATTGACGGAGCGAGAGGATGGCGGTACTTCATAATGGGTTGTACTGGGGCGGCCTTTACTGTGCCCGCGACTTCTCTCTCCATGGAGTTGCGCATCCTCCATTCGTACGCCCAGTTTTATGTGGCCTTCAATACCTTCCATCGCGATTTTGATATGCGTGGAAGTTTTAGGATGCCTTCACATAAGTCCGCTGGGAAAGAGGAAGTCCCATCAGTTTCCTCTGACGAGGGTGAAGACTCTGTCAATCCAGATGAGCTTTTGCTGACAGAACCAAGAGGCGAAATACCTCCGCCTACAGAGCCTCTGGTTATCCCTGGTAAGCGAAGGGCTCCTGTTCTGAAGGAGACTTCCCCTCGCAAGAAAAAGAAGACTGTTAGTGGTCCTGTCAGGACTTCCGGCCATGAGGCTCCTCGGAGTGAGCCTGCTGTTTCCCCTGTTGGGGATGATTCTTTGACTAGAGGTCCTTCGCCTATTAGAGAGGGAACCTCCACAATTCCGGCTGGCAGTGCCGGAGAATCTTTGCTCGAGGCTGCTGTCGCTGCTACCGCTTCAGGTAGTGGTATGAGATCGCCTTCGGGGCCAAGCCAAATAAGAATATCTTTATCCAGACCAGCAACAGGAGAAACCCCTGCCGTGTCTGTAAGTATGCCCAGCAAAATTCCACCCAATGAGCCTCGAGTGGATCTCGGTGAAGACTTGGAAGAATACCTGCCAGTGTCAGTTGGCACACCCCCTTCTCCAAGTATGACAGCTCGCTTAGCATCATTAAGAAATGATTTAGCTGTACTGGCTGCAGACGCGCCATATATACCATCGGCCATGGGTAAATATCGTCTTTATGCCTCTTTTATAAAATTTAACATCATGTTGATATTAACTTTCTCTTATCTTCTTTTCAAGGGAAGACATCTACGGGGAGGGCACGTCGACGCAACTTTTGGTTTTGTTTCAGCTCCTGTCGATGACACGGAGGTGCCCGACTTTGAAGGGGAAACATTTTCGGGTGCCGGTTCGCCCGAAATGGTTTTGATATCTCGAGAGGAGGATGAGCCTGTCATTACGACTATGCCTCCTTTGAGTATGCCAGCCACTTCGGCCGTTGTTGGTGCTTCGACCTTTGTCGCACCCTCTACTGAAGCAACGATTGTGACGACACCCTCTGCAGTCGTTCCTGGAAGGGGATTCTCCGATATTGCAGCCATTTCCAGCGTCCAATCTGATTTTGCCATGCTGATTGAGCATTATACTAGTATTTTCTATACCACTTTGAAAACGCTGATATTAATGGTGGTGGAGAAGAATCTAGGTTTTGAGGCTCTGAAGAGATCTTCCCAGTTTGTGATAGCGTCGATCAGAGATTTCAACGACGCTGGGAGAGCTGATACACTGGAGAAGATAGTTAATGGTTTGGAACAACCCATTAATAATTATTTGCAATTATCCCAGGGCAACATTGATGACCTGGTCCAGGCTGAATACGACTCTTTGACTGCGAGGCTTGTTGGGGAGATGGAAACTCTGAGTAAGTCAATCGAGGCTCAGCAGAAATAGATGAATGAGGAGCATGCCGAATTGGAGTATGTCATTCTCCAGCTGGCCAAGTGCAAGGCCGATTATGAGGCAGAGACAACGAGGATCCATAAATTGGAAGACGACCTCGCTAAGGCCAAGGAGAATGCTCTCTCTTTGTTGGCAGCTCGAGATGTGTTGAATGACCGAAGAGAGGCATCTCAGCAGAACCTGGCACGTATGGGTGTCATCCACGTAGACTATGTACATCATTAGTCTGAAATATCTGCCTTGAATAATGAGGAGGCAAGGTTGGAGCGGGCTCGCACTACCATTTTGAGCTCCAGGAACGAGAAGATGGCCGTACTGGCGCAGCAGATCCGTGATTTGACTACTCCTCCCCAATGATGTACCTTTTGCTTTTATATATAATTTGCTCTTTCTAGAGATAATAAAGAGACTTTATCTGACTTTGGTGGACCCATCATTTTTGAATATAAATGACAAGCTAGGGTAAAAGTGATATCAGAGGTATCATTAACATGATATTCTTTCGTTAAGGTTTTGCTGAATGTAAATCTATTCAGGGTTAACATGAACCTGAAAGAATATAATCCAACTAAATTTGTATACTAAACACTATTAGAGGTATCATTAACATGATAGGTTTACAAATTAGTTAAGGATATCTATTCGGAGGTCACATGAACCTGATAGAATATGATCCAGCTAACTTTTGTGCATGGTATCGTCAGAATAAGATCTTCGTCTTACTCCGTTAAACGAAGGAGATCAAGCATAGTACTTCTTCGGGAATTTGCAGTTGATAGTAGCCAAAAAAAATTCATTAGACTTGGCTAATCTGTAAGTGCCATTTGCAATCATATAAGGATCCTCTATTTCTTTATGATTGTTTGCGCAAATTTTGGACGTCATACTAGAGGTAATATAGTTGTAGTATGATACCATATTTGTTGAGGACATCCCACTGGGGGGTCTTTGGTGGACCTATCATTTGTTACACACGAGAGTGCAAATAATAGGTTTGGGACAAGCCTGCCAGAGGTAATATGGACGTGGCAGTTTTTGTGGACCTAACACCACTGGCGTACTTAAGGTTAAGTACGGGTGCTAAGTTGAGATGACAACCGATATCAGAGGTAATATGGACATGATAATCGATAGCCAAGAATTCAAAAAGTTTTTTCAGAGGTAATATGAACATGACATACTTTTGAATTATGACTCCATTGGGGATGGAGGTACATATCTGCTCAGAGGTAATATGGACATGGCAGTTTTTGTGGACTTAACCCCACTAGCGTACTTAGAGTTAAGTACGAGTGCTAAGTTGAGATGACAACCGATATCAGAGGTAATATGGACATGATAATCGATAGCCAAGAATTCAAAAAGTTTGTTCAGAGGTAATATGAACATGACATACTTTTGAATTGTGACTCTATTGGGGATGGAGGTACATATCTGCTCAAAGGTAATATAGACATGATAGTTTTTGTGGACTTAACCCCACTGGCGTACTTAGAGTTAAGTACGGGTGTTAAGTTGAGATGACAACCGATATCAGAGGTAATATGGACGTGATAATCGATGGACAAACCAGGAAGGTTTGTTCAAAGGTAATATGAACATGACAAACTCAGCTGGGGAAATAAAGAAATATTTGGACAATAGTTCAGAGGTAATATGAACGTGAACTCATGTCCAAAAAATTCACTATAGAGTGATTTTCTTGAGTGGGGATAGACCTGAAGAATCCGCTGGGGAAACTTTAAGGACTAATCATCAGGTATATTCTTGAGGGGGCAAATTGTCACGTTAAAGTATAAATAATCTGCAGTGATAGTCTCCTCGTTTACAGATGCAAAGTGATGATTTTGGCGTCGATCAACTCCTGGATTCTTTTTTTCAATACATAGCACGCCCTTGTGGGGTGATAAATGTACCGATGAAAGAGACAATAATCTGGGTCATCGACTTTGCCAGTCCTCTCAGGATATCTGATGTTGGGTAGCCGAAGTTTGTGTTCCTTCATCAACATATTGAAGATTTCAATGATGTCATCTTCATTGAAGGAGAAAGTCTATTTTGGCCTTCGGGCTCCCGATGCTTGAGTTTTACGGTCTTACGGAAAGATCGTCATCGTTGCATCATCTTCGGACTCAGAGGGAATTCTACCTCCAGCTTTAGATGCTGCCTTATTTTGTCGAGGTAGGCTACCCCCAGACATGTCATGGCGTTTGTCCATAGAAGCTGATTTAGAAGGACCTGCTTCTGGTTGTATAGGATTAGACTCTGAAGGTTTGGAGTTTGCAAGAGATGAAGCATACCCCAACCCAAAACGAGTTGTTGACAGTAATGATTACCATGCAACGGTGTTCGTCTACCTTTTTCATAGTTGAGGCCTTGTTTCAGCTCCAAATCATAACCCATGCTTTGTATAATCTTTAAAGCTTGTGAGCTATACCTGTGAATTTGCATTTTCCCACCCTCAGACTAGCGAAATTCTTCTTGTACAATCGGGCTGCTTCACATGCGACCGAAGACTATTGGATGATGGTCGTCGCGAGTTGGTGGAACAATAAAGGTAGAATCTTCATGTGGTCCATATGTCATGATGACATTAGATGTTGATGCATCTTCCCACATGATCTCCCCACATTTGATAGTTAGGGGAACTGAATCCTGGTTATCACTCCTGTCTTTGCGTTTCTGGATCGGATATTCATGTAAGTCAGGAGGATTAACTGAAGAGGAAGAGGAAGAAGGCTTGTTCCTCCTGTTTACATCATCTGGAATGCGGATATTGGGAAATCCCAACCCTTTCTCTGCCACCTATATACAGCAGTTCAGCCATATGAGTAGCACATGATCCATGAGGAGCGTATCTATCCACGACCAGGGCTTTCTTTATGCTGAGGGGCTTAACCTGGCATAATTTGGAACTCTGCTCAGGCTGGCGTAAAACTGAGAAAGCCCTCAATCGGCCATCAGCTTCTCGCATAATCTGGAGAGCGGGCAGATTCTTCTCTTGCTGGCGTAAAGGCCGAGAAGTTGAGAAGTCCGCCACTTGTTTTCCCTTGCGTAGATTGCAGGGACCATATACTTTTCTACGGAGGAAAGATGCATCTTTACGCGCAGAGCGCGTTTGGAATTTTTGATTTGGCGCTGAGGCATTATCAAAAATTTTGTCTGCCACGTCACAGACGGGAGACTGAATTTTACGCGCAGAGCGCGAAGTAGACTTCTGGATTAGCACTGAGGCATCACCAGAAGCTTTGTCTGCCATGTCACAGATGGGAGACAGAGTTTTACTTGCGGGGTGAGGAGGTTGCGAAGTTACAACCTTGTTGGTCGGAGAAACCAGAGAGTCGGCAGGAATGGTAGGGGATGTCCGGGGCATCCAGACCTTACGAAATTTCCTGTTGTCTTGGACAGAGAGAGAGTGAGAGCTACCCCCCGCTCTAAGCATATCTTCATAGGCGGATTGGTCGAACTGGACGACCAAGGTCTTCTTCATTGATTCTACTGATACTGCATCGTGTTGAGCAATTGCTTTCTCGTCAGATGAGAAAGAGGTCCCCAGCAGAGTAGCCATCTTATGTTTGATAATAAACGGAAGAAATAAAACTAGGTTTATACGAAACCCTTTCTTAGGTTTACAAATAAGAAGTACTATTAATCCTATACGAGGATGTTAAGTACAAAATTTAATCTGGGTAAATATTGCTATAGGAGTCTGATCTGCGGTCGATCACTTTGTCCCTTGGACCACACGATGATGAAGAAGTGCTGTAGAAGAAGAAGAAGTTTTAAAGATTGCAAAAGGGAGTGGATGCTTGATGCCAAAATTGTCGATCACTACTCTTTGTCTATGCTCTGGATTCTTCTCTCTCAAAGAAAATCAATTTTCGACCTTAAGTTCTCCAGCTCCAAATCTTCGACCTTAATTCTTCGACCATAATTCTGCGACCTCGGACCTCTGTCAATAGAGGTCTCTACTTATAGGGTTTTTAGTGACAGTAACTGTCCAGTCGGCGTAGAAGCCGGACAGTGGAGAGTATGGCACTTTTTACGCGGCGGTTATAATAACTGCCACCCACGTATAGATGATCTTCTGAATCTACGTGTGACGCGTATCCCATGATGAGGTAACACGTATAACTGCTGCGAGGATCACGGCATGCAAGCCACGTAGGTAACTGCCCCTTGCGTAGAAAAGGTTGGCGTAGAAGCCAATAACTGTCACCATGGCGCAAAAGCCAAATAGTTGTTAAGTTGGCGTAGAAGCCAAATAAGCGTAGAAGCTTGATTGTGCATGGATAGGTAGCTAGCGTAAAAGATAGCCGATCTTTCTTCCTTGAATGAGGTCTTGAGCGTATTCTGGACCAAATAGCTCGAGTTGGCGTATTCCGAGGAGATAGCAACGGCGTACTCTTATAGCTGAAAAATAGCCAGGTGACGTATTTCAAGGAGATAGCGTACAGCGTGCTCCTATAGATGGAAATAACCTGATGGCGTAATATGCAAAGGTGATGACGTGGATGTATTAGCCGTAATCATGACTCACCCAGTCTTTGGAAGTAGAACTAAATCTCGTGCATTAAATGCAGATATCTGTCCCCATTCTGCGCATTAAATGCAGAGACGTGCCTCGAGCTCTGTACGAAGAGCAGCATTTGACGTAGCAGTTTGTTTTGTCTTCTGCTGAGCGTAAAAGCTCACATCTTCCTGTATAAAACTAGGCAGCGTATTTCCTTGAATACGTAAAAGCAATTTATATCAAAGAAATGTCACTAAACGACGGTTTGGGTCTCTGTGCCGAATCATCATTACAGCCGTCGTCTGGATAGTTGTGCAGTACTCTTTGTCAGGAGTCAGGTTCACTGCATGATCTGACAGGTTCATTCGAGGTATACGAAGAGTTCCCCGTACGACTTTCCACTGCATTAAAAGCGAGTAGGTTTTACGCCAAAGTGGCGATGTAACAACATTTTTACGCTGAAGTAGCCTGGAAATACTGCATTACACGAATTGTCCTGGAGCTTATATTTTACGCTGTACTAGCGATGAAGCCCTGTTGTACGCTGATGGCTCTGAAGTCATGTTTTAAGCCGCCCAGCACTGAAATACTGCGTATAACTCTACAGCGTATTTTTCATGCTTCTACATATATATGTCAAAATAATAAAGTAGAGTAATCTAAACATGTACAAATAACTGTTATACAATCCCACAAAATCAAATAAAGACAATCAAGTCAAAAAAATACAACCAACTAAAAAAAATCCCACAAACTCAAAAAATTAATCAAGTCGACGGTGAAGGTGGAGGCGGAGGCGGAGGCGACAGCTGTCTACTAGCCATGTATTGGCCATAACCATAGCGATGATATCCTATAGATCATCAAGATCAACGAAAGAAGGAGCAGTGGCAGGAGCCGTCAAAAGAGCTGGAGGGCCCATCGATGCCGTTGGAGGAGCGGGAGCCATCGGAGTAGCTGGATGACCCAACGTAGTAGCTGTCGGAGGAGCCATCATAGTAGCCATCGAAGTAGCAGATGCTGCAGCATCACAAGTGTCTATCAACTGTCGGACTAGCCCAAGTAGCTCATACACAGTCATCATGAGCTGCTATAGAGATATCACACCAGAAGGAACGTCGGAGCCGGGCACTGATGGAGCTGGAGAACTTAGCGGAGGAGATCTGGAATGAACCGACGGCATCGATGCCATCGATCCGGTATCGTACACGCGGTCGCCTTTCCCTTTCTTAATAGCTTGTACCCACCAATTATTTTCTTAGTCGGCGTATCAAAAATGCTAAACCATTTGTTTTCTCTTCGTATTCGTGTCTGGTATTTCAAGTCTGTACGTGTGTCCAGACCACCGTAATCTAAATACAATAATGAACCAAATCAAAATAAGGGATATGGTTACCTTGGCCAGAGGAGAAGGCGATCTGATAGAGGCGGAGGGGGTCGGGGGTAGAGGATCATAAGGGCTTGGGGATCGGACGCCGGAGGAGGAGGAGGAGGAGAGGGGGTCAGACGTCAGAGGATAATAAGGAGAGGGCGATTGATGAGGAGGGGCTGCCGGAGAGGTGGAGTGAGAAAAAGTGAGGTGGAGGGGATGCAGGTGAGCGGGAGGCCGCCGGAGAGTGGGAGGGGTCAGGACGGGGGAAGGGGAGATAGAGAGAGTAAGAATGGGGGAGGGAATAAAATGAGCTGAAAATTTTAAGTTTTTGCAGCGACGGATATTTCCTTCGTTAATCCGTCGCTGTTACTAATCCGATGCTGAAATAATAGCGACAAATTTGTGACAAAAAATAATATTTTTTTAATAAATAACTTAGTCATTTTCTGTTGTATAATTCATCGCTGACTCAGCGACGAATTATTTTTTATCACTGAGATCCGTCGTTAAGCGACGAATTATTTTTTATCACTGAGATCCGTCGTTATTTAAAAGTAATTTTGTAGCATAAATGCTTATATTATTTCACTATCTCGATTCTTCTTCTTCAACACAAAGTGACTAATTTATTGTTTACCAAACCCACATCATACCTCCATCAAAATCACCACCATCTTGATCCAATTTTTGTTGGAGTGGGTGGGGTACGCAACCTATGTTGAGAATACCCTGGAGTGCGATGAGCGCCATCCGTGTATCAGAAAATCTCGAGAAATGTATAGAGCGTCATGTATTTGAACATTTAGGGTAAGCAAGCAAATATTATATTAGATTTCTATCTTTAACTTTAATTATATATTTATAATTGGATCTTTCATATATTAACTTTCCATATAATTGGATTTTCAATTTATGGTAAGCTATTTTATGATATAATTTTCATTAAATATATGATTGAATGTAATTGGATTTTTATAAATATTTTTGGCTTCCATATATAGATTTCCATATGAAAACCCTAATTCATGCAAGGGTTTATATAAAGGCTCATGAAATATACAACAAAATTAAAAAAAATGTGGCAAGAGTGCCATTGCAACTTTGGAGAGAAAAAAGAATGATTGGAGGCCGTTTCGGAGAAGGAGGTCAATTTGGGGTATTTCTCATTATCTTTTTTCTTCGTGGATGTAATCTATTTTCTGTTCCAAAGAGTTACAGTAATCCGTGTTGGATCTGTGAGGATCTTGTAGAGGGTGTAATCTCTTTATTCTATTTGTAGAGGTTCTTCAGGGTTAAACTTCGATCGTCCAGTGATTTTTCTATCTGGATTTTCTACGTAAAAATATCTGTATATGCGATTTGTGTTTGCTATTTTTTGGTTTATGCATTTTGCTCGGTTCTCTCGCATGTACTCTCTGGTTTGAGAAACGATTTTCGTGTTTTGTTTCCAATAGTGTGGTATTAGAGCCAGGTTTTAAAATTTCAGAAGGGTGTCCGGGTTGACAGACAAACCAGGAAGGAGAGATGGACAGGAAGATAGTACGCATGGTAAACTTGAATGGTACCAACTATCACTACTGGATGAGTAAGATGAAGAATCTGATATTTGTCAAGAAGTTGTATATGTCGGTATTTGCTTTCGAGAGGCCCAGATGATTGGAAGTTCGAGCATATATGGGTGTGTGGGTACATCAGGAAGTTCGTTGACGAAAATGTGTACAACCACGTTGCCAGTATTGAGCACGCAAGGATACTGTGCGATAAGCTAGAATCTTTGTATGCGAAAAAGACCGGAGTAAATAAATTATTCATGATTCGGATAATGATGGGTCTGCGGTACAAAGATGGGGCGTGCATTACGGATCATTTGAGTGAGTTTCAGGGCGTAGTTGACCAGATATCCTTGATGGTAGTCAAGTTTGATGACGAGGTTCAGGGACTATGGCTGCTATGTACATTGCCAGACTCGTAGGAGACCGTACGAGTGTCTATGATCGATTCTGCTCTGGAAGGCATAGTCAGTCTGGAGTTTTCCAAGAGCGGGATACTGAATGAAGAGATACGAAGACGTTCTCAAGGTACTTCATCCATATCCCACTCAGAGGCGCTTGTTTCAGAAAGCAACAAAAGGGGTCAAAGCAAGAGTCTAGGCGGTGGCAGAGACAAAAGCAGGGAAAGGTCCAAGGGTTGGTACGAGGACTCAGAGTGTTACCATTGTGGCAAGAAGGGCCATATAAAGAAAAACTATTTTATTTGGGAGAGAGAAGAAGGGCGACAAGGGAAAGCATGGCGAGAACACTACAACGACGGCCTCGGCATATGGAGGCAATTTAATCATTGTAGGTGATGCGGTAGTTATGAACCTCGCATACTATAACAACTCTTGGCTGGTGGACTCAGGTGCTTCAACACACGTATCTCACAATAGGGCTATATTTGTTACTTACATAACAGGCGCCTGTGGGGTATTAAAGATGGACAATGGAGATGTGTCAAGGGCAGTTGCCATTGGAGAAGTGCATTTGAGGACAAAGACGGGTGCAGTTCTTATATTGAAAGATGTTGTTCATATCCCTGATATCCGTTTCAACTTGGTGTCGATTGGAAGGTAGGATAATGAGGGTTTCTTTAATCTCTTCGAAAATTTTCTGTGGAAGCTGTAACGACCTGCTCTAATCAACCCGGAGGGCCGATTCAAATGGCACAAGTGTAGCTATTTAACCTGCCTTGCTCAGCGAGATGACTCGTTCGATGCAAAGACATTTATGCTGGAATCTTCAATGGAGTTAGACTTAGGCTATCAGAGGCGCATCCGGAGTCTCGCTCGATTAATGCGATACATCGCTAAGGTGGGTGGCCCCGGTGAACCTGTCTCTACTTAGCTGCACATTAAGAAAATGAATGTTACATGCTAGTTTACAGGCGATAACCTTTGCATGCTAATAAAAGGGATGAACGCACATAGCTAAGGGGATAACCCCCCCTTATCGTTTTATAGAACATGGAGATTTTACTTTCTATTTGCATAGTCAGGATTGTTGAGTTGGAATATAGTAATTTTCTTCATATATGCTATAAAGTAGTGTGAGTTCATACTGAGGTGTTGCATCACACGGAACATGACATGAGATGGAGAAAAATCATGTTGCATGCATAGACGAGGAAGGCTATCAAGTAGTCGTTCCAAGTCGGGAGATGGAGGGAAAGAAAGGTACTCGGGATATGCAGATCACCGAGGCAGTTTCTAATCAGAGAGCTGCGTAAAGAAGAAAATATCCGAGTGTAGTCCTCGGCAAGGATTGATCCGAGAGTTGTCCTCGGCTAGGATTGGAAGTGGGGGAGTAGTTGCATGGTCATGGACAACTGGTTGCGCACCAGGTAGAGAGAGAGAGTCCTTGACATGATTGCTAAGGCATCCGAATCGTGTCGGCCCGGGAGGACAGTGCCAGTGTAGTCTTGGCAATACGCTAGCTGATGACTAGCGGACGAGGGCGAGACATCCGGCAAGGCTTGAGATCGACCTGGATGGGCGTCGACTCGTTAGACGGCTAGGAGGCCCAGCAAGGCTAGCAACCAAGCTGGGAATATGACCGTCCATCGCAGATTATGTCCATTATGGCTAGCAGAGCCAGTGACCTTCATATAGATAAGTCATGTTTGCATAGCGGCTATCCGCATTGAGAAAAGGAGAAACGAAAAGATGTGCGTTTGTACGATATTTTGCATAAGTAGAATGGATGCACGGTATCACATATAGTTCTAGTAAAAATGGATCTTGTGAGGCAGAGGCACGACATAACACTTGGGTTTATTTCGTAGATCATTGTTTATATTGCTGTATATGACAGGGAAGGCCGAATGGTAAGAAGTGGTAAGGTGAACTCAATTGTTCATTAATATGACACTCTTGGGCTGACACGGAGATTACTTTCTTTATATTGCTATGTATCTGATCCTAAGGCAAAAGAATAGAAAGACAACGAAACCAGTCGGTGCACATAACTAATGAACGTGCTTGTTTTGTGGCATGGGCGAGAGGCCTCCCCACCAGTGCATTCAATGTACTGATACCCAACCAGTCTGCATGCAGGGTGCAGGGGGAACTCGTACAAATTCGAAGATTGCTTAACGCAAGGAGGCGTCGGACCGCACTTGGTGTCTTGGAGCGTGGCACACGGACCCGGAGCTCGCATATATGAGACATAATGTATGAGAACATCATCATCCAGATCGTTTGTATTGGTTTTGAGCCTAAGGGCATATTAGTTGTAAGTGAGAGAGAGAGAGCATGAGCGGTTTGTAATCTCGGCCTAGCGCCGCTTGTAATCTTTACTTCATATCAATAAAGTGCTTGATTTGGATTCAATACTTGTGTTTGTTTTATGTTTCCGCTATGACAACTCTGTGAACTAGTTATCAACGGCCGTTTCGGTATTTGCCTTGCGCGGGCATAACCCCAGGCTCACGCGGCAACGTGTCCCGGTGGAAGCGTACGTCCCGCGGGAGCGCTGGCGCGGTGATTCGTGCCTAGCACGGACGGCCGATTCCGAC
This sequence comes from Iris macrosiphon, assembly GCA_036927795.1. Taxonomy (NCBI): domain Eukaryota; kingdom Viridiplantae; phylum Streptophyta; class Magnoliopsida; order Asparagales; family Iridaceae; genus Iris; species Iris macrosiphon. Next base: position 114,639,381 of record JAYESA010000001.1, on the reverse strand, counting down.
GGGAGATCGGGGCGGGACATATTGGTATCAGAGCACGGCTTTACGTCCTTGGAATTCGTTTCGATTCTCTCAGTTTTGAACTTGTGTATTGAAGAAGTGGTAGATGCTCTCTCTCGATGCTTCGATGGATGTTCCATACAATAAGTCTAAATATTTTCGAAAAGTGCGTATGAATTATATGATTGCTTGAACGGGATTACGATGCGTGGGCTTTTGTCCCAACCTGTGAAAGACATTGTGATAGTAGGCTCTCAGCAAGTTATATGTCTATATGAAAATACCAAGCGAGTAGAGTGCGAGATAAGAATATCGTTCAGACAGTGATCTATGCATAGGGCCTTTTGGCCATGTTGCGTTGAGTATCATGCACCAAGACCCTTGGTCCTAGTGAGTTGCAGCAAGGTTTGGGTATTGTTCGGATGAGAATAAAGTTTGACTTAGGAGGGAAATCGATAGAGACATTATCGGAGTGCCACTAAGGCGAGTAATGGGAATCGTGTATGGAATTTTCAGATATAGTTGGATGGTTATTCATAGCGATAAGTTATGATTTACATCACATGTGTATGGTGGACTATCGATAGGGGTACATGAGAGTCTAAGATCGTTAAGGCGACAAATATGGATCGTGTTGGAGTTCTAAGGAACTAATTGGGAATACGAGTGAACGATGCGAACGCGATTCAGGAGTTATTAGGATGACTCGATTCTTGAGTGGTGTATGCGATAAGTCCCCTGTTCGATTATGTGGATTGTGGATATAATGAGTTATATAGATTTATGTAGTGTGACTCGAACCCTGAGTGGTGTATTTGTCGGCTTAGAAATGCTCGAACAAAGTCGTGGATTCGGAGAGTTAAGCGAGTCTAGCAACAAGCGACGAGATTGGGTAAAGCTTTAGTAAAATAAATAATGCCTAGCAAGTAAGCGAACTCGGAGGAAGCATGCAATATTTGGTTCGAATGAGTTACAATGAGTTGAATAAGGGATAAGGCATACATCGAATAGGATTTCAGGGCAAGTGGAATTGATATCATGGTCGGAAAAACTTAGAGGATTGTATGAGCAATTTTGAGTCGAAACAAGCAAATTAAAAACTTGAGTTGAGATAGAATAATCGGGGATACGATCGAAATTAGTGTAATTGGAAATAATGCAGCGAACAAATGATAACGTGCATAGAAAATTTGGTTTTATGTAGGATATCGCTCGATAGAGTTTGGTTTAAGTACGAATGCGATGATTTCAAATTTTGGGAGATTTAGACCATAACAATGGTTGGAAGATAAGTATGGATTGATGTAAGTTAATAAAATGAGGAGTCTGATGGATCGAGTTAAGCGGTAAAAAATTTGGCTTGGAGTGTGGAATAACGATCTTGAAATCAAGTTCAGAAGGATAACATTCGAAATCTGTCCCAGCGAGAATGATTATCCTGCGGGAGCGCCGGCGTGGTAATTTCACGTACGGCAGGGATAATCAAACTCAAGGGAACATGTTCGGTGATTATTCCAAACGAATCGATGGAAGGAACGTATCAAAATGGGATAGACTTTGAGTTTGGGATTTGAACTTAGTTGTTTGAGGAGTGCTAGAACATTAAGTTGGACGGTTTGGTTAGGCGAACTTGGATAGCGGTAAGAACGGTTGTTAAAAGAACATGGCTTGGTGGATCAATGTACAACTTGGGATAAAAACGGAAGGTGACGATAAAGTGTCTGTTCGTTCGATGATAACCATAATGATTGACCTTCTTGTCTTGTGTGGGTACAACTTTTTACTCACACTTTTGTCACGTCCGGATTAGGACGATCATTCCACGGGAGCGTTGGCATGGTGATATCACGTCCGACGGGGATGATTGAACTTGCGAAAGACCGGAATGTTACAAATTGAAGGATCATTTTGACTTGTGGTTCGATACGATAAGACAATTTTCAGAATATAAGTGAATCTAAGGATTTTTGGTGAGGAGTTAGTCTAGAAACGTGAAGTAAGAGATGTTGGACGGTTTTATGAACGAATGCGTAGATTATGCTGGACGACTTAGAGTTTATGATACACATCGATAATTTATAATAGAATTGTGGCTTAGTGATACAAGCGAACAAAAGGGTGGATTGGAAAATTCTATCAAACATGATGAAGGAGATGGTGTATACGAATCGATGGGTTAGACCTGTAACGTGGGCGTATCGTGGGTTCGGTTGAACGAACATGTTGGTGTGATAGGATGATCTGTGCTCGATGTTTAGAAATCTGAGTGAAACGAGCTTGGGTAGAATACCCGTGTAAAGGAACAATGGTTTGACCTTAGGGTGTTTGGGACGAGCATTGTGCAACGCGGTTGCACGATGATTCACAAATTTGAACTGTACCTATGACTTTGCGAGCTGACCTAGTGGCTAGGCAGACGACCCTGTGCCTTGAGTTAAACTGGAGTGGCTGACTTCAGAGTATCATTCGGGAAGAATGATAGAACTGGGGCAACGAGACTTAGAGTTAGGATTTGGAATTAGGAATATACACTAGCAACGTTCGCGTTGAAACAAACGTAATACGAGATATGACTCGGGTATTAATTGATTTGGTTGGCTAGATTATACGACGGTAAAGGATAAGACAGTATTAGAGAATTGTCGGACGGAACTCTCACGATTGAATTAGTGATATTGAAGATAAGTTGGCGTGATGAGTTGGATCGTTGCTTGGAAGATGTGCGTTGCTACTAGTAATGCTAAACTTGAAATTGGGTGAGATTGGAGTAGACGATAACTAAATCGAACCAGAGTTCGGTCATTCATATAGCAGAACGATCCGCGTTTCGAAAGATTTTCACGAGTAGCTTGTCAGACTTAGCTGTCACTAAGCTTGGTTGAAATACACATATTTGGGGGACGCCTTGAATATGGATACGATCTAGACTTAGCGATATGCATAACTCGGATGCAGCTGCAAATGAAAATATTCAGATTCGCATGGATGAGTATAGCAAATGAAATAGGTTAGCCTCAACCTAAATTTTCATAAAGGAAAGATTGTATCGTTCCCTGTGCTACCGACATAGTTCTGCGCTAAGGCACAGTGCGAGACTGAGTTTGAGAATGCAATAGTTGTACAAAGGGATCATTCGGATAAATAATTAACCACTCGTGCGAACGGAATGAGTAAAATAAATAGGAAGTTAAGTTCGATTGAACCAAAGACTGGAAGGATTAGAGCATACCCCTGGTGGGCGAGTTAGCTCTGCGCTAAGGCATAATATAGACTGAGTCAGAAAACGTAGGTGATTGGGTGCGATTTACTTAGCGAAATTGGATGGTGACTCAGAGGGATTTGATGCAAATGGGATTGGAAAATTGCCGAGATTCAAACTTTTGGGTTAGGCGTAAAGATGGGTTTCGATAGGCGACGTCAAGAAAACTGTCAAATTTGTTCGGTTGCGCTGGGCTTCTATGGAGATAACATAATAAGTTAGGCAAGTCCACCCAATTATGAGTTATAAGTGTCCATTGAGTTATAGAATACCATGTGCTTGGGTATTACAGCCCTGCACCGTGTGTAGTAGGTTTTGAGTCGAGCATGCAACGATTGAGTTGAGTATATCTCGATAGCATTTAACGATAGAGTCGTTCGTTGGGGATTGGCTAAGCATGCGCGTAACTTATGGTGAGAAATAAATTAAAGCATTATTGATACAGTCCTTGAAGGTTAGACGAGATATATATAGTTGGTTTAGAAGTTGTGCGATAGTACGAGTTGCGCTCAGAAAGTCTCGAGGACGAGACTTGTTCTGAGTGGTGTATAATATAACGACCCGCTCCGCTCAACCCGGAGGGCCGATTCAAACGGCACAAGTGTAGCTATTCAACCCACCTTGCTCAGTGAGATGACTCGTTCGATGCAAAGACATTTATGCTAGAATCTTCAATGGAGTTAGACTTAGGCTATCAGAGGCGCGTCCGGAGTCTCGCTCGACCGATGCGATACATCGCTAAGGTCGGTGGCCCCGGTGAACCTATCTCTACTTAGCTGCACATTAAGAAAATGAATGTTACATGCTAGTTTACAGGCGATAACCTTTGCATGCTAATAAAAGGGATGAACGCACATAGCTAAGGGGATAACCCCGCCTTATCGTTTTATAGAACATGGAGATTTTACTTGCTATTTGCGTAGTCGGGATTGTTGAGTTAGAATATAGTAATTTCCTTCATATATGCCATAAAGTAGTGTGAGTTCATACTGAGGTGTTGTATCACACGGAACATGACACGGGATGGAGAAAAATCATGTTGCATGCATAGACGAGGAAGGCTATCAAGTAGTCGTTCCAAGGCGGGAGATAGAGGGAAAGAAAGGTACTCGGGATATGCAGATCACCGAGGTAGTCTCTAATCAGAGAGCTGCGTAAAGAAGAAAAGATCCGAGTGTAGTCCTCGGCAAGGATTGATCCGAGAGTTATCCTCGGCTAGGATTGGAAGTGGGGGAGTAGTTGCATGGTCACGGACAACTGGTTGCGCACCAGGTAGAGAGAGTCCTCGACACGATTGCTGAGGCATCCGAATCGTGTCGGCCCAGGAGGACAGTGCCAGTGTAGTCCTGGCAATATGCTAGCTGATGACTAGCGGGCGAGGGCGAGACATCCAGCAAGGCTTGCTACCGACCTGGATGGGCGTCGACTCGTTAGACGGCTAGGAGGCCCAGCAAGGCTAGCAACCGAGCTGGAAAGACGATCGTCCATCGCAGATTATGTCTATTATGGCTAGCAGAGCCAGTGACCTTCATATAGATAAGTCATGTTTGCATAGCGGCTATCCGCATTAAGAAAAAAAGAAACGGGAAGGTGTGCGTTTGCACGATATTTTGCATAAGTAGAATGGATGCACGGTATCACATATAGTTCTAGTAAAAATAGGTCTTGTGAGGCAGAGGCACGGCATAACACTTGGGTTTCATAGTTGCTTCTTGTTATTTCGTAGATCATTGTTTATATTGCTGTATATGACAGGGAAGGCCGAATGGTAAGAAGTGGTAAGGTGAACTAAATTGTTCATTAATATAACACTCTTGGGCTGACACGGAGATTACTTTCTTTATATTGCTATGTAACTAATCCTAAGGCAAAAGAATAGAAAGACAACGAAACCAGTCGGTGCACATAACTAATGAACGTGCTTGTTTTGTGGCGTGGGCAAGAGGCCTCCCCACCAGTGCATTCAATGTACTGATACCCAACCAGTCTGCATGCAGGGTATAGGTGTAGAAGCATGAAAAATACGCCGGATGGCTATACACAGCATATTGATGCAGAACAGCATAAACAGAGGCCTTCAGAGCCATCAAGCGTGCAACAGAGCTTTTTTTGCTAAACACAGCATGAAATATAAGCTCAAAGGACCATCCGCGTAAGGCAGTACGTCCAAGCCGCTTCAGCGTAAACAGGGTTCTTCATCGACTACTGGGCGTAAAACCCATCCTCATTCAACGCAGCATTGAAGTGTACGAGAGACGCTTCGTATTCTCCGAAGTGAACCTGTCAGATCCTGCAATGAACCTGTCAGATCCTGCAATGAACTTGACGTCTGGACTTCTGACAAAGGGATACTGCACGGCTACCCAGACGACGGCTATAATGATGGTACAGCACTGCAACCCAGGCTGTCATTTACCGCCATCTCCTTTGCGTAAACTACTTTTACATGCACAAAGGGATACGCTGCCTTGTTTTACACAGGCAGACATGAGCTGTTTACGCTCCTCAGTAGACAAACCGCCTGCCACATCAAAAGCTGAACTTCGTACGGGGCTCGAGGCACGTCTCTACGTCCAATGCACAGAGCGATGACAATTGCTCGAGGCACGTCTCTACGTCTAAATGCACAGAGCGGTGACAGTTTCTCGAGGCACGTCTCTGCGACTGATGCACAGAAGGGCTGCAGACCTTCAAAAACACGCCTCCGCATTTAATGCACAGGATGGTGGCAAATCTCGGTATTTAATGCAAGAGATTTGATTATATCTTCAAAAGCCGTAATTCCGGCTAAGACGTCCACATCAGCACTCTGGCACGGTACGCAGCGGCTTCTACGTCCATTCAGCTCCTGTGCTCACTCGGCTTCTACGTCCATTTGGCTTCTACGCCCACTCGGCCTCTACGACCACTCGGCTTCTACGCCCACTCGGCCTCTATGACCACTCGGCTTCTACGCCTATTTTGGCTTATATGCCTACTTGGCTTCTACGCCATGGTGACAGACATTGGCTTCTACGCCCACCTCTTCTACACAAGGGATACCTACCTACGTGGCTTCTACGCCGTGATCTTCGTAGCGATTATACGCATTTTGTCCCTTAGTTGGACCCGCGTCACACGCTCATTCAAAGGATCATCTATACGCAGGCATTGGTTATTTTAACCGTTGTGTAAAAAGGTGCTGTACTCTCTACTCCTCGGTTTCTACACCGACGGAGTGGTCACTGTCACTAAAACTCTATAAATAGAGACCTCTATCAATGAGGAACAAGGTCGACAAATTGGAAGGTAGAAGGAATTAGTCTAAAAGCCTCTAAAAAGATCGAACCAGAGGTCAAGAAAGAGAGAGAGAGAGAGAGAGAGAGAAAAAAATTTGGAGCTCAGGCAAAGAGTAGGGATCGATGACTTTGGCATCGTGCATCCACCATCTTCTACAACCTTCGAAGCTACTTCCTGTCTTCTACGGCACTTCTTCATCATCGTGTGGTCCAAGGGCTAAAGTGATCGACTGCAGATCAGACACCTATAGCAATATTTACCTAGATTAAATAAATTGTACTCCCACATCCTCGTATAGGATCAAATTGTACAAGTTTGTTTGTAAACCAAAGAAGGCGGGTTTCGTGTAAACCCCATCTTGAATACATTTTTATTCTTTCATTTTTCTACCACAAACAGCAGGGGGAACTCGTACGGATTCGGAGATCGCTTAACGCAAGGAGGCGCCGGACCGCACTTGGTGTCTTGGAGCGTGGTGCACGGACCAGGAGCTCGCATATATGAGACATAATGTATGAGAACATCATCATCCAGATCGTTTGTATTGGTTCTGAGCCTAAGGGCATGTTAGTTGTAAGAGAGAGAGAGAGCATGAGCGGTTTGTAATCTCGACCTAGCGCCTCTTGTAATCTTTACTTCATATCAATAAAGAGCTTAATTTGGATTCAATACTTGTATTTGTTTTATGTTTCCGCTATGATGACGCTGTGAACTAGTTATCAATGACCGTTTTGGTATTTGCCTTGTGCGGGCGCAACCCCAGGCTCGCACGGCATCGCGTCCCGATGGAAGCGTACGTCCCGCGGGAGCGCTGACGCGATGATTCGAGCCTAGCGGGGACGGCCGATTCCGGTAGAAGATCGGGGTGTGACATTCCTGAGGTTCGATGGTGATTGCCAAAGAAAGCAAGAGGTCCGGGCTCTACTATATAGAAGGGAGCACAAAGGGGGCACATGAGTTGAACGCAAGTACTAATGCATCTACCGAGTTGTGGCACAGGCAGCTCAGCCACATCAGCGAGAAGAGACTGAGCTACTTGGAGAATATGAAGGTGATTTCAGGACTCAAGTCTATAAAGCTAGAAAGGTGCATGAAATTTTTGGTAGAGAAGGAAAATATGGTATCTTTCCAAAGTCACATAAGTTCAAGGAAGCCGGTGTTGCTCGAGTTGATTCACTCGAATGTCTGGGGTTCTATGAAGGTAAAATCCATTGGTGGTGCTTCTTATCTTGTAATGTTTATTGATAATTATTCCAGGAAGGTATGGGTCTATGACTTAAAGACCAAGTATCAGGTGCTGCCTACTTTAAAAGAGTTCCAGGCCTCTGTTGAAAGGGAGACGGGCAAGAAGCTACTATGTATTCTGTCCGACAATGGCGGTGAATATATCGGTCCCTTTGATGCATACTGCAAAGAGCAAGGGATACGACACCAGAAGACTCCACCAAAGATACCACAGCTCAATGGTGTAGCGAAGCAAATAAATATGACGCTGTTGGAGAGGGTACGATGTTTGATGTCAGAAGCAAACTTGTCGGGAAGCTATTGGGGTGAGGCACTTTACACAGCTGCTTATGTTATTAATTTATCTCCTAGTACTCCTTTGCAGGATGATGTGCCTGACAAAGTATGGTACGACAAAGAGCCGTCACATAATCACATGTGAGTATTTGGTTGTAAGGCCTTCTACATGTACTGAAGGACGAGAGATCCAAACTTGAGCCGAAGATGAGGTGGTGCATCTTTGTCGGTTACGGTCAAGATAAGTTTGGCTATAGACTCTATGACCCAGTAGAAATAAAGTTCTACAGAAGTAGGGACATGGTAATCATCGAAGATCAGACCATGACTAATACTCAGGATTCTGAGATGCCTTCTGAGGCTGAAAAATTGCCTGAGTTAGAGTCATTTCACTTCGAGCAGTTTCCAGAAGACATCATAGAGAATCCAGTTATGGGGGAACTAATACATAGATTTTCTCCCAACCTTGATCATCAACCTGTTGATGGTGGTCAGGGTGCCCCTAAAAAGGATGAGCATATCAAGGAGGCATTCCTTTAGGGGAGAAGGCTGTTGATATACAACCAGCACCAGTGGTTCCGTTGAGAAGGAGTGATAGAGAGAGTCGACCATCTACCAGAAACTTATCGGGTGAGTATGTGCCACTGACTGACGGGGGAGAACCCAAAAGTTTTACAGAGGCTATAAAAGATGAACACATGCAGGAATGGATGGAGGACATTCAGGAAAAGATGAGTTCCTCTGAGGCCAAATCTACTTATGATCTGGTACGGTTGCCAATGGGCAAGAAAGCTTTGAAGAATCGATGGGTGTTCAGAGTAAAGTAGACAGATGATGCTACTTGCCCTCGATACAAAGCGAGGCTGGTAGTTAAAGGCTACGGTCAGCCAAAACGCGTAGATTATGATAAGATCTTTTCTCCAATCATCAACCAGTCATCTATTCGGGTAGTGCTAGCATTGGCAGCATATTTCGACTTGGAGGTCGAGCAAATGGACATGAAGACGACATTCCTCTATGGGGATCTTGAGGAGGAGTTATACATGGAGTAGCTAGAGGGATTCTGTCAGAAGGGCAAATCACACTTGGTCTGCCAGTTGAGGAAGAGCGTATATGGTCTGAAGCAGTCTCCGAGACAGTAGTACAAGAAGTTTGAGTTATTTATAGGGAGCATGGTTATGCACGGACGACGTCGAATCACTTTATATTTTTAAAATACTTTGTCGAGGATGATTTCATTATTATACTGCTCTTTGTTGATGGTATGCTAATGGTGGATCAAAATGCCACTAGGATAGCAGAGTTGAAGCGCCAACTGGACACGGCCTTCTTAATGAAGGATTTGGGCGTAACGAAGACTATTCTTGGGATGGAGATCAGTAGAGAGAGAGTCCAAGCTGCTACACTTATCCCAAAAGAAGTACAACTTCAGCGTTTCGGTATGAACAGGTCATAGAAATTGGATAACCCCCTTACGGCTCACTTTTAGTTCACTGAGGATCAGTGTCCATCTACCGAGGATGAGAAGGAAGATATGGAACGGGTTCCATATGCCTCAGCTGTGGGGAGTCTAATGTATGCTATGGTGTATACGAGACCAGACATCGCTCATACAATTAGCAGGTATATTTCTAATCCTGGAAGGGTACATTGGAGTGGGGTCAAGTGGATTCTACGATAACTTCAGGGCTCTGTCGATTGGAGACTTTCTTTTGGTGGTAACGAGCCAAAGCTGGTTGGGTCTGCCGACTCTGATATGGTTGGAGATGTAGACACGAGGCGACTAACTTTGGGCTATATGACGATGTTTAATGGTGGAGAAGTAGCACGACAGTCGCGGTTATAGAATTATGTTATCTTGTCGACGACAAAGGCATAGTACATTGCGACGACGGAGGCTTGCAAGGAGTTGATGTGGATGAAGAAGCTGTTGCAGGAAATTAGGCTAAAGCAAGAGAAATATCCTTTGCTTTGCGATAGTCAGTGATATTCACCTTGTGAAGAACTAGACATTTTATAGCATGTCCAAGCATATTGTGTCACGACCTACACCCAGTGTGGGGGTACGAGTAGTGAGCAACCTCCAGCTTATACTGCAGCATCGATGGTAGAACGCTGTCTAGGTCATCAATACTATCTAAACATCTCATATAATATATATATATATATATATATATATATATATATATATATATATATATATATATATATATATAATGTACCGGTCATGGATCTCAACTCCAATGGAGGACAATATGATAATGATAATACTAAATACTATATCACAATCTAAAGCACGATAAGATATCAATGAAGTCTATTAAACTATAAAGTCTAAACATCAACAACCTCTAAATACAATATCAATATCCAAATATCAAATACAATACCAAAGTCTCCAATATATACATACGCCAAAAATTTTAATAATGAATCTAACACATTGCTATAAGAGTAACTAAGTCCCTTGTTAGTCACTGCTGAGTATCAGGACCCATGGTTGATATTCCCTCTTCGGCTCCATGGTAGGTGGAACACCAGTCCTATAAACAGTTATCTAAAAAAAATCCAATCAGGATGGAGCAAATACACCTCTCACAATTGTTCCAGTTAAATGATAAAAATTATAAAACAGTTGTAGCAAGTAGTACAAGATGAGCAAAAAATAAAATATGAACAAGGAATAAATATATATTAACTACTATCTAGAGAGTAAAGACAAGATATGCATGGGAAATAGGAAGTATAGTAATAAAGATTATAAAATACAGGATAAACTAAACTAAGAACAGTGGTGCAACAAGAATATGAATATAGTGAGTCCTGTCAATAAATATAAGTAAGTCCTGTCAAGAATATAAACTATACTAGTGTTTTTGAAATACCTGTTTCGACATGTAAACGGCTAGGGGATAAATATGGCTCATCGCATACTTGGCAAGTGTGCGATTGCTAACGTTCCAGAATAGACTAGAAGGGAGTGGTTCTAGTAGTTAGAAATGTTTACAAGTCTACTCGAGTATTTTTCCACCCTGACTAGTACAAATGAATCCAAACTTGATACGTAGATCAAGTACAAGGCCAGCCAGAAAATAAGTGATGCCAGAAGGTGGTGCCAATAGGTAATTCCAGAATTAGAGGCCAGACATGTATGTAATGCATATGTCGCAAGAGAGTGAATCCAGAAATACTAATCCGTGTCGTGTCAAAGAATCAAGTAATACTATACTAGAACCAGAATCATAATAATCATCAAATAATAGAAACTTATCAAAGAATGTACTCACATGTCGTTTTGAGCAAATGATGCATCTCAATGTCCAAACTGGTGTCACACAGACCTATATATAAAATTATAATATCATTTGATGTAATGAAGTGATAAGTATGCTAAAATAAGCCAAATATGCTTCTAGGTCATTTATAGGTCTATACTAGGCTAATCTAGTCAATACTAGTCCAATACCTTGCTAAACCAAGCTATATTAGGTCATTACCTTAGTATATAAGTAATACCTTAACTAGTATATATTAACTTAATACTCTAGTCTATGTACAATACCTTGGCTACTGATATATATATATATACTAGCTAATATAGATACTAAATATCATATAACATATAGTTATATATATAGATAACTAATACTTAACTAACTACTGGTAACACATAAGTTCCCTCTTCCTAACCGATATCCTCCACTAACTGATACTTTACATATCTTGAATACCAGATTGCCACCAAGTGTCTCATTGATACCAACCTGTACCCAGGATACAATATCCTATTCCCTCTGTCCACACACACAAGTTTCAGAATTTAGATCCACACTCTTGATCACTCACTAACTATACTAAGCTACCCCTTGGACACCCACCTTCACTTTCATCTAGTTGCCCATCACACTCATCTATCTCTACCCGAGTTGTGCAACCTAAAACACTAGATGCAAATCCATATAGTGCATGTACTGCCCAAGCTCCCCCATCATAATCTTGTTGTTGCTGATATAGCTGTTACACCTAAAATATTTACCTTAACCTGACACACCATAACTAGCTTGTAGTCCCTACATGAGGTTGCTGCCACTGTTACTCAGGTATCCCAAACTAACACCAAGTTATTGTTAATACCCGAGTCTCCCCCTCCTCCATGTTGCTGACCCCACATCAGTACACAGTATACTGAACCAATTTCCCTCTATACTGTCACTTACTCCTGCTGATACCACAGTATCAGACCAACACACCAATATAGGTCTAATTATCAAAGACAATCAACTAACTCAGATTCCCAACCACATACACGTGTGCAAGCATAGACATCTTGTCTCACCTGTCCACTTAGCACAACCCGTGCTCAAGCTGAACACACTATATCTATTGGCACTCTCAAACTTACTGTTACCACCACTAATACTCTATGTATCAGTATCACCTCACCCTCAACTAAAGTCCTCCCCCCCCTTAAATAAACTTACTACTCTTCACTCTAATTAGGATACCCTGGTATCTGAACACCTCTAGGTTGAACTCCATGCCCACCATACTGATTAAAATGCACAACAGTAACTGACACCCTACCTTGGTCTGTAAATCACTTACAGTCAAGCCTACTGCCTATCCACATTTCACACACACACACACACATATACATCTCATCTATTACTCATCCCATTATCACTCACACAAATACATACTAAGCCAATACCAATAGCATCTCCTCGACACAAGCAGCTATACCCAAGGCTACCTGACCCCTTGCTGTTAACAACAGCAATAGCAATACCCCTACCCGATCCTTGCACACTCCAATGCAGCAGCTATGCATCATTCGACCACCATATCACCTAGTCGCACATAGTCACACCTTCCTTTACCCGACCTCTTATACTGGCAAGCACAAGCCTACAACAGAACACCTATACCACAACAACCTCTACATGTTTCCCCCTTGCACACATGTATCACAACCACATTCAACACATATCCAACACTCCATTTCACAAACAGCAAGTGTGCACACACACAGTGACACACGACTGAACCCAAGTTGTACATGTAAAAGCACACATGCACAAACACCCTATCACTCATACAACCCACTTGAACCCTACTCTTCCAACTGACACACAGGCCAAGCAACTTAGTGCACAGACACCCTATCACTCATATCACTGTGAGCAACGTATGCACAGGAAACACAAATTAAGACCACCAATTACCTATAAACACCCACTATATATATATATATATATATATATATATATATATATATATAAGCACTAATCTATATGAATATACAACCAATATAAAATATCAAAACTGAATTTTGAGCCATGAGTGGCCACTTGGTCATTTTGTCAAACATTTGGCGTGCATATCGCGATACGTTGAGATACACAGTACGCACCCCAAATGTATCCAAACTCGGCCCAAAATACATCCACGTGTTCTAAATGACAATTAGGCCCTAACTAACCTAGTCACAAGCACTATGGATGCCATTGTCGGATTTTTCAAAAAAATGGCACAAAACACAAAGGAGAAATCTCTAAATGGGATAAGGGAAGTCAAAGCTTCTCCCCATGGGTAGCCCTAATGCAAGGGGGCCCCTAAATGAGATATTTACTCAAATTAATTAATTCTAAAGAGATAAATTCCAGATTTACCGATTGAAAGATGAATTTCCAATTCTATGGCTCCAACACCCAAAACCTTCCAAGAATACAAGCTCCAAGTGCTCCTCTTCTCCAACCCTTACTTCTAATGTCTTCTAGTCTTCTTGGTGAAGAGAATAAGAGGGTTTGGGTTTGGGGTCTACTTGGTAAAGATTTGGTGGTAGGAGGAATGGTGGAAGGGAAGCTTTCAAATTATGATTTCTCTTTGGAATAGTGGGAGAAAGAAGATGAAGTTATTACTTTATAAGGGAGGGGGCTACCATTTAGTCATTAGGGTTAGGGTTTAATGCTAATGTAAAGTGTCTAAAACACCCTCTAGTTAGTCATGAATTTTTTTTAGAAAATAAGCTTCTCTTCCTAAAAGTGTTTAGCCTAACTAATCTAATTAATTATACTAGTCTAACTAGAGTCTAACTAGATTCTAACCAAATGGTTTAATTATATAGTCAAGTCAAGTTGGTTAGGTCCACTAGGGTCACTAACGACTAATCTAACTAATGGCTAACCACTAACCATATATAATAATATAACATATGCAACTCTAATAATTATGGAATAAAAATAATCCAAAAATATAAATGCTAGTTTGTAAAAATAATTTTTATCACTCAACAATAATTTGAAATACCAATATTCACAATAATAACAAGAAATAGAAAAAAAATTAAAAATACCCCTATCCGGAAAAGTGGTAGTGACACATTGAGATCCTGTATCATTGGATACGTGATGTTGTGGAAAAGAAGGAAGCGACGCTTGAGAAGATTCATACAGATGACAACGGAGCAGACATGTTCACAAAGATTCTTCCAGGAAAAAAATTTGAGTACTGCAGGCGGATCGTCGGGATGACGACCCCCTCCACATAGTTGTGAATGGAGAAATTTGTTGGAGTGAGTGGGGTTCCCAACCTATGTGGAGAATACCCCGGAGTGCGACGAGCGCCATCCTTGTGTCGAAAAAGCTCAAAAAGTGCATCGAGCGCCGTGTATTGGAACATTTATGGTAAGCAAATATTACATTGGATTTCTATCTTTGACTTAAATCATATATTTATGATTGGATCTTTCATATATTAACTTTCCATATAATTGAATTTTCAATTTATGGTAAGCTAATTTATGATTTGATTTTCATTAAATATATGATTGAATGTAATTGAATTTTCATAAATATTTTTGGCTTCCATATAGAAACCCGAATTCATGCAAGAGTTTATATAAAGACTCATGCAATATACAACAACATGAAAAGAAAAAAAAATAAGAGAGAAAAAAAGATGGCAAGAGTGTCATTGTAACTTTGAATAGGAGAAAGAAGGATTGAAGGTCGTTTCGGAGAAGGAGATCAATTTGGGATATTTCTCATTATCTTTTATCTTCGTGGTTGTAATCTATTTACTGTTCCAAATAGTTACGGTGATCCGTGTTGGATCGGTGAGGAGCTTGTAGAGGGTGTAATCTCTTTATTCCATTAGTGGAGGTTCTTCAGGATTTGACTCCGATCGTCCCGTGGTTTTTTTCATCTGGATTTTTCACGTAAAATTCTCTGTGTCTGCGATTTATGTTTGATATTTTTTGATTTGTGTGTTTTGCTCGGTTCTCTTGCAGGTACTCTCTGGTTTGGGAAACGGTTTTCGCGTTTCATTTCCAATAGTTTCGTCGACCTGGATAATATTGTTCTTAAAAACTAAATTACTACTAATTTGACGAACTTGCTAAATTATTTTGTTAAATGAATATAACGTTATTTTTTTTTTTTAAGTATCATCCTTTTATTATTTTAAATCTTTAAACATTTTTTTCTTAGTCCAAAATAGATAGTCCCTTTTATTTAATGCATCACGAAATCTGTGATGCCCAACATAAGAGAACCATAATTTAAAGAAACAAAGAAAGCTTACTAAATTATACACGTCTAGGGATTTTAATTGGTCATCTTTAACAAGTTTATTTTTGTCTTTTTGAAAGTGAGTACTTACTAGCCTCATTATATTATTACAAAGGTGTAAAGATAAGTACAGGTTCTCTCAATTGAACAATATATATATCCTAATATGAAGGATATGCGTATAGGATTTCAAAATCAACCCAATATATATGAATAAACCATATCATGCTTCAACTTTAACCTCTAAATAATACAAGATTTGGTTTCAATGGAAGAATATAGGACAAGATCGAGTGGGCCGACCGGATGAGTCGCTCTAGGAAGACCTCATGCAAACAACAAAAATTGATTCTATAAGTTGATCTACAAGTTTGGTGCCTCTACCAACAGAAATGATCGGCAAATTTTGAACTCATATGTGACATATATAAAGTGCATGCATAGATATGTGACATATGTGCATGCATAGATAATGTTACTCTACAAGAGGTTGATAATGTATAAAATTTCAAGTGATGTTACATGCAACTATGAAATATGTATTAACAAAGCTGACGTTACATACGAGTATGGAATGTATTCAATGATCGAACTTGTGGCCACAATGGCCCAATAAAGAGTTAGGTGCACATTCTAACTATTTCTTCATAGATCAGAATTTATATTCTACAATGTTAGTGGAATCTTTAGACTCCACGCCAATGGATTCAAAACAAGGCAACTTGTTTCACATATTTACGTTATTTCAGAGCCATCGTTTTTTTTTTTGGAGATGTCCGACGATACGCACAAGATTTTGTACACGCTGCATTGCATGCTATTTGGACCCACTGTTCCACATCTCCTCTGCGGTTTAATTTCGAGACCGTACGTCTAGCCAGAGAGGTTATACCTCTTCTCACTGACCACAAGCGCCAGTTGAGTTCGGTATTTCAGAGCCATCGTTGGAGTCTAAAATTTTACTTGATTAATGTCTAGATACAGTTTAAAAATTCATTTAAGTAATCAAAGAATAACTATGTTTATTGCGAACTATATATATTGGCAATGCTCTAGAACCGTCCAGGTTGTTTCATATTATGGAATCACCCCATGTAATTACATTGTTGGATTGAAATTGAGTGGATGAGATTAAAATGTGGTGGGATATACACATTTTAATTTCAACCACCCAATCCAAATCTAACAAATGTAACATAGAATGGTTATATATATATATATATATATATATATATATATATATATATATATATATATATATATATATATATATATATATATATGGTGTCATTTCACTACCAAAATAATACATATTAGCGACGTCAAAAAACGTCGCTAATAGGTAAAAAAATATCGCTAAAATATATTAGCGACGTAATTAACGTTTTGGTGTTGTCGCGTAATCCATGGTCACTGACAAGAAATTCGTCACTATAGCGACGTATATTTGCGACGCATATACGTCGCCAATTTAGCGACGTTCAACTACGCGGCGTCGGTATATCAACGACGTTGTATATTGTCACATAACGTCGCCAAATCAGCGACATTATCATCGACATTTTGCTACACCAATGCTGACCTAATAGAAATTGCCATGTCAGCTTTTTTAGCAAGGTGTAGCGACATGTTGACACAGATTAATGATGTCCCTGATACCAGTTAATGACGTTTTAACACAATTTAGTGACGCATAGTCACGTCGGTAAATGTTGCAGAACGTCGCTAAATATTAAAAAACCCCAAAAAAGCATACAATTTCTAAAATTATTTTCCAACAAAAGTCTACTTGCAGTTATAAAATCACAGTTTATATAAATTGACCCGGAGCAATCCTCCATTGAATTTTCTGGGTTCGTCGACCTCTTAGGTGAAACACTCAACACCGATACATACAGAAACACGTCAAGCATATCGAAACACGCAGGAATTTTCCAACAAATAAATACATAAATCTAAAATAATGCCACATCCGTCTCATCCAAATAATGTAGTGAAAAGTATGAAATAAGTACATCAAAGACCCAAGAATAGGCCAATACACACCAACATACTGAAAAGTCCCAATAAGAACTACTGCGGATCAGGAGGAGGAGGAGGAACATTACCGCACATCTGGGATAAGCGGAAGCCATACTGCTCCTGAGAAAGCATCACTTGTCCCGATAGAGGAGGCAGTGGAATCGATGGAGTCGGTATCGATGCTAGCGGACCAGGAGGACGTATCTGCTCGAATATTAGCAGTTAAGCATTGTATGAATCTATGGAAGTTACCATCCTCAATGTGTTCGTCTCCACCGTTCGACTCAACAAATCATGTGTCGCATGTATCCTCACAAGTGAGTCGCTCATGACCATATACGAATCCTCCAACTCCGCATGTCTGCGCTCCGTAGACGCAGCTAGAGTTGCCAAGTTGCGCTCTGTTGTGTGGCTCATAGTCCTGAGCTCTATAAGGCTGTGCTCCGTTATCTGGCTTAGAGTCCTAATCTCTAATAGGCTACGCTTTAGCGCATCAAAACGTGTGGTGATCATCGTATCGTCGGTCTTTGGCTGAGGCTGGGGCTGCTCCGTAATCCTCCATAGCAACTTGTCACGCAGGTCAGCAATCTGACGGTCAACGCTCTCTTGGACTCGTGACGATGCCTGCGAAGACTGTAAGACATGCACACTGCCAGAGGGGGACCTGGATGACTGCATCACAATAAAGGCACCCTAGGATCCCGTACCGTAGTACGTACCCCTCTAAAGACCACCAACGATGGTCATCCAGAGCTTGTCCGCCGACGAAGCTGTAGGGGGCTGCGAGAAAGTACCAGCCCCTACCTCTGCAGGTGCACTATCAGTCGTCCGCTCACGTAGTCTAAGATACTCATCCTAAAAAAATGGTTGCTAACGTCTAAGGTACTTATTACTAACTATATAGATATTTATTTGCATATTTTCAAAGTTATATTAAAACTAACACAAGGTTAAGTAACGTACATAGGTCTGTGTTGCCTTCTCATCGATGAGCTTTTCGTTCTTCCGATGGGTGGCCAGGAAGACGGTCACCATGTTGGCATTCTCACCCCTCTGTACCTGTTAAAAATTATATTATTTGTTATTAAAATCAAACATCTGATCCTGCTTTTATTAAAATAATATATATTTAATAGTATAAATACCAGACGACGAAAATGTTTCGTCATGGGAATCGTATCACGGATCAGCTCGGCAGCGACGAAAGAAAACTGCTCCTCGATCTTCTCCTCCCGGTGTGGTGGATAGAAAAAGATTTTCTATAAAAAAGTAAGATAGAGAGTTATATAATATGCATAAATAATTATTGATATTAAAAGTAAATATATTTTTACCTTAAAGTGGGCAAACCAGAATGCCTTCCTATCTTCAGGAGCATCTAAGTAGTTGATCCAAGGTCTACCATAGTTCTGCCTCAGAAACTCTCCCAGTGCTCTCTGTACCGCCGACGGACGATATCTATACAACGATAATTAAATTCATGAATATAAAGATATAATCATTTGGCCCGTCGGTCCAAAATGTTAACTAATTAACTTACTTTTGAGGCATGTCGGTCTAAATCTCCATACTCGTCTCGTCCGGAGGCGCGTATGGTGGACCGCTCTGAACATGTGCAGATGGAGTAAGCTCGACCTCCTCCATCTGCTTCTCTGCCACTATGGTATCGTCAGCTGGAGGAACGCTGGAAGAGGGAGTAGTCTCCGGCTTAGAACTACTCGTCTTAGGAGTACTGCCATGTCGTATCATCGACAGAGTCGGAGATGCTAAAGATCGGTACACTGGAGTACTCTGCGAGGAGGATTCAGAACCAGTAGCATGCATCGTAGTCGTTGACATCCATATACGGCTCCACATAAGGCTCCGACTCCGATGCTAGAGACATAAGTTCTCCGTGCGTGGTCCACTGATAGTAATTCGGCGTGAAGCCCTTAGAGTACAAATGATATGTGACTTCCACTTCTGGATGATATTTCCTGTTGCGACATCTCACACACGACACTTAATTTTTGTACCGTCCATGTACTGAGGGAACGCCTTGGCGAACTGCAGGAACTATTGTACACCCTCAATGAATTCATCCCACACACCGTACATGTCATCAGGATGACGATTTTACATCCACGAACGATGACGCAGATAGTAATTCATATCCATTTCTAGATACTTCTGCAAAAATGACAGTATGTATCATATAAATCATTACATACAGTGGTTTATCACTTAACTTCATAACTTAACCGTACTATAAAAATCATAACTGATATAATACATACTTTCATTTATCAAAGTCTAAAATAAGCAATATTCAAAACAACTAACCATTTAAACTAACACATACACCTATCAACTAACAGTCATCAAGTATTAACTTACCTACAAACTAAGAACAATACCCAACTAATATGTAACACTAACTGTCACGACCCGCACCCGGATATTCGGGCACGAGTGCGTGGGCACGTCCAGCCTACGCCGCAGAATCGGCGGTAGTACGCTGTCTAGACCAAATCCACACTTAACTTAAACTAGCTCATTCACAATTAACATAAGCAAGATAATAATGAGAATGGAAACTTAAGATTGTAACTGAAATAAATGTGACAACAGATTCAATTGTTTAGTACAGAAATTCAGAATGAAATCGGGGACAAACCCGATTAATAAGATAAGAAATAGAATAAAGATAGCTACTGCTAACTACTCTGCAGGAGTAGTCTCCTGGGTGGGAACCGGCTCTGCAACTGTATCACCTGCTGGCTCATAGGGTCCATAATAGGTAGGGGCAAGGTTCTCATCATCGCCTAAACAACGGATCCAGTCAGGAAAGGAGCAAAGTACACAGTGCACAACAAGATTAAGCTAAATATGTATGACAATTAAACTGAGTATCATATTGAGAAATTGCATAAAGGAAACATCAACATCTCAGAGTTTAATGCTATAAACAGGAATATGAGTAAGCAGGAAATAAAGTGAAACAGAAAATGAAACTACAACAGTCAGTAAGAACTATAACAAGACTAGGACTATCTGTGTGAACTTGTGTTTATTTTAGAATACATAGCTGGCATGTAGGGGTTTATAAGGCTAATCTGGCCGTCATAGACGGCTATTAAACAATACAATCGAGATCTGGCTGATGGACAATCGTGTACCAACAGCTATTAAACAATACATGGGGAAGGGTAAACTACATGCCTCCTAGTATTCTCCCACCCGATATGTACACAAGACATGAACTCCAATATTCAAGACATGAAATACAGTACTTTAACACTACGTGAAATCAGCAAGGGTACTAGTAGAGCAGGGAATTAATTATCACAATATAAAGATTAACTTGAAGTGCAGGTACTTGCCTGTTGTTTGGATCCGATTAATGTTCTAGGGGAAGTTTCCACAGATGAGTCCAAAAGCTGAAATAGACATTACCATCACTCTCAGAAGATGTCAAATAGCTAGAAACGCCTGTCCTTGGGTCCAATTTGGAGACAAGGGCAAAAACGGCAGTTTCGGGCCAAAACGGGGTCCGCTGGTGGGCCCGCTTTGCACCGAAAAACGTGTCCGGGTCAACGGTCTCCAAATTCACCAAACTTAGTGTCAACAGGTCAGGAACGCTGATACGAACCCAACGGAACTTCCAGATTTGGATTCCGATGAGCCGAACACAAAATCGCCCGTCGAGCGGGGCCTGTGGGGGCCCACGACACGCGATTTCGTCAACGTTCTCAGAATCGAACCAAACTTGACCCACAGGACCAGCGTATCGCTACGAGTCCGATGGCGCAAGTTTCGTCTCGATCCGACGAGTGTGCACGAAGTTAGGGCGAATTGCCGAAAAGGCGGATACGGAGCGATGTCCGCGGATACGCGTTGATTCCGGTGTGCACGCACACCCGAATCAGCTTCCGTGAAATCTCACACGTCCGTATCGACGCTGCGCACGTATCTGTGAAGACCGCACGCGACCAAGTCGTCCCGTTTGGCGGGACGTACTCGGTTCCGGGGTGAAACAGGGTCTGGTTTTTCCTGTTTTTGGATCGCGGTGTGCGATCACCACAGGACGCGGTGCCCCGAACAGTTTGTCCGGACACCGAGAGGGTCATACAGGCTTCACAACGCAATTTGCGGAATCGAAAACGGAGCTACGAGTGAAAAGATACACGCACCTGAAGGGGACCCGGAAACCGGGGTCGAACCGTGTCCGACACGTGTCCGACTCGTGTCGGACACGGGGAGAGAAATCTAGGGTTAGGGCTAGGGTTTTCCCTCTGGCCGGCGGCGCTGCGGCGGAGGGTGGCCGGTGCTCAGGCGGCGAGGCGCGCGGCGGCGAGGCGGAGGCGAGGCGGCTCGGGGACGGCGGCTCGGCGCTGGCCGCTGCGGTGCGGGGCGGCTCGTCAACGTCGAGCGGCTGCTGCTGTTGGTTTCTGCGCTGCGGTGGCCGCCGGTGGCGAGGCGGGAGACGGCGAGGCGGGGGCTGGCTGCGGCGGGCAGCGCGGGTCCGGCGGAGGCGATGGGGCGGTCGGCGGCGGCGAGCACGGTGGGGAGCGGTGGCGGCGTGGGGGAGATCGGGGGAAGAAGAGGGGTTTTTAAAGGCGGAGGCGGCGGTTGGGGAAGCCGAGCAAGGCGGCGGCGAGGGCGGGGTCAGGCGCAGCGGGCGGAGGTCGTGGGGTGGTGGCCGGGCGCGGCGGGCGGCGAGAAACGCGGCGGAGACTCGGCACGGGGGAGAGAGGGGGTTCGGGTACGGGCCGGCGGGTCGGGCGGCGGTCAGACCCGACCCGACCCGCTAGCAGCTGCGGGTTGGGCCGTGGGCCGGGTTACGGGTTTGGGCCCAGTGGGCCGGGCCGGTTTAATAATAATAATAATAATAATAATAATAATAATAATAATAATAAATATAAAATCAGTAATTAATTAATAATTAATTAATTAAATAAGTAAATACTTTTTAGGCATTTAAAAATAGGTCCGGGGTCCGATAAATTCCAGAAAAATTGCCCTAAGTCCAGTTTTTCATTTTACACCCAAAAATGTTATTTTCATGATATTTTAATATTATTTATTGCCAATTAAAAATCGTTTATTAATTACAAGCCTTGATTTTAATTACAGAAAATTCACAGAAAATTCCAGAAAATTGGGAAAAATCCAAGATTTAAAAATTTGGAAATTCAGGGGGTTTACAACCTACCCAACTTACAAAATTTCGTTCTCGAAATTTAAATTATAGCAGGGTTCTCTCTGTCCAATCTCACTTGATTGCGGTCGCTACCCAACTTAGAATTCTACCCATATCCTCTAAGGCTGTACAACTAGTAAAGCTAGGCCCAACTTAACAAATCATGGTATTGAATCTTTAAGTCTGCAACACAAAACACATCACCTAGGGTATTGCCTTAGTCATAAAGGGTTATCATCTAGCACTACAAATCAAACCTACACAGGATTTTGTCTTTCCGGAGTAAGGGAAGACGAGGATCAATAATAAGAGTTTAAGGGCGAGGTGGTAGAACAGAGGTATAGGGATCAAGGCGTTTAAAGAATTCTAATGGGGATGGTCAGGCGGTTATGGATTGAGATCCCATTCTGGTAATTATTTATTCGCATGCTCGTATTAGCACGGTTAGGTAACTGATACGATATGCTCGGACATGTTTAGGGCAAGTATACTAGTCACTATATCTCTCAATCCACGTAAAGTAGTCGTACGAAGTACGAATCAAAATGCACTAAGGTTGATCAGACCGTAGTACACTGATTCTGAGTAGACACTTGTATTAGTGGGGTTGATCAGGCCTCAATAATACATGTGTCATGAACAAGCCCGATAAAGAGTAAGCTTGCAAAACTAGGCTATAAAATAGCAGCATAAGTCAAGTTCAGCAAAATTAAGTGCGCTAGATGATGATGAAAAGGAGGTACAAATTATTTAAATCCACAAAACAGCACATAGTAAGCATAATAGCAACCTCTATAGTTATCAAATTTAAAAGCATACTAGGTTATTTAGCAAGTTCAAATTTACTAGGTTGGGGCTGAGGTCACGAACCAATAGGCATGAGCTAAACAATACTAGGAAAGGTATCTACGAATCACTTACGCGCATTAGCTGCTTCCAGAGTTTGCGCGTTCTCCACGGTCATCACGTAAGCTTGTCCGCGTCTTGGAGTAGCGGGACAGTCCCTCACTTGATGTTCTGTTGAGCCACAATATAGGCAGGCACCTAGTCTCTTCCTACAAACTTGCCAAGTGTGGCCCGGTCTTCGGCAAAAGTTACAAGTAGCAGTTGGTTGGTTCTGTCCTTGAGCCTGGTGTTGGGGTGCTGGAGCTCGAGGGAGAGGACGCTGAGTTTGCTGCGGGGATCTCTGCTGTTGTTGTTGTTGAAAAAGACGTTTGTTGGGTCCCGAATTTCCGGTATCTCTTTCTCGCTTTAGCTTATGCCCCATGTCTCTCTCAACGCCTTGTGCCACGTTCAAGATTTCCTCATAGGTGCGAGCTCGGCTGGTGGTGACAGCAAGGCGAATATCCGGAGACAGCCCCTTCTTGAATCTACGGGCTCTGTCTTCCGGGGTACGAACCATGTACTCCGCAAAGTGGCTTAACCTGCTAAATTCAGCAGTATATTCATCAACAGACATGTTACCTTGTTCCAGTCTCTCGAATTGGCTTTCGAGAGCTTCCCGAGCCACTTCGGGGTAGAATTTCTCCTTGAATAGCCTCTTGAAGTCCTCCCAGGTGATGTCGGGAGCAGATAGTTGGGGTTCATCTCTGAACCAGGTTCGAGCGATGTCGAACAGTTGCAGGCTTGCGGACTCCACTTTGAGATCATCGGGAACCCGAGCAGTCTTCAGGAGTCTCTCAACATTCTCTATCCACTCATCAGCGTAGAGAATGCCCTCAGTTCCGTAGAACTCCAGAGGCCTAAGGTTCTTGAAGTCTTTGGCACTTCCTGGCCTCTTGAGTGGCGACTCCTGGGACTTAATAGCGTCTGAGAGGCTGGTCCGCAGAAGTGCAGTCTGTTCCTTCTGAGATTCCACCAATCCCTGGACCACTCCAAGTAGTTGTGCCCCATCTAGAGTAACTGCCGGAACAGATGGAGGCGGCGGGAGTGCAAGAGTCTCGGGCACATTCTGCTCAGCTGGTTCTGATGTGCCTCCTACTGTGTTCCTTGTCTGGACCATTCTGAAAGATTAAGGGGTAGGAGAATCAAAATAGAATACTTGAAAATCAAAGGCGATAGGAAAATTGAGCAGAAATGATACCAAGAATTGAAATAAGGACCCTATACTGTGAATGAGCTTTTCCCTAGAATCCTCAATCTTATTGCAGGCATGTTCGGTCCCTAAGTTGAAACCGAACAATTTAGTTGTAGACCTGCATGGGCCACCATAAAAACGTGTCACGACCCGCACCCGGATATTCGGGCACGAGTGCGTGGGCACGTCCAGCCTACGCCGCAGAATCGGCGGTAGTACGCTGTCTAGACCAAATCCACACTTAACTTAAACTAGCTCATTCACAATTAACATAAGCAAGATAATAATGAGAATGGAAACTTAAGATTGTAACTGAAATAAATGTGACAACAGATTCAATTGTTTAGTACAGAAATTCAGAATGAAATCGGGGACAAACCCGATTAATAAGATAAGAAATAGAATAAAGATAGCTACTGCTAACTACTCTGCAGGAGTAGTCTCCTGGGTGGGAACCGGCTCTGCAACTGTATCACCTGCTGGCTCATAGGGTCCATAATAGGTAGGGGCAAGGTTCTCATCATCGCCTAAACAACGGATCCAGTCAGGAAAGGAGCAAAGTACACAGTGCACAACAATGTTAAACTAAATATTTATGACAATTAAATATTGAATATCATGTTAAGGAAATTGCATAAAAGATTGTCAATATCTCAGAGTCACAACTATAAACAGGAATATGAGAGAATAGAAGTAAATGAGCAGGAAATGAAACTACTACAATCAGCAAGAAACATAACATGACTAGAACTATCTGTATGATACTTGTGTTTGTTTTAGAATACATAGCTGGCATGTAGGGATTTATAAGGCTAATCTGGCCGTCATAGACGGCTATTAAACAATACAATCGAGATCTGGCTGATGGACAGTCGTGTACCAACAGCTATTAAACAATACATGGGGAAGGGTAAACTACATGCCTCCTAGTATTCTCCCACCCGATATGTACACAAGACATGAACTCCAATATTCAAGACATGAAATACAGTACTTTAACACTACGTGAAATCAGCAAGGGTACTAGTAGAGCAGGGAATTAATTATCACAATATAAAGATTAACTTGAAGTGCAGGTACTTGCCTGTTGTTTGGATCCGATTAATGTTCTAGGGGAAGTTTCCACAGATGAGTCCAAAAGCTGAAATAGACATTACCATCACTCTCAGAAGATGTCAAATAGCTAGAAACGCCTGTCCTTGGGTCCAATTTGGAGACAAGGGCAAAAACGGCAGTTTTGGGCCAAAACGGGGTCCGCCGGTGGGCCCGCTTTGCACCGAAAAACGTGTCCGGGTCAACGGTCTCCAAATTCACCAAACTTAGTGTCAACAGGTCAGGAACGCTGATACGAACCCAACGGAACTTCCAGATTTGGATTCCGATGAGCCGAACACAAAATCGCCCGTCGAGCGGGGCCTGTGGGGCCCACGACACGCGATTTCGTCAACGTTCTCAGAATCGAACCAAACTTGACCCACAGGACCAGCGTATCGCTACGAGTCCGATGGCGCAAGTTTCGTCTCGATCCGACGAGTGTGCACGAAGTTAGGGCGAATTGCCGAAAAGGCGGATACGGAGCGATGTCCGCGGATACGCGTTGATTCCGGTGTGCACGCACACCCGAATCAGCTTCCGTGAAATCTCACACGTCCGTATCGACGCTGCGCACGTATCTGTGAAGACCGCACGCGACCAAGTCGTCCCGTTTGGCGGGACGTACTCGGTTCCGGGGTGAAACAGGGTCTGGTTTTTCCTGTTTTTGGATCGCGGTGTGCGATCACCACAGGACGCGGTGCCCCGAACAGTTTGTCCGGACACCGAGAGGGTCATACAGGCTTCACAACGCAATTTGCGGAATCGAAAACGGAGCTACGAGTGAAAAGATACACGCACCTGAAGGGGACCCGGAAACCGGGGTCGAACCGTGTCCGACACGTGTCCGACTCGTGTCGGACACGGGGAGAGAAATCTAGGGTTAGGGCTAGGGTTTTCCCTCTGGCCGGCGGCGCTGCGGCGGAGGGTGGCCGGTGCTCAGGCGGCGAGGCACGCGGCGGCGAGGCGGAGGCGAGGCGGCTCGGGGACGGCGGCTCGGCGCTGGCCGCTGCGGTGCGGGGCGGCTCGTCAACGTCGAGCGGCTGCTGCTGTTGGTTTCTGCGCTGCGGTGGCCGCCGGTGGCGAGGCGGGAGACGGCGAGGCGGGGGCTGGCTGCGGCGGGCAGCGCGGGTCCGGCGGAGGCGATGGGGCGGTCGGCGGCGGCGAGCACGGTGGGGAGCGGTGGCGGCGTGGGGGAGATCGGGGGAAGAAGAGGGGTTTTTAAAGGCGGAGGCGGCGGTTGGGGAAGCCGAGCAAGGCGGCGGCGAGGGCGGGGTCAGGCGCAGCGGGCGGAGGTCGTGGGGTGGTGGCCGGGCGCGGCGGGCGGCGAGAAACGCGGCGGAGACTCGGCACGGGGGAGAGAGGGGGTTCGGGTACGGGCCGGCGGGTCGGGCGGCGGTCAGACCCGACCCGACCCGCTAGCAGCTGCGGGTTGGGCCGTGGGCCGGGTCACGGGTTTGGGCCCAGTGGGCCGGGCCGGTTTAATAATAATAATAATAATAATAATAATAATAATAATAATAATAATAATAAATATAAAATCAGTAATTAATTAATAATTAATTAATTAAATAAGTAAATACTTTTTAGGCATTTAAAAATAGGTCCGGGGTCCGATAAATTCCAAAAAAATTGCCCTAAGTCCAGTTTTTCATTTTACACCCAAAAATGTTATTTTCATGATATTTTAATATTATTTATTGCCAATTAAAAATCGTTTATTAATTACAAGCCTTGATTTTAATTACAGAAAATTCACAGAAAATTCCAGAAAATTGGGAAAAATCCAAGATTTAAAAATTTGGAAATTCAGGGGGTTTACAACCTACCCAACTTACAAAATTTCGTCCTCGAAATTTAAATTATAGCAGGGTTCTCTCTGTCCAATCTCACTTGATTGCGGTCGCTACCCAACTTAGAATTCTACCCATATCCTTTAAGGCTGTACAACTAGTAAAGCTAGGCCCAACTTAACAAATCATGGTATTGAATCTTTAAGTCTGCAACACAAAACACATCACCTAGGGTATTGCCTTAGTCATAAAGGGTTATCATCTAGCACTACAAATCAAACCTACACAGGATTTTGTCTTTCCGGAGTAAGGGAAGACGAGGATCAATAATAAGAGTTTAAGGGCGAGGTGGTAGAACAGAGGTATAGGGATCAAGGCGTTTAAAGAATTCTAATGGGGATGGTCAGGCGGTTATGGATTGAGATCCCATTCTGGTAATTATTTATTCGCATGCTCGTATTAGCACGGTTAGGTAACTGATACGATATGCTCGGACATGTTTAGGGCAAGTATACTAGTCACTATATCTCTCAATCCACGTAAAGTAGTCGTGCGAAGTGCGAATCAAAATGCACTAAGGTTGATCAGACCGTAGTACACTGATTCTGAGTAGACACTTGTATTAGTGGGGTTGATCAGGCCTCAATAATACATGTGTCATGAACAAGCCCGATAAAGAGTAAGCTTGCAAAACTAGGCTATAAAATAGCAGCATAAGTCAAGTTCAGCAAAATTAAGTGCACTAGATGATGATGAAAAGGAGGTACAAATTATTTAAATCCACAAAACAGCACATAGTAAGCATAATAGCAACCTCTATAGTTATCAAATTTAAAAGCATACTAGGTTATTTAGCAAGTTCAAATTTACTAGGTTGGGGCTGAGGTCACGAACCAATAGGCATGAGCTAAACAATACTAGGAAAGGTATCTACGAATCACTTACGCGCATTAGCTGCTTCCAGAGTTTGCGCGTTCTCCACGGTCATCACGTAAGCTTGTCCGCGTCTTGGAGTAGCGGGACAGTCCCTCACTTGATGTTCTGTTGAGCCACAATATAGGCAGGCACCTAGTCTCTTCCTACAAACTTGCCAAGTGTGGCCCGGTCTTCGGCAAAAGTTACAAGTAGCAGTTGGTTGGTTCTGTCCTTGAGCCTGGTGTTGGGGTGCTGGAGCTCGAGGGAGAGGACGCTGAGTTTGCTGCGGGGATCTCTGCTGTTGTTGTTGTTGAAAAAGACGTTTGTTGGGTCCCGAATTTCCGGTATCTCTTTCTCGCTTTAGCTTATGCCCCATGTCTCTCTCAACGCCTTGTGCCACGTTCAAGATTTCCTCATAGGTGCGAGCTCGGCTGGTGGTGACAGCAAGGCGAATATCCGGAGACAGCCCCTTCTTGAATCTACGGGCTCTGTCTTCCGGGGTACGAACCATGTACTCCGCAAAGTGGCTTAACCTGCTAAATTCAGCAGTATATTCATCAACAGACATGTTACCTTGTTCCAGTCTCTCGAATTGGCTTTCGAGAGCTTCCCGAACCACTTCGGGGTAGAATTTCTCCTTGAATAGCCTCTTGAAGTCCTCCCAGGTGATGTCGGGAGCAGATAGTTGGGGTTCATCTCTGAACCAGGTTCGAGCGATGTCGAACAGTTGCAGGCTTGCGGACTCCACTTTGAGATCATCGGGAACCCGAGCAGTCTTCAGGAGTCTCTCGACATTCTCTATCCACTCATCAGCGTAGAGAATGCCCTCAGTTCCGTAGAACTCCAGAGGCCTAAGGTTCTTGAAGTCTTTGGCACTTCCTGGCCTCTTGAGTGGCGACTCCTGGGACTTAATAGCGTCTGAGAGGCTGGTCCGCAGAAGTGCAGTCTGTTCCTTCTGAGATTCCACCAATCCCTGGACCACTCCAAGTAGTTGTGCCCCATCTAGAGTAACTGCCGGAACAGATGGAGGCGGCGGGAGTGCAAGAGTCTCGGGCACATTCTGCTCAGCTGGTTCTGATGTGCCTCCTACTGTGTTCCTTGTCTGGACCATTCTGAAAGATTAAGGGGTAGGAGAATCAAAATAGAATAATTGGAAATCAAAGGCGATAGGAAAATTGAGCAGAAATGATACCAAGAATTGAAATAAGGACCCTATACTGTGAATGAGCTTTTCCCTAGAATCCTCAATCTTATTGCAGGCATGTTCGGTCCCTAAGTTGAAACCGAACAATTTAGTTGTAGACCTGCATGGGCCACCATAAAAACGTGTCACGACCCGCACCCGGATATTCGGGCACGAGTGCGTGGGCACGTCCAGCCTACGCCGCAGAATCGGCGGTAGTACGCTGTCTAGACCAAATCCACACTTAACTTAAACTAGCTCATTCACAATTAACATAAGCAAGATAATAATGAGAATGGAAACTTAAGATTGTAACTGAAATAAATGTGACAACAGATTCAATTGTTTAGTACAGAAATTCAGAATGAAATCGGGGACAAACCCGATTAATAAGATAAGAAATAGAATAAAGATAGCTACTGCTAACTACTCTGCAGGAGTAGTCTCCTGGGTGGGAACCGGCTCTGCAACTGTATCACCTGCTGGCTCATAGGGTCCATAATAGGTAGGGGCAAGGTTCTCATCATCGCCTAAACAACGGATCCAGTCAGGAAAGGAGCAAAGTACACAGTGCACAACAATGTTAAACTAAATATTTATGACAATTAAATATTGAATATCATGTTAAGGAAATTGCATAAAAGATTGTCAATATCTCAGAGTCACAACTATAAACAGGAATATGAGAGAATAGAAGTAAATGAGCAGGAAATGAAACTACTACAATCAGCAAGAAACATAACATGACTAGAACTATCTGTATGATACTTGTGTTTGTTTTAGAATACATAGCTGGCATGTAGGGGTTTATAAGGCTAATCTGGCCGTCATAGACGGCTATTAAACAATACAATCGAGATCTGGCTGATGGACAGTCGTGTACCAACAGCTATTAAACAATACATGGGGAAGGGTAAACTACATGCCTCCTAGTATTCTCCCACCCGATATGTACACAAGACATGAACTCCAATATTCAAGACATGAAATACAGTACTTTAACACTACGTGAAATCAGCAAGGGTACTAGTAGAGCAGGGAATTAATTATCACAATATAAAGATTAACTTGAAGTGCAGGTACTTGCCTGTTGTTTGGATCCGATTAATGTTCTAGGGGAAGTTTCCACAGATGAGTCCAAAAGCTGAAATAGACATTACCATCACTCTCAGAAGATGTCAAATAGCTAGAAACGCCTGTCCTTGGGTCCAATTTGGAGACAAGGGCAAAAACGGCAGTTTCGGGCCAAAACGGGGTCCGCCGGTGGGCCCGCTTTGCACCGAAAAACGTGTCCGGGTCAACGGTCTCCAAATTCACCAAACTTAGTGTCAACAGGTCAGGAACGCTGATACGAACCCAACGGAACTTCCAGATTTGGATTCCGATGAGCCGAACACAAAATCGCCCGTCGAGCGGGGCCTGTGGGGCCCACGACACGCGATTTCGTCAACGTTCTCAGAATCGAACCAAACTTGACCCACAGGACCAGCGTATCGCTACGAGTCCGATGGCGCAAGTTTCGTCTCGATCCGACGAGTGTGCACAAAGTTAGGACGAATTGCCGAAAAGGCGGATACGGAGCGATGTCCGCGGATACGCGTTGATTCCGGTGTGCACGCACACCCGAATCAGCTTCCGTGAAATCTCACACGTCCGTATCGACGCTGCGCACGTATCTGTGAAGACCGCACGCGACCAAGTCGTCCCGTTTGGCGGGACGTACTCGGTTCCGGGGTGAAACAGGGTCTGGTTTTTCCTGTTTTTGGATCGCGGTGTGCGATCACCACAGGACGCGGTGCCCCGAACAGTTTGTCCGGACACCGAGAGGGTCATACAGGCTTCACAACGCAATTTGCGGAATCGAAAACGGAGCTACGAGTGAAAAGATACACGCACCTGAAGGGGACCCGGAAACCGGGGTCGAACCGTGTCCGACACGTGTCCGACTCGTGTCGGACACGGGGAGAGAAATCTAGGGTTAGGGCTAGGGTTTTCCCTCTGGCCGGCGGCGCTGCGGCGGAGGGTGGCCGGTGCTCAGGCGGCGAGGCGCGCGGCGGCGAGGCGGAGGCGAGGCGGCTCGGGGACGGCGGCTCGGCGCTGGCCGCTGCGGTGCGGGGCGGCTCGTCAACGTCGAGCGGCTGCTGCTGTTGGTTTCTGCGCTGCGGTGGCCGCCGGTGGCGAGGCGGGAGACGGCGAGGCGGGGGCTGGCTGCGGCGGGCAGCGCGGGTCCGGCGGAGGCGATGGGGCGGTCGGCGGCGGCGAGCACGGTGGGGAGCGGTGGCGGCGTGGGGGAGATCGGGGGAAGAAGAGGGGTTTTTAAAGGCGGAGGCGGCGGTTGGGGAAGCCGAGCAAGGCGGCGGCGAGGGCGGGGTCAGGCGCAGCGCGCGGAGGTCGTGGGGTGGTGGCCGGGCGCGGCGGACGGCGAGAAACGCGGCGGAGACTCGGCACGGGGGAGAGAGGGGGTTCGGGTACGGGCCGGCGGGTCGGGCGGCGGTCAGACCCGACCCGACCCGCTAGCAGCTGCGGGTTGGGCCGTGGGCCGGGTTACGGGTTTGGGCCCAGTGGGCCGGGCCGGTTTAATAATAATAATAATAATAATAATAATAATAATAATAATAATAATAATAATAAATATAAAATCAGTAATTAATTAATAATTAATTAAATAAGTAAATACTTTTTGGCATTTAAAAATAGGTCCGGGGTCCGATAAATTCCAGAAAAATTGCCCTAAGTCCAGTTTTTCATTTTACACCCAAAAATATTATTTTCATGATATTTTAATATTATTTATTGCCAATTAAAAATCGTTTATTAATTACAAGCCTTGATTTTAATTACAGAAAATTCACAGAAAATTCCAGAAAATTGGGAAAAATCCAAGATTTAAAAATTTGGAAATTCAGGGGGTTTACACTAACCACCCTTTAATATATAACTTAACATTTACTAACAATTGATACTACATCATGGCCTCTAATTCGAATACCAAACTTAAAGTCATATCTAATTATCATACTCCTACAACTAACTGACAATAACCTTCGCCATATACTAACCATCATCAATCTTCTAACTAACTAACCTGATTGAACATCAGTGCACAATCCTCACTGAGTTCAGTCCACACCGTCCAGTGGACCGAACTTTCAAACCTAATCAATTTCTTACCTTAACCCAAATTTGTGGCAAACCCGATCCCCCAATATTACTTAATTGCATTTGCCTACAACTGTGCAGGCCCGAAGACTGTCAAGAGCAGATGTGCACACCAGGCACATCACCTACTGATCAATAATACCCCCAATTGCAGTAAGTATGCGGTTGTTGCAACATCCACTGTTATATGCTCATCATGATTGCTGATCACATCTCCTGTCCACCCCCACAACTGTTGGCACTACTGTTGTAGCTCTCCTCAATCTTAGTTAATATTCCCTCTCTCTAAGCTCTATCATACACACAGTACATTGCTCCCTTACACACACTCCAACAACCATAACATAGTCACTAAATGATTAGGACTTCCAATGATACCCCTTCCTCATCTCTTATATACATAGTATACAACAAGATACACCTAGTATAAAACATAGCTAAAGAATATATATACTCTAACATATATATATATATATATATATATATATATATATATATATATATATATATAACTAGGTGATAAACCACTAGTTGACAGTATTGAGTAAGATAGACGTATAGGAATCAATCCTGATCAAAAATCCTAACCCTAACCTCAGGTCAAAAAACCTAACCCTAAACCTAGGTCCTGACCAGTGTCTGTGTCAGTGTATGTGTGTGTGTGTGTCGTATCAGTGTCAGTGTCTGTGTATGTCGTGTCTGTGTCAGTGTCTGTCAAGTGTGTGTGTTGTGTCAGTGTCACATGTGTGTCATGTGTGTGTGTGTGTGTGTGTGTGTGTGTGAGAGAGAGAGAGAGAGAGAGAGAGAGAGGGTTTACCTAGATCTCGAGGAGGAGGAGGAGGAGGATGCCGGAGTAGCCGCTGTGGAGAGCCGGTCGCCGGAGAGGGGGGGTGGGGGAAATCGAAAGTTTTTCAAATCTTTCAAAAAATTCGATAAATGGGGGTAAAGAAAACTGAGCCCTAATTAACAAAAATTTAGCGACGTTTAGTGACGTCAAAAGCTAAACGTCGCTAAAACAAACTTTAGCGACGTCATAAACGTCGCTAAACACGTTGCTAAATATTTTTAAAATAAACGTCGCTAAATACGTCGGTAAACGTCGCTAAATTCGTCATATTAGCGACGTTTAGCGACCTTAATATAACTTATAGCGACTAATCTTTTAAAATCTTAATAAAAGTCGCTAAACGTCGCTAAATGTCGCCATTTGGCGACGTCTAGCGACATTTTTACATGGAGTCGCTAATTTATATTTCATTAGCGACGTTTCCTTTGACGTCGCTAAAACACGTCGCTAATCCCGCTTTTTCTAGTAGTGGGAGGACACCCGAGGGGGGGGGGGCTAAGACGGGGGTGGGGGGGGTGCTTTTGTAATTTTCGTTAAGAGTTCGAGAGAATGAGAGAAAATGAAATCATGAACCCTATATGAAATAATTTAGTGACGTCTAAAATAGACATCGCTAAACGTCGCTAATATATTAATATACTGCGAGTTGAATACAAAACGTCACTATAAATAAAATATTAGCGACGTTTAGCGGCGCTTCTGCGACATCCTTTTCCATTTTACTAAAACATGTCGCTGAACGACGCCAAAAGTCGCTATTAGCGACTACCTGTGACGTTTTATATTAACGTCGCTAAATTGAAAAAAAAATTAGCGACATTATAATAACGTCGCTAAAAGCGTAGCTAATCCCACAAAATTTAGTAGTGTTTCTCTAAGCCGTGTCGTGAGTATATAAGCCATCCAGCCATCCGGGAGAATTAAATCCAGAGTTTATCCGTGTATGTCCCTCCGTACTATCACTAGAATAGTATTTTATAATATATATATATATATATATATATATATATATATATATATATATATATTCAAGTTATAACCTTTGGATGATGGTACGATGAAACACCTTGATGATTAATATGGGTGCATATCAGTCTCGCAGTTGGATTTCCTTTTTACCCCCTTTTAATCCAAAATTTCCACTTAGTTGGGACTTCATATTAAGATAACGTCTGTCATAATCATCTGTGAGCGTAGCATGACTCATGTTCAATATAAGCTGTTAACTTATGTAAGAATTAATGATTAACTATAATTAGTGTATTTTTATATGACACTCCAAATCCTTAACTCAACCTTACATTGCATCTAGAACCATTTCAGAACCAATTTATTATTTTACAAGTCTAACGTCGCATTATTGTTTCTCAAACATTGAAAATAAGAAAGCGAGAGTTAAGTTCAAATACTCCAACACAATACAAAAAGTCATAAACACCTCCAAAGGACTCAAGGGTTAGATTATGCTTGGACGGCACTTTTCACCCGTCATGACTATTAATTTAAGTCGAAACAAACGAACTATTTACTCTATATTTAATGCATATTTTTCCAACTTTTCGCCGTACCCATGCTACTGTATGCTATTGCTTATGACATTTTTGTTGGTATGGAATCTCAAGACTCCTCCCAATTGTACGTAGACTAATATAATTGTCACACTTCACACAATAAGCTACAATAATTTACATCAATAATTAAGCACAAACTATATTGCTTACGTATCAGTCGCGCACTGATTAATGCAGCTACTTTGTGTATAGATATTTCTTACTTGTTACAATTTGCTGCATTGGCGTCCTGCTTTGTTTAGTTATTATATAACACAACATTATTATAGGTAAACGAGATATGAGTCATAGTGCGCATATTCCTATATGGTTTATGTATATGTGGACCAATAAAAATATAGTGTACTAGTGCACATATGGATGTATATGGAATGTAGGGATAAAAATATGATCACTATGACTCATATTCCGTTTACCCTATTATTATATAATATCAGCCAAGTTCTTGAGAACATCTCCAATCCAGTTATGAGTTTGGAAAAAAATGGTTACCACATAAGAATCACAACTTCTTATTTCAAAAAAAATTATCCAATGTAAATGTGAAATAAATTATAAAGTTGACATTGTCATGACATGTTAAATATAATGTGAAGTTGGTTGTCTAGATCTAGACAATGACTTCACAATGCTTTACTTCCACGTCATCAATTATGAATAAAAATATTTATAAAAAAAGAAAGAAGTAAAAAAATTGTCTTAGAAGTAGAAAAAAAATAGTTTTTATTGTCTTCTCAATAATTTTGCATTGGAAAACACTTTTTCTATCTCATTGTCTTGTGTGAATATAATATGGTCACATAATAAAGACATTGTCTTGTGTCTCATGCCACATAGAAATCACAACACAAAACAAGGCAATAGATTTCGAGATGTTCTGAGCATGACAATATTTCACCAGTTGGCTGTCCAAAATTAACAACTTTTCAGTGGTGCTATAAAAGAAGTACCGCTCCAACTCCTCCTTGTTGATCATGATCGTTATTATCGATGTCCGGTGAATTTCTGCAGATGAAATTCGTGAGTTTTTTTTGATACCCAGGACAAAAGTTAAAATTGTGTCCCTCGAACGAAAATAAAAACTGAAGAATTCGTAAAGTAAAAACCAACTTTTGCTAAATGAGTGATTCTTTAAAATTGTTTGAAAACTAATATTTAAAATACTATCAAAGATTATATATATATATATAATCTTTTTTTTTTTATATTTCTCAAAATTTTGTAGCATGTATGTTTGGGAGTGATCAGACTGAAAAAAAGGAAGAGCAAAGAAATAGCTCGATCCGTGGTGTAGTTACTGAGCATGCCAATATTTCACAGGGTGCATACTTGATGCAAGTAATTTGAGCACATCATTCTAAAATATAAATTTCTGAAGTTGCAATTAACCAACTTGTTCACACCCTATAGGTAATGAAAGCAATTATCTCAAGGATCTTAATGGATAACTTATATTTCTTGGATGAGGATTAGCCCATGACCTAGTCTTACCAGGCTGTGGTCAAGCATGCCACAGCCAAGTTTGCAACAATAAACAAGTTAATTTCTAGAAGATCATGTGTTCTTTTAGACCAATAAGAACTTTTCTACCTCATCATGTGCCGTCTTTAAACACAATGAGGTCTTCTAATTATCTCGAGGTCCCTATATGGATAATGTTATTAGGCCATCTCCAATAG
Source organism: Iris macrosiphon (assembly GCA_036927795.1). NCBI lineage: Eukaryota > Viridiplantae > Streptophyta > Magnoliopsida > Asparagales > Iridaceae > Iris > Iris macrosiphon. Next base: position 114,602,234 of record JAYESA010000001.1, on the reverse strand, counting down.
GGATCTTTAGAATTGAGTTTCTATTCTATTTTTACTAAATTTCTATCTTAGTTGTTAGAGTTTCTACATAGAAATTACATAAACAATTTTTTTTTTTCAATGGTTCTGCATTTCTATCATAGATGTCACAAAATGAAAAGATCAATTTAATGATATGGAGCCCAATAATAATTGCCATGAGAAATAGAAAATTTTCTATGAAAGTGTACGTAAAAACCCTCATAGAAATTCTCCATCCTACATCAACGTCACATATGATAGAAATTAGAATCGAAATCACCATTGTGAGAAGTTTTTTCTAAAATAAGTTTCTACCATAGAAATAGGGAAGATATAAATTTTCATTGAAGATGGCCTTAGTACCTCCAAAGTTTTCTTCCAAAATATTTCTACTTATGTGACATCGCTGACGTCACAGTTATATGATAAATGACATAACAAATTTTAAAATTAAAATTAAAATTAATATTAAAATTAAAATTAAAATTAATTTTTTGGATTAAAATTTGTTATATCTGCTATATATTATAGTCACATGATGTTATTTAACATACCATAACAGCTGTTTTTTTGGCGTTCACTTAGGTAGAATATGGTTTTAAGGAATGGTGTTCCTTTCCTATTTGGAGAATGCCTTGTGGTTTGTGAGAAACGCCAATTGAGGAAAGGAAAAGATCAAGAAGGTGGGTGACGTGTACCGTTCAAAGAGAAGAAGCTCGGGTGTCGGAGGAGTTGGCAAATGGTTTGGAGATATATACTCGGGCAAGTACTATCAATATAGAGGTATTTATCCTCATTGTTTCACTATGTTTATTGAGGGTGCCACCAATCTAGGGGTACATACTGTCAGCATGGAAGTATGCACGGTTAGTGGTACACTTTGTTTTTGGAGGATATCGCCAGTATGGGACTACATACAGCCGGAATCAATGTATGTAGTGTTGGGATTAGACACGTCATATAAGTACTTCGATACCGTGTCTGAAGCTGACCATAACGAAAATTTAGGTCAACTCATCTGAGATCACCAACCATGTTCTAACGAACACCAACCACAGATAAAGACAACGTATATGACGGTGACTACGTCAGCTGGACAAATCCCAATCCATATAACTCAGGTGAAATTACAAGATCGACAAAACCGATGTTGAATCCTTTGCCCTAATAGGTTCACCTCCCTCACCACACTCAAGAAGAAAAGACAGAGATTACAATGAAATCACTCATCAAACCCCGTAGCAATTTTTCTGAACGAATGCGACGACTGGTCGATCAGATCTTCTTTTCCTTCTGTCTTGGATGGCGAGCCCTAAGAGCAAAACACTAAAAAAATTTTAGATTTTCTGTGGACGAGTACCCTGAATCTCCACCTTTGTGCTATATTCTTTGTGCCTCCAACCTCACCCATATAAAGAGGATGAGAAACCCTAGATTAGGTCATTGAGATTCTTAAATAGGAAACCTATTATATAAAATAGAAACACCAATTATGGACGTCCAAATATGGTCAATTTAATTATTTAATACAAATTTAAAATCTAATCAAATTAATGTAGATTTTCAAAATTATATCAAATCAAATCTTTTACCATATTTGGGCTCCAAAATTTGCTCTTACTAATTCAGACTAGACCCAACATACTCCCCCACTAGTCTGATGAGAGGGTGTTGACCCCATGACTCCCATTACTAGAAAAAGCGAGATTAGCGACTCCATGTAAAAACGTCGCTAATAAAAGTAAATTAGTGACTCCATGTGAAAACGTCGCTAGACGTCGCTAAATGGCAACATTTAGCGACGTTTAGCGACTTTTATTAAGATTTTAAAAGATTAGTCGCTATAAGTTCAATTAAGGTCGCTAAACGTCGCTAATATGTCTAATTTAGCGACGTCTAGTGACGTATTTAGCGACTTATATATTAAAAATATTTAGCAACGTGTTTAGCGACGTCTATGACGTCGCTAAAGCTTATTTTACCGACGTTGTTATTTGACGTCGCTAAACGTCGCTAAATTTTGGTTAATTAGGGTTCAGTTTTCTTTTCCCCCATCTGTCGAAATTTTTGAACGTTTTAAAAAAGTTCCCCCCACCTCCCCTCTCCGGCGACCGGCTCTCCACGGCTGCTGCTACTCCGGCATCCCCCTCCTCCTCCTCGAGCTCTAGGTAAACCCTAACTCTCTCTCTCTCTCTCTCTCTCTCACAGGACACACATGTGACACTGACACAACACACACTTGACAAACACGACACACACACACAGACGCTGACAGACACACACACACACACACACACACACACACACTCACACAGACACTGATACTGATACGACACACACACACACACACAGACACAAACACTGATCAGGACCTAGGGTTAGGGTTAGGTTTTTTGACATGGGGTTAGGGTTAGGGTTAGGGGTTTTGATCAGGATTGATTCCTATACATCTATTTTATTCAATATTGTCAACTATTAGTTTATTCATACAATATTTGATCTATTGGATGTGTCCATGTGAATTAAGGGTTGGTATCATGGTGGTGTGGTATATGGAGGATGTATCCTAGAGTATCTTGGTGTTGTACACCAAATATTTGTGAATTGGACTAATGGTTGTGTGTGTGTGTCTATTTATGCCTTAGAGTATCATATGATATGTATATGTAAATTTGTGTATTATCTATTTGCATATGAGAGAGTATATGCATATATAGGTGTATCTCGATATATATATAGATAGGTATATAGCTATTGTTATCTGTGTTGGTGTTCATAGTGTCTTCTAGCTGTGCTTGATGTGGGAGAGGGTAGAAGAGTCGAGTTGTGTGTGGGTGTCACTACTGAACTATGAGGCTTCAGGAACTGAACTTAATTCAGTTTGGCCTAGTGCATTAGGCAAGCTGGCAATGTGTTGCAGTGGTGTTGGGTTGGCACTGTGAGGAGGGGATTGGTTCCTGTCATCTTCTGCAGTAGGAGAGTATTGGTGCACACTTGAGCAGCATCAAACACATGCATGCTTGAGCAATGGCAAGGCAGCAGCAAGCACTGCTGTGAGCCATGGCAGTAGCTAAGGGCAGTTGGAAACAACTAAGTGAAAGGAATATTTAACCACTGCAGCAGCAGTGCAAAGTATCAGAGGTTGCAGACTTAGTTAGGGTCTGCAGGCATGTGTTTGGGTTAAGGTATAGCCAAGTATCGGGTAGGTGTTCACAGGTCACTTATTGTATGCCAATACAGCCCATAACTGATACTGTGGTATCAGGGAGGAGTGACTGCTATGGGTTGTAGTCCAGTGAGCAAGTATAAGGATGAAGTGCAAGGTGCCAGGCCAAGGGGTTGCAGTTTGGGAGTGCAGAGTATTCAGGTAAGAGGCTCTCAGTGTGGATAGTAGAGTACTTAATATCAAAGCAGAATATCCTAGTAGTCCAGTATCAAGTGGGAGTAACAAGTGACTGGGACCAAGGTATTATTGTGACATACATTTATGAGCTAAGATGTGAGTTGGGGTAAGGTAGGATATTAGTTAAGTTATACTAGTAGTATTTAGTATAGCTAATATTAACTAGTATACTTAGTAATAACTAGTATTAGCTAGGCATTAACTAGTATAAACTAGAATACCTTAGTACGACCTAGAAGACATAGTGTAGCAAGGTATTAACCTAGTATTGACTAGTATAAACTAGTATGGATCTAGAAGTGGCTTAGAAATATCATCATTAACTAGTTAACCATGTTTATCATTTCAAAACACTCATTAACATTTATATTCCATATCTAGGGCTCTTGGACTTTGATAAATGAAAGTATGTATTATATCAGTTATGAAATGAAAGTATTGCTTATTTTAGATTTTGATAAATGGTCAGTTGTTTTGAATATTGCTTATTTTAGACTTTGATAAATGAAAGTATGTATTATACCAGTTATGATTTTTATAGTACGGTTAAGTTATGAAGTTAGGTGATAAACCACCGTATGTAATGATTTATATGATACATACTGTCATTTTTGCAGAAGTATCTAGAAATGGATATGAATTACTATCTGCGTCATCGTTCATGTATGTACAACCGTCATCCAGATGACATGTGCGGTGTACGGAATGAATTCATTGAGGGTGTACAGCAGTTCCTGCAGTTTGCTAAGGCATTCCCTCAGTATATGGACGGTACCAAAATTAAGTGTCCGTGTGTGAGATATCGCAATAGAAAATATCATCCAGAAGTGAAAGTTACATATCATTTGTACTCGAAGGGCTTCACGTCGAATTACTATCAGTGGACCGCGCACGGAGAACTTGTATCTCTAGCATCGGAGTCGAAGCCCTATGTGGAGCCGTATATGGATGTCTACAACCACGATGCTTACGACGATGGGTTGGTGAACATGGTTTATGATACGGCGGGGCCTAGTTTCAATCCGAACAATTATGATACGGCGGGACCTAGTTTTAATCCGGACAATTATGATGCAGCTGAGGAGGCACCGAATGCCGATGCTGCAAAGTTTATGAAGTTGCTGGAGAATGCAAGGACTCCACTATATCCTGGTTGTGAGGATCATTCACCGTTGGAGGTAGTTACAAGATTATTGAGCATCAAGTCCGATTTTTATATGTCGCAAGAATACTATAATCGACTGATCGATTTGATTATAGAGATCTTGCCCGATGGTGCAAAGTTGCCTAAAGACTTCTATCGATCTAAGAGGATGGTGAGATCGCTTTGGATGGGATACGAGAAAATTGATGCATGTCACAACCGGTGCATGTTGTACTACAAAGACGACAAGGATGAAGATGCGTGCAGATTCTGTGGTGCTGATCGCTACATGGCCACTGTTAGAGGAAAGTTTGTCGGTGCAAGGAAGCCTATCGATTCGATGCACTACTTGCCTTTGACGCCGCGGTTGCAGCGGTTGTTTATGGTTAAGGAGACTGCAGAAAACATGAGTTGGCACAGGCGAAAACAGATCGAAGGAGTATTGGATCATCCATCCGATGGAGAAGCATGGAAGCACTTTGATCGAGAGTATCCACATTTTGTAGAGGAAGCGCGTAATGTCGGATTGGGGCTCTCCTCTGACGGTTTTACCCATTTGGACTTTCGGGCTCCCAGTATTCGTGTTGGCCTGTGATCGTCACTCCGTCCAATCTACCGCCTTGGATGTGCATGAAGACTCCGTATATGTTTCTAACCGTTATTATCTCGGATTCGAATAATCCGAAGAGGAACATCAATGTGTATTTATAGCCTTTGATAGATGAGTTGAATCAGCTGTGGGAAGTAGGTGCCAACACGTACGATATTTTTAGAAAGCAGAATTTTCAGATGAGGACAGCACTTATGTGGACCATCAACGACTTTCCGGCCTATAGAATGTTATCGGGATGGAGCACCCATGGTCGTCTCTCATGTCCGTATTGCATAGACCGTACTCAGACTTTTCGTTTGAAATACGGAGGTAAACCGTGCTTCTTCGATTGTCATCGACAATTTTTGCCGAAGGATCATCCGTACCGGAGGAACCTGAATGCTTTTCGTGCGGGATTTGTGGAGAAGGCCAATCCACCGCCAAGGTGGCCCGGATACACGATATGGGAAGAGGTAAAAGATTTACCAAGTGCTATCGAAGAGCCTGCTAAGCGGTACAAGTGTGACGGATTTGGTCGCACCCATAATTGGACGAAGAAAAGTATATTCTGGGATCTGCCATATTGGAACACCAATCTAATCAGACATAACCTTGATGTCATGCATATCGAGAAGAATGTATTTGATAACATAATTAATACTGTAATAGAGGTAAAGGGGAAGACGAAAGATAATCCGAATGCCAGGTTGGACTTAGAAGAAATATATAGACGTCCTGCATTGCATTTGATAGAGGAGGGGAATGGAAAGTTAAAGCAACCTAAGTCAGTTTTCTCACTGGAGAAAGAGGATAAAGGTAGACTTTGTAGGTGGATTCAGGGTCTAAATTTTCCAGACGGGTACGTGTCAAACTTAAGAAGATGCGTCGACCTCAAGAAGAACAAACTGGTGGGTATGAAGAGCCACGATTGTCACGTATTCATGGAGAGGTTAATTTTGATTGTATTTTGGGAATTCTTACCGCAGGTCGTTTGAGACCCATTGACAGAGCTGAGCATATTCTTCAGAGATCTTTGTTGTACTAAGTTGCTCGTCGATCGTCTAGAAAAGCAAGAGAAGGACATTGCGGTAACACTATGTAAGCTCGAGAAGGTGTTTCCTCTTGGATTCTTCGACTCTATGGAGCATTTGCTAATTCATCTTTCCTATGAGGCACGTGTTGGTGGTCCTGTCGGTTATCGGTGGATGTACCCCTTCGAGCGGCATCTGAATCACTTAAAGAGAAAGGTGAAAAACAAGGCACGGGTTGAGGGCTCTATTTGTGAAGCTTATGTTCTCGAGAAGATTAAAAACTTTTGCTCGACGTATTTCAAACCGCATGTTGCTACTAATAGGACGAAAGCTCCGAGAAAAGATGACGCATATCAGGAATCTAATGATGCAATACTCAAAGTATTCAATGCGTCCGAAAAGCCTTCGGGAAAAATAAAGAAGAGATATTTGAATGACAACGAGCTAAGGACTGCTCAATTGTATATATTACTCAATTGCGACGAGGATGAAGTGGGGAAGCTAGAGGGGTAAGTAATTAATACGTCCACGTTTACATCATCTCATACTATTATGCTACTAATCAGCAGTTGCTTCATTATATTTTAGCACATATAATGATGAGTTGAGGTCGGTTAGACCCTACATAATAGACGAAGAAGTAGAACAAGATATGATATGCCATTTTCCTTCTTGGTTGAGCGCATATGTAAGATGCTTGGTAATTACTTTTTATTTTTGCACTTGCAAAACAAATAACTTACTATCGCTACTTTGGTATTTAGGTCGATCGTCTAATAACACCCGAGACTGAATCTATTAGAACTCTAGCCAAGGGACCAATTACTGCCGTAAAAATATGGCCAAGTTTTTGTGTGAATGGGTTTAGGTTCAAGTCAACAAATGCTCCTATCAGAGACAGCTTTCTGGATATTGATTCCACGAAAAATAGTTGTTTGTGTATCAAATCTTTAAACTACAAAGACGTCAATCCGGGCAATGATTTTTTTGGCATCTTACGAGAGATTATGGAGTTGACATATAATTATGGCACAGAACCTGCTAATATCGTGCTATTCAGGTGTGAATGGTTCGATCCGATTCAAGATCAAGGTTGGAAAATTGACAAGCATGACCATGTGGATATAAACTACAAGCGTAGATATCAAGGATACGAACCATTTGTCCTATCAAGTCAGGCTCAGCTCATGTACTTCATAACTTATCCTAGACGGGGGACAGCGAGGTCGGATTGGTGGGCAGTATGCAAGACTAAAGCTAGAAATACCTTTGACATTGACAAAATAGCTTATCAGGAGGACGATCTACCTCTTGTAACAAATATTATAGATGTGGACTCAACGGAAGTTACTCATTACACGAGTAATAATGTAGAAGATGTAGAATTATCCGAAGAGGAAGATGAAGCAGATGAAAGTGAAGACGAGGAGGAGGAAGAGGAAGAGGAGGACGAGGAAGGCGAACAAGATGAATTTTCTGAAGATGATTGAAAATAAAATATATTGCCTGTAGAATGTAACTATATTTTGACTGTAGAATGTAGATCAAGGTTGGAAAATTGACGAAGTAGATATACTATTTTAACGAATATATGTATTATATTTTGACTGTAGAATGCTTTGAGATATGCATCATATTTCGACTGTAGAATGTACTATATATTTATGTTTCTCTATATTCATCATATGTTGTTATCAGATATGACAGGACGACGCGGAGGATTCGGCAGGTCCCGAGGTAGACAAAGTGCTCCTCCGGTACTGCCTACTGTTGGTTCCGGATCATCGTCGCCCAGTACTCCAGTATATCGATCACTCACATCTCCGACTGTTGGGACGAGTAGTTCTAGGCGTGATAGTATACCCTCGTCCAGCGTTCCTCCTGCTGACGGAACCATGGGGACTGATGAGCATGTCGAGGAGGTCGTGCCCACGTTGTCCCAACATCAGCAAGATCCTTCATGCGCACCTCCGGAGGAGACGAGGACAGAGATTTGGGCTGACGGTACAAAGTAAGTCAATTAGATGGTTTAGTATAATATATATCATGTATTTCTTTATTCATCGTATATTGACTTTTTAGTATTTTAAATAATTATCTCTTTATAGATATCGTCCATCATCGGTTCAGAGACGTCTGGGCCAATTTCTGAGGAACAACTACGGTGACCCTTGGATCAACTACTCTGAGGCTCCGGAGGAGAGGAAGGCATTCTGGTTTACGCACTTCCAAGTAAAAGTATATTAAATAAATTCTCTAATTTATGCATATTATATAACTTATCCGTGATGCTCACTTACTAAATTATTTATTGTAGCAAACGTATTTCTATCCTCCGCATCAGGCCGAGTTGATCGAGCGGCTCTTTCCTACCGTTGCAGCCAAGCTTATCCGAGATGCTCTGGATGACCAGAAGGCTCGTGATCGTGCTGGAAAACCGATCAAAGGTTGGATCACACCTGAGCAGAGGACTGCGATGAGGGCTAGATTTGACGATCCGAGCTACAAGGAAAGGTCTGAGAAGGCCAAGACGGCTAGGCAGAATACTGCCAAGTGGTGTGGTGGCTCGATTCCGATGACGGAACATTTTCGTCGTTTAGTATATTTTTCTTTTAAAATATATTATTTTAATGTAAGTACCATAAAATGGTACTTGGAAAAAAAATTTAAGTTTAGTACTAAATAATATATTTTTAACAGGTACAGAGGGGTAAGGATGCAAACATGGTGACCGTCTTCTTGGCCACCCATCGCAAGGACGAAAATCTCATGGATGAGAGGGCCTCGTAGACCTATGTAAGTATTACTTTACTTTGTGTTAATTTTAATATAACTTAGGCAATTATCGAGTTTCCAAACCTTTCTCGGCCGAGTATCTTAGGCTGTGTGAGCGGGCGACTGCTAGTGCACATACACCTGGAGAGGTTGGTACTTCGTCGCAGCCCGCTCCAGCTCCGTCGACGGACGACCTGTGGGTGACCGCAGCTGGTGGTCTCCAGAGGGGTACGTACTACGGTACGGGCTCCTATGGCGCCCTGGTTGCGACGTAGTCATTTAGGGCCTCCCCGACAGCTGTGTATTCCACACAGCCCTCGCAGTCGCATCCCTCGCAGTCGTCGGCCAGAGTCCAGGAGGCCGTTGACCGTCAGATTATGTCTCTCTGTGACGAGTTGCTGCGAAGGATGGAGGAGCCGCCCCGGTCCCATCCGCAGGTGGACGATCCGACGCTCATCGCACGATTCGATATGCTCGACCACAGCATGACGGAGCTCCGGAATTTGACAAATGATATTAGAATCTCGATAGACCGCAACATCATGGAGCTGCAGGCGTCACAGCTATCGATGGGCGAGAGGCTGACGATGATGCAGGATTCAATGGTTTATAGCAGTACGAGACTGTTATCTACCATAGATTCTTACAACCAGCGACTCGCAGACTTAGAGCGGGTACGGCCTCCTGGTGCGCCTATATCGACACAGACTCCACCGACGTCACTGCCTTCTCCATCGACATCGGTATTGATTCCATGGGACAAGTATGAGCAGTTCTTATTCTTCAGGCGCGCCGGTGGTCAGCCTCCTAAAGATCCGCAGTAGTATAGCTAGTTGCTGGATATTTATATTTTTTTATTATTTATGATGCGATTGTATGGATATAAATCTGCCATATTCTTTATGATGAGATTTGTTGGATGCTTTCTTTTCTTCAAATTTTATTATATTATTCATATTAAATATGTTATTTTACCGATGTTCAGTGTTCAGTGCCTATTTTTCCCTATTTGTTTCCAGTTCAATGATACAAGTTGCAATATAATACACAGTCCCTGTACAAACTCAAACACACTGAATTATAATACACATACTCTCCCTATCTTTGAGCACATTAAGACCAACACACAACACAGATAGTACTGTCTTAATTCACTGATATTCACACAGTTCCTAATATATTTTGGTTTACAACTGATGAATGATACTTGGCCTATATTTACCCAGTGCACTAGAATTTTCTCCCTTGTTGCTGCTACTGTGTCCCTTATTTAATTATTTCTACTACCATCATATATCTGATAATGAACCCAAGGGGGTTGGCAAACCCAGAAATGCAATTCAGTATTATTATTTTTTATTTTTTTCTGTAAAATTAGCAATATTTTTAGCGACATTTAGCAACGTTCATATACGTCGCTAACTACGCTGCTAATTAGTGATGCTGTAACACGTCGCTAATGACGTCGCTAAAATTGTTGCTGTACGTCGCAAAATGCTGACGTGGCAGTATTGCCAGGTTATTAAAGACGTCGGTATAACGTTGCTATATAAGTCGCTAATTAGCGACGTTTAGCGACGTTTATAAACGTCGCTAATTAGTGACGCTGCGTCGCTAAACGTCGCTAAATTTAGCGACACATCAAATTCGCTAAAAAATGTCGGCATAGCGACATTTAGCGACATTTTTTGTTTTAGCGACTTGCTTTTTTTTGACTTCTTTAAAACGTCGCTAATTACGTCGCTAAACTCACTTAGCGACATTTTTTGGTCATTTAGCGACGTTTTTAGACGTCGCTAATTTGACTTTTTCTGGTAGTTTCCTCAGTTGGACTACAAGCTTGTTCTCCCGCGACAGAGTTAATGCTCTCCTATGCCACCGATCTCCGATCTCCCGAACTGCTTTGCATCTTCTTTCGTCTCCAGCTCCTCGACCGTAACGTCGACGCAAGCTGACATGCAAAGCACCTCATACAATAATGGATCCTGCCAACATCAATGACATGACAAAAACTGAAGTCCCTGACGATCAGCCTCACCATGAGTCTTGGCTACCTGTGCCCAACTTTCGTCTTCCGTTGGAACGTACTACCGTTTCGACGAGCTTCTTCACCCTTTGTTGGCCCAACAAGGAGGAAGGTGCGATTCTCTCGAGACTCGAACTCAAGAACCTTCCTACCTTCGTGTTCGATATTGAAGCTCCCTTGTACACATGCATCCTCGAGCAAAATATCATGTACTGTGAATGCTGTCGATGGCCCACAACTCCTCTTGGACTTTGTGAATGGAGATGCACCTGCCTCAGATTGAGTTTTCTACAAACCTTGATATCCTCCTTAGCTACGAACTGCTGAAATTGATTTCGCTTCGCAAAGTTTTGGCAAACCACCCGTCGCCAAAACCGATCCGTGGAACAACCCCTACTTGGAGACCAACCAGCTATTATAGCACAGACTGACTGACCCTTAATCTTTGACTTATCACCATTTGTCGCTTTATCTCGATGAACCAAATCCTCTGCAATCCTCAAAGTATCTCGAAGACCCTCATTAGTAAGTTTTCTATGATCCACCTCCTGTCGAACACCCTGTAACCACCTAATTCCGAAAGAGGGATATTTTGTCTTTTTACATATAATTGTTATTGTGTTAATAATATTTTTTTTGCTAATTATATGTGGCTAGTGAGCTAGCTTATTAGTTTGGACTTAGTGTTAGTAGACTTAGTTGCTGCCACTTGTGTTAGTTCATGACATAATTAAGTTAGTGCCATTGAGGATAGTGTAACGATCCGTTCTGCATCAATGCAGATAGCTGGTTCAAACGACAAAAGTACGAAAACCCAACCCGCCTCGCTCCGCGAGAAGACTCGTTTGAGGCAAATGATTCAAACTTGGCCCTTCAGGAGTTCAAACTTAGACTTTCAAAGACGCGCTCGGTGTATCGGTCGGCCGAGGCGAATCATTGCTAAGGTGGGTGGCTACAATGAACCTATCTTTATTTAGCCTACACACTTAAAAATACGGACGATACATGCTAGTCGCTAGGTGAATCACCCATTGCATGCTAATAAAAATAAAGTCACCTAGCTAAGGAAATAATCTTATCTTGTATTGCTTGTATTAGAATATGGAAATAAAAACTTGGCTTATAGTTAGACCCTCACATGCTACTCTAGCTTCGTGTAAGTAGACTTCGCCAATGCTTCGAGTAGATCATTATATACTCTTCGTAGTACACTGCTTCGCATGTTTACACTGCTCGTCTTACATATTATGTTGTGATTCAACGACACATTCATGCTCGTGCTAAGTCATACTGATTATGTTTCGAATAGACTATTATTCGATCAATTATAGTGTTTCACCCATATATTGGCCATGCTTATCTCGTAGACTACTGCCATGGCCTGAAACACGATTCGGAACATAATTTACTTCGTTTGGCCAGAAGTCTACCAAATAGTCATTTGGTGCAAGTTTGAATATGAAAGTATTCGATACCGTTAGGTCACTAAGGCAGTTCCTGAACTAGGGGACTGTAGCACGATAATTTGAGTAAGAGTTATGATAAGACAGCTTGGGGAGAAACATTCGTTCAGGACTAGACCAGGCGTCTCTGAGAGGCAATTCGTTTGTGATCATTAACATGATTTGAGCAAGTTTGTGATATGTGATTTGAACAAGTTTGTGATATGTGATTTGTGATTTGGAGCAAGTTTGTGATGTATGATTTTGAAGACTAAGTTTGTTTGGTCACGGACAACCTGTGCACAGGGTATTTTATGTGTTCCTATGGATGGTATGGCGGGGCACCCGGGCCGATCAGATCCGGATGGAATAATTTTGATAGCCGTTTATTTCAGACGTGATGGTGAAGACGGCTCCATAGTTCCAATGTTGCAGTCATCCGTCGAGAGGCTATAACTCGTCTTTTATGGCTATGCCAGTGACCTTTTGTTCATATAGACTAAGTTTGGCTCAATTGCGACAATCCGTGTGCGAGTTCATTTGTATTAAAATGAGTAACATGTACATTCGAACACATCCGACTAAATCTAAGTAGAACGTTTAAGACCTGTGATAAGAGTATTTGATGCACACCACTTCGTACTTAGAGATATGGATTCATAATATATTATTTAGTGCAAGTGTAACACATTTGAGGCAAGAACTTGTTTGGGATACTAAGCTTATTTTTGTACTATTTTGATTCATGAAACATATGCTGGTTAACATGGTTTTATAGTTTGGGCATGGAAGAAAGAATGGTAAGTTGGTTCACTCAGGAATCGAGTCATTCCATTAAATCCTCAATCGCGTTCGCATCACTCGCTCGCATATCCACCGATTTGTTCCTTATAATTCCTGCATGATACCTAAGTGTCGCATCGATAATCTTAGTATCTTATATACATCTATCGATAGTTATCCGCACAACTATACTTTTAGTAACTTATAGATATGAATAACCGTTTGAACTATATCACAAAACCTGGGCACGACTCCCTAGATTTGCCTTAGCGATAGTCCGATAATATTTTTATCGATATCCATTCTAAGTCTTACTTATCTTATAATCTAGCTCGCAAACTACTAGCACCAAGGGTCTTTGCTTGCGATACTCAACATAGCTTAGTCGAAAGGCTATATGCTTAGTTATCCGTCCGAACGATATTCTATCTCGCCCACTAACCCGCTTGGTAATCACGTATAGGTACTAAGATTCACATATAACTTGCAAAGGTCGGCACAAAGGCCTTCACATTACTATCCAGTACAAACAAATTATATCATTCACATGCACTTTCAAAAATATTTAAACTCATTTTATAGAATATTTTGTTGGAACATTGAGAGAGAGCATATTGTACATAACCCACGAACGAGCTTTCAAAACTGAGAGAATTGATAAGAAATATAAGGACGTAAAGCCATTCTCTAATACTAATATGTCACGTCCCGATCTCCCGCGGGATTGGGCATTCCCGCTAGGCGCAAATCACCGCGCCATCGCTCCCTCAGGACGATCGTTTCCATCAGGACGTGATGCCGTGCGAGCACAAGTTGCTCTCGCGCAAGGCCATGACCTGAACAGACGAATAAATTACTAAGCCACAGAGTCGCACATATAGTCTCCAATGCAGCAGAAATTTGAATGACACGAGTAAACGGTCGTTCGATAACTAGTTTATCAAGTAGATATAGCGAAAGCATAGAATAACCACAAGTATGATATATAAAAAGCTCTTTATTGATAATGAATAAGGTTACAAGCGGCCCTAGGCCGGAATTATAAGTCACTCAAGCTATCCCTTTCTCAAACATATAAAGGCGTGCCAAGCGGCTTACAACTTGGGATGATACATAGACGATGTTCTAACATTATGTCATGTATATATGCTTCAGCTCCGGACGTAACACTCCAAGATTTCAGAGCGAACTCCACGCCTTAGCACGCACGAGGGGATACTCCGTACCGAATGAGGTTCTCCCGCACCCTGCAAGCAATCTGGTAGGTTATCTGTGCATGAATGCACTGGTGGGGAGGCTTCTCACCCGCTCAACAAATCCAAACATGTTTAATTTTTCCGTGAACAAATTATTAAGTTATCTTTTTAGTCTTGCCATAGGATCAGTTTCATGTCATAATATAAAGCCTAACTCGTGTGGTAATTTTTGTCGTGTTACCCTTCTATTGTACGACGCACTGCCATACGAGTTAGGCTCTACATTATGCCATAAAACTGATCCTAAGGCAAGACTAGAAAGATAACTTAATAGTTTGTGCACGAAACTAATTAAACGTGTTTGGATTTGTCGAGCGGGCGAGAAGCCTCCCCACCGGTACATTTATGTACTGATAACCCACCAGATTGCAGGGTACGGGAGAACCTCGTTCGGTGGGGAGTATCCCCACGTGCGAGATAAGGCGTGGGGTTTACTCTGGAGCCTTGGAGTGTTGCGTCCAGAGCTGAAGCACATTGACTCTGGAAGCCCGACCCTGCCGATTCCCCTCGCCGCCGCCCTTCGCCCGCATCCGCCGTATCCGCTCGCATCCGCTCGCATCCCGCCGACTCGTCTTCCCTGTAGCGCCCCGTTCTCCCGATGCGGAGAGCGCGGCTAAGAAACACAAGACGGTATCGTTCGATCGGGATAGATTGAATTAAGAACTCGTCCTCATTATGGATTTGTTTCTTCGGAATCGATTCCCATATTCAGTGGACTGCGCCCCAAGGATCGGCTTAGCGGCAGAGTCAGGAGGGACCTCTCCGCTACTATCTTTTATTGCCTCGGTTTTCGATGTCGCTTGTTGCTTTCGTGCTTTGAGTTGGTTTTGGGATTTGCTTGTTTTCCTTGAACGGTTTCGATGGTTTTCATTGTTTTCGTTCATTGACTTGCACTTCCATTCCGAGATCGGAAAGAGAGGAAGAAGTATTAATCGAGCTGTTCGTGTGCAGGTGAACGAGCAGTAGGCGGCTTGCGAGCGGAGTCGTGAAGCGCCTCTTTCCTTCTTCTTTCCAAAATCTAAGTGAGTGGCTACCAACCCGATTAGCTAGCCCTGCTTCCAGCTTCATTCCTTTGCCCCGATCAAACGATACCAAGTAATAATAAAAGAAACCAAGATAAAAGAGAATAGACTTGGTTATATGCTTGTCACGAACGAATACTTAAATTCATGCTTGTTCGCTTGGAAATAATCATAAAATGTTGCTTGTCTTGTGCAAATACATATTTCATGCTCGTGTTGCCTCGAAGGCGTAAACTTATTCGTGTTGCCTCGAAGGCATAACTTGTCGTGTTGCCTCGAAGGCGTAAACTGATTTCTTAAGATAACGTATTGTTCGATCATGGACAACTTGTGCACAAGGGTAAGTTCTGCGGACGGTCGCTGGGGCACTGGCACCGTTCCGGTCCGGGCGGAACTCGTGTGTAGTCATCGTGTGCTGGAGGGGATAGCTTGCAATGCATCGTGTGCTTGTCGTGTTCTGGTTGCATGCTATCCCTGTCCTTGACTATGTCCGTTATGGCACCACGCCAGTGATCATCGTGTATATTTAAACCTGTTGCATACTAACTTGTGTCTCCGTGGCAGGGAAGGCAAGGTAAATATTGTGCAGGTAATTCAGACGGTCAGGTAAAATCTACCGAACGGTGGCACGTTCATTTCAGTAAATTCAATATGCTGCTTACTTGTAAATGAACTAAGGCAAGATAGAAACCAACCAAATATGCATGCTTCACTAAACAACGTGTTGATTGGTATAGTCAGGCTAGCTCGCCTTCACCAGCATGTTTCGATATGCTGACCCTCGTTGAAACAGGTTCTCCGTACCAAGGCGAACCGAGCGAGGAGCCGATGTCGTCTTCCCGATCCAGTCCAGCTGTTAGCGCATCTTCACCGCGCCTCGAAGCCTTTTGAAGTCAGGAGCCTGCAACTCTTCATACACAAATGCAGCTCCGTGGCAAAGCGACCCTCCAGCCTGGAGGTCTTTATCGTTTTGAGTTTATAAAAAGATGTAATGTACAGGACTGCTATCTCATTTTGAGTCAACCCTTTTGTAAGCCGTTCGGCATATTAGCTGACTCGTTCAAGAGTTTGTAATAGATGTTCATTATCAATAAAGAGAACTTTTCTATGTTTCAAATCTGTGTTTCAATTTATCTGCGTACTCTGAATATGTGCTTGCTATGCAAACCAAGAAAGCCTTGTGCGGGCGCAACTCCAGGCCCGCACGGCGGTCACGACTCGGGGGACGCCTCGGGGCGTGACATAGTGGTATCAGAGCACAGATTCAAAGTTCCTTAGACTTCGTGCTGGAAAAGTTCCTTTAACGATCGAAATTCCTGTGCGAACTCTTGAACTCGCTAGGCCAAAATGAGATACATTCATGCAATAAGTCCATAATACATTATGATCCTAATGTAATTTACCTTCTTTTGAAGGAATGGATCCAGCGCAATCTGCAGCGCAACCACCGATCGAAACACAAGAGAGCAGTTCGGGCAATTCGGGAAGCTCTCGAAGCCAAAGAGGCATGTCTCAAGTCGACCCGCTTGAGCGGGTAATGCAAATGTTAGAATCGCAACGACAACGAGACGATGCTCGCCAAGCCAAGCTCGAGAGTAATCTAGAGACCCGATTCTCAGTCCAACAGAAGCAAGTCGATGCCCTACAACAAATCGTTCAGACTTTGGCTGCCAACCATTCCGCCGCAACAGCAACGACTCCGGTGGAACAGCCCGTGCTTGAAGTGGAGACGCCTCAAATTCCAAGGCCGAGGGACGTGACTGCCTTCAACTTGGGCCATTTCAAGAAAGTCTGTAATACCCCATTCAACGGGACTGAGGACCCAGTGGTAGCTCTAGATTGGCTAGCCGAGATTGAAGACCACTTCACTCTGCTAGAGGTCCCCGAAGATAAGCGCGTCGCCTGTGCGCAACTGCAGCTCCGCCTCAACGCACACGATTGGTGGGACGTGCATCGACGATCTCTCCAATTTGATCACAGAGAGGAGGCGATCTCGTGGACGATCTTTCGTGCCGCGTTCGAAGAGGAGTTTATACCGCCCCCAGTACAACGTAAAATGGAAAATGACTTCGTGCAGCTGAGGCAGGGCAGTATGACAGTTAAGCAATACTCCGCCGAGTTCAACCGACTCTCGAAGTTCGCTAGGGCCTATTTACCTGATGCAGCGAGTCGAGCCAGAAGGTTTGAAGGTGGACTACGCTCTGCCATCCATTCGCACGTGGCCAATAATCAGTATGGAACCATGCGTGAAGTCATGAATCACGCCCTGTCGCTCGAACCACTCTATCCTCATGTTGCTGCCGGCGCTGTGCATACATCCAGTCACAAACGCCAAAGCAACGAGAGAGGAAATACCGCTACAAAGCGCCCGAATAACGCTGGTCAGCAGGACGGGGATTGGAACAAAACTTGTCACTTCTGTAAAAGAAAAGGGCACCTTAAGAAGTACTGCCGTAAAAGACTTGGATTATGCCTCGCTTGTGGCGATCCAGCCCATGCTATTTCCTCCTGTCCGAACCTTCATGGTAGTCGTCCTGAACAAAATAATCCCTAACGGTAAATTCTACCCTAAGTTTCGGGACGAAACTTCCAATTGGTTGGGTAGGATGTAGCGCCCCGTTCTCCCGATGCGGAGAGCGCGGCTAAGAAACACAAGACGGTATCGTTCGATCGGGATAGATTGAATTAAGAACTCGTCCTCGTTATGGATTTGTTTCTTCGGAATCGATTCCCATATTCAGTGGACTGCGCCCCAAGGATCGGCTTAGCGGCAGAGTCAGGAGGGACCTCTCCGCTGCTATCTTTTATTGCCTCGGTTTTCGATGTCGCTTGTTGCTTTCGTGCTTTGAGTTGGTTTTAGGATTTGCTTGTTTTCCTTGAACGGTTTCGATGGTTTTCATTGTTTTCGTTCATTGACTTGCACTTCCATTCCGAGATCGGAAAGAGAGGAAGAAGTATTAATCGAGCTGTTCGTGTGCAGGTGAACGAGCAGTAGGCGGCTTGCGAGCGGAGTCGTGAAGCGCCTCTTTCCTTCTTCTTTCCAAAATCTAAGTGAGTGGCTACCAACCCGATTAGCTAGCCCTGCTTCCAGCTTTATTCCTTTGCCCCGATCAAACGATACCAAGTAATAATAAAAGAAACCAAGATAAAAGAGAATAGACTTGGTTATATGCTTGTCACGAACGAATACTTAAATTCATGCTTGTTCGCTTGGAAATAATCATAAAATGTTGCTTGTCTTGTGCAAATACATATTTCATGCTCGTGTTGCCTCGAAGGCGTAAACTTATTCGTGTTGCCTCGAAGGCATAACTTGTCGTGTTGCCTCGAAGGCGTAAACTGATTTCTTAAGATAACGTATTGTTCGATCATGGACAACTTGTGCACAAGGGTAAGTTCTGCGGACGGTCGCTGGGGCACTGGCACCGTTCCGGTCCGGGCGGAACTCGTGTGTAGTCATCGTGTGCTGGAGGGGATAGCTTGCAATGCATCGTGTGCTTGTCGTGTTCTGGTTGCATGCTATCCCTGTCCTTGACTATGTCCGTTATGGCACCACGCCAGTGATCATCGTGTATATTTAAACCTGTTGCATACTAACTTGTGTCTCCGTGGCAGGGAAGGCAAGGTAAGTATTGTGCAGGTAATTCAGACGGTCAGGTAAAATCCACCGAACGGTGGCACGTTCATTTCAGTAAATTCAATATGCTGCTTACTTGTAAATGAACTAAGGCAAGATAGAAACCAACCAAATATGCATGCTTCACTAAACAACGTGTTGATTGGTATAGTCAGGCTAGCTCGCCTTCACCAGCATGTTTCGATATGCTGACCCTCGTTGAAACAGGTTCTCCGCACCAAGGCGAACCGAGCGAGGAGCCGAAGTCGTCTTCCCGATCCAGTCCAGCTGTTAGCGCATCTTCACCGCGCCTCGAAGCCTTTTGAAGTCAGGAGCCTGCAACTCTTCATACACAAATGCAGCTCCGTGGCAAAGCGACCCTCCAGCCTGGAGGTCTTTATCGTTTTGAGTTTATAAAAGGATGTAAAGTACAGGACTGCTATCTCATTTTGAGTCAACCCTTTTGTAAGCCGTTCGGCATATTAGCTGACTCGTTCAAGAGTTTGTAATAGATGTTCATTATCAATAAAGAGAACTTTTCTATGTTTCAAATCTGTGTTTTAATTTATCTGCGTACTCTGAATATGTGCTTGCTATGCAAACCAAGAAAGCCTTGTGCGGGCGCAACTCCAGGCCCGCACGGCGGTCACGACTCGGGGGATGCCTCGGGGCGTGACATAGTGGTATCAGAGCACAGATTCAAAGTTCCTTAGACTTCGTGCTGGAAAAGTTCCTTTAACGATCGAAATTCCTGTGCGAACTCTTGAACTCGCTAGGCCAAAATGAGATACATTCATGCAATAAGTCCATAATACATTATGATCCTAATGTAATTTACCTTCTTTTGAAGGAATGGATCCAGCGCAATCTGCAGCGCAACCACCGATCGAAACACAAGAGAGCAGTTCGGGCAATTCGGGAAGCTCTCGAAGCCAAAGAGGCATGTCTCAAGTCGACCCGCTTGAGCGGGTAATGCAAATGTTAGAATCGCAACGACAACGAGACGATGCTCGCCAAGCCAAGCTCGAGAGTAATCTAGAGACCCGATTCTCAGTCCAACAGAAGCAGGTCGATGCCCTGCAACAAATCGTTCAGACTTTGGCTGCCAACCATTCCGCCGCAACAGCAACGACTCCGGTGGAACAGCCCGTGCTTGAAGTGGAGACGCCTCAAATTCCAAGGCCGAGGGACGTGACTGCCTTCAACTTGGGCCATTTCAAGAAAGTCTGTAATACCCCATTCAACGGGACTGAGGACCCAGTGGTAGCTCTAGATTGGCTAGCCGAGATTGAAGACCACTTCACTCTACTAGAGGTCCCCGAAGATAAGCGCGTCGCCTGTGCGCAACTGCAGCTCCGTCTCAACGCACACGATTGGTGGGACGTGCATCGACGATCTCTTCAATTTGATCACGGAGAGGAGGCGATCTCGTGGATGACCTTTCGTGCCGCGTTCGAAGAGGAGTTTATACCGCCCCCAGTACAACGTAAAATGGAAAATGACTTCGTGCAGCTGAGGCAGGGCAGTATGACAGTTAAGCAATACTCCGCCGAGTTCAACCGACTCTCAAAGTTCGCTAGGGCCTATTTACCAGATGCAGCGAGTCGAGCCAGAAGGTTTGAAGGTGGACTACGCTCTGCCATCCATTCGCACGTGGCCAATAATCAGTATGGAACCATGCGTGAAGTCATGAATCACGCCCTGTCGCTCGAACCACTCTATCCTCATGTTGCTGCCGGCGCTGTGCATACATCCAGTCACAAACGCCAAAGCAACGAGAGAGGAAATACCGCTACAAAGCGCCCGAATAACGCTGGTCAGCAGGATGGGGATTGGAACAAAACTTGTCACTTCTATAAAAGAAAAGGGCACCTTAAGAAGTACTGCCGTAAAAGACTTGGATTATGCCTCGCTTGTGGCGATCCAGCCCATGCTATTTCCTCCTGTCCGAACCTTCATGGTAGTCGTCCTGAACAAAATAATCCCTAACGGTAAGTTCTACCCTAAGTTTCGGGACGAAACTTCCAATTGGTTGGGTAGGATGTAGCGCCCCGTTCTCCCAATGCGGAGAGCGCGGCTAAGAAACACAAGACGGTATCGTTCGATCGGGATAGATTGAATTAAGAACTCGTCCTCGTTATGGATTTGTTTTTTCGGAATCGATTCCCATATTCAGTGGACTGCGCCCCAAGGATCGGCTTAGCGGCAGAGTCAGGAGGGACCTCTCCGCTGCTATCTTTTATTGCCTCGGTTTTCGATGTCGCTTGTTGCTTTCGTGCTTTGAGTTGGTTTTGGGATTTGCTTGTTTTCCTTGAACGGTTTTGATGGTTTTCATTATTTTCGTTCATTGACTTGCACTTCCATTCCGAGATCGGAAAGAGAGGAAGAAGTATTAATCGAGCTGTTCGTGTGCAGGTGAACGAGCAGTAGGCGGCTTGCGAGCGGAGTCGTGAAGCGCCTCTTTCCTTCTTCTTTCCAAAATCTAAGTGAGTGGCTACCAACCCGATTAGCTAGCCCTGCTTCCAGCTTCATTCCTTTGCCCCGATCAAACGATACCAAGTAATAATAAAAGAAACCAAGATAAAAGAGAATAGACTTGGTTATATGCTTGTCACGAACGAATACTTAAATTCATGCTTGTTCGCTTGGAAATAATCATAAAATGTTGCTTGTCTTGTGTAAATACATATTTCATGCTCGTGTTGCCTCGAAGGCGTAAACTTATTCGTGTTGCCTCGAAGGCATAACTTGTCGTGTTGCCTCGAAGGCGTAAACCGATTTCTTAAGATAACGTATTGTTCGATCATGGACAACTTGTGCACAAGGGTAAGTTCTGCGGACGGTCGCTGGGGCACTGGCACCGTTCCGGTCCGGGCGGAACTCGTGTGTAATCATCGTGTGCTGGAGGGGATAGCTTGCAATGCATCGTGTGCTTGTCGTATTCTGGTTGCATGCTATCCCTGTCCTTGATTATGTCCGTTATGGCACCACGCTAGTGATCATCGTGTATATTTAAACCTGTTGCATACTAACTTGTGTCTCCGTAGCAGGGAAGGCAGGGTAAGTATTGTGCAGGTAATTCAGACGGTCAGGTAAAATCCACCGAACGGTGGCACGTTTATTTCAGTAAATTCAATATGCTGCTTACTTGTAAATGAACTAAGGCAAGATAGAAACCAACCAAATATGCATGCTTCACTAAACAACGTGTTGATTGGTATAGTCAGGCTAGCTCGCCTTCACCAGCATGTTTCGATATGCTGACCCTCGTTGAAACAGGTTCTCCGCACCAAGGCGAACCGAGCGAGGAGCCGAAGTCGTCTTCCCGATCCAGTCCAGCTGTTAGCGCATCTTCACCCCGCCTCGAAGCCTTTTGAAGTCAGGAGCCTGCAACTCTTCATACACAAATGCAGCTCCGTGGCAAAGCGACCCTCCAGCCTGGAGGTCTTTATCGTTTTGAGTATATAAAAGGATGTAATGTACAGGACTGCTATCTCATTTTGAGTCAACCCTTTTGTAAGCCGTTCGGTATATTAGCTGACTCGTTCAAGAGTTTGTAATAGATGTTCATTATCAATAAAGAGAACTTTTCTATGTTTCAAATCTGTGTTTCAATTTATCTGCGTACTCTGAATATGTGCTTGCTATGCAAACCAAGAAAGCCTTGTGCGGGCGCAACTCCAGGCCCGCACGGCGGTCACGACTCGGGGGACGCCTCGGGGCATGATATTCCCACCGGCCGGCCGCCCGTCTCCCTTCTGCCAGAACGACCGGCCCCTTCTCCTCCATCCCCGGCCTATATAAACCCGCTCCTTTGATCACCCTCAGCCATCGTCCTCGCCGCCCCTCCGCTAGCCAACTCCGGCCGAGCTTCCCCAGACGACCCGACGATAACACCCAACTACCGCCGTAAGCCACTGCCACCACAACCATGGCCACCACTCCACCCGAGCCCCACCGCCTTCCTCCTCTGCAACCACCTCGACGAACCATGCCATCTCCTCCGCCATCCAGAAGCCTCACCACCGCGTCTCCGCCTACGACCCATAGCAGCCCCGGCTGCCACCAACGCCGCCACGACGAGCTCCTCCGGCCGCCTCCAGCTACGGCGATGCCTCCCCGCAGTAGCAGAAGCCCTAGCCACCTCCGCAGAGTTCCCGCCGATGACTCCAGCGCCGCTGAGCCTCCACGACGAAGACCACCAGCAGCAACTATTTGTGGTATTAAACGAAAGAACGAAATGTATATAATATGAGGTTTGTACGAAACCCACTTTCTTTGGTTTACAAACAAACTTGTACAATTTGATCCTATACGAGGATGTAGGAGTACAATTTATTTAATCTGGGTAAATATTGCTATAGGTGTCTGATCTGCAGTCGATCACTTTAGCCCTTGGACCACACGATGTTGAAGAAGTACCGTAGAAGACAGAAAGCAGCTTCGAAGTTTGCAAAAGAGGGTGGATGCACGATGCCAAAGTCGTCGATCCCTACTCTCTGCCTGAGCTTCGGATTTTCTCTCTCTCTCTCTCTCTCTCTCTCTCTTGACCTTGGATATGATATTGGTTTCTTGACCAATTTTTTGACCCTTTTCCTCACTGATAGAGGTCTCTATTTATAGAGTTTTAGTGACAGTGACCACTCCGTCGGTGTAGAAACCGAGGAATGGAAAGTACAACACCCTTTTACACAACGGTTAAAGTAACCAATGCCTGCGTATAGATGATCATTTGAATGAGCGTGTGACGCGTGTCCAACTAAGGGACAAAACGCATATAATCGCTACGAAGATCACGGCGTAGAAGCCACGTAGGTAGGTACCCATTGTGTAGAAGATGTTGGCATAGAAGCCAAATGTCTGTCACCATGGCATAGAAGCCAAATAGTTATCAAACCGGCATAGAAGCCGAATAGGCGTAGAAGCCGAATAGGCGTAGAAGCCGAGTGGTCATAGAGGCCGAGCCAGGCGTAGAAGCCGAGTGGTCATAGAGGCCGAGCAGGCGTAGAAGCCGAGTGGTCATAGAGGCCGAGCAGGTGTAGAAGTCGAGTAGGCGTAGAAGCCGAGTGGTCATAGAGACCGAGCAGGCGTAGAAGCCGAGTAGGCGTAGAAGCCGAGTGGTCATAGAGACCGAGTGAGCACAGGACCGAGTAGGCGTAGGAGCTGGATGGGCGTAGAAGCCGCTGCGTACCGTGCCAGAGTGCTGATGGGGACGTCTTAGCCGGAATTACGGCTTTTGAAGATATAATCAAATCTCTTGCATTAAATGTCGAGATTTGCCACCATTCTGTGCATTAAATGTGGAGGCATGTCTTTGAAGGTCTACAACCCCTTTCTGCGCATCAGTCGCAGAGACGTGCCTTAAGAAACTGTCGTCGCTCTGTGCATTTGACGTAGAGACGTGCCTCGATCCCGTACGGAGTGCAGCTTTTGATGTGGCAGGCGGTTTGTCTAATGCAGAACGTAAACAGCTCATGTCTACCTGTGTAAAACAAGGCAGCGTATCCCTTTGTGCTTGTAAAAGCAGTTTACGCAAAGGGGATGGCGGTATTTGACAGTCTGGGTCGCAGTGCTGTGCCATCATTATAGCCGTCGTCTGGGTAGTTGAGCCGTATCCCTTTGTCAAAAGTCCAGACGTCAGATTCATTGTAGGATCTTTATTGCAGGGTCTGACAGGTTCACTTCGGAGAATACGAAGCGTCTCTTGTACACCTCAATGCTGCGTCTGAAAGAGGATGAGTTTTACGCCCTGGAGGCGTTGAAGTACCATGTTTACGCTGAAGCTGCTTGGACGTACTGCCTTACGCGGATGGTCCTTTGAGCTTTCATATTTCATGCTTCGTTTTAGCGGAAAGAGCTCTGTTGCACGCTTGATGGCTCTGAAGGCCTCTGCTTACGCTGCTCTGCACCAATATGCCGCGTATATCATCCAGCGTATTTTTCATGCTTCTACAAGACCCCCTTCAAAGCTTTCAAATTCCTCGAAATTTGGAACACTTTGAATGAAGCATGAACCGCTCCTCGTGACTCAAAACGTTTCTGAATGGAGCGTTGAAACGGTCGATGCTGACTTTATGGCAGATTTATTGGGGACCGGTGTGACCTCTTTCGCCTATAAAAAGGCTGAGGGACCGCGTAGAGCTCTGAACTGTTATTTTTACTTCTGATGAACAGAATTTTTGTTCAGACTTCATCTTCAAGAATGACTTCTTGAAAATCCCTTGGAACAGGGTCGAGGAATGGCTGTCAAACTGAGTTGCCATCTTGATAGACGAGATATTCAGACTGGAGTCTGGATGAACCTCCAATTGACCCGAGAAGAGTAATTTCTCAATGTTTGAACTCTGTATGTTTCGGGTACTTAGGATATTTTGAGGTCAAGAAGGAGTATCTTCTGTGTGAACTCCTGTAATCGACCGCCTTGAGAACTGTTCGGATATGCAGAAAGTCAGAGATCCGTAGTGTAGATGAGCTGAAAATCCTGAGTTCGTAGCCTATTGAGCATAGAAAGCCACCGAGCGTGAGATCATCGATTTGGTATCTGCTGAGCGTAAAGTCGTAGGTTTGTAGCCTCTCGAGCATAAAAACTGCCGAGCACAAAGGCATCCGGGCGTAAAACCATAGACTTATAGCTTGCGAGCGTAAAACCGTAGATTTGTTGCTGTCGAGCGTAGAATGCTTCTTAGCATAGAACTGTAGATTTGTAGCCTGTGAAAAAGAAATCTCCCGAGCGTAAGGTTGTGGATCTGTTGCCTCCGAGCGTAAACTAAACGCCACCGAGCGTGAGATCATCGATTTGGTATCTGCTGAACGTAAAGTCGTAGGTTTGTAGCCTCTCGAGCATAAAAGCTACCGAGCAAAAAGGCATCTGGGCGTAAAACCATAGACTTATAGCTTGCGAGCGTAAAACCGTAGATCTGTTGCTGTCGAGCGCAGAAAGCTCCTTAGCGTAGGAACCGCTGACCTGCTTTGCGCGAAAAACTTTTCGAATTCGCTGACTGTCCGCCTTCTCTGAATAATAGGCTGACGTAGGACCCAATCATAACCGAATATTAATTAGGAGATTTGGTTCGGGGTCCGAGGAGTCCATCCGAACTCTATATATATTCCAAGTTTTCTGAGAGAAAATTTTTTCATCCGTCTTCTGCGAAAGAAAAAGCCTCCGACTGTTCGAGCTCTTCTCCGAGTCTTCTCTGAGTCTTCAAAGTTTCCAGTAATGGCCTCTAAGCAATCCTCCTCCTCTAAGAGAAAGAAGATTGATTCCTCTTCTCGTTCTTCTGCCCAAGCAGGAGTGCCTCCGGTTGGACAGGGCGAACCTCATTCTGGGCGGAGCATCCCACCGACGAGCAGTGCACCCGGTCTGAAAGGTAGAGCTTTTCAGGAATTTTCCATTGATAGGAGCCATTAGTAGGTCTCCATTAGGCAGGGCTAACCTGTAAGCGCCGTCTGCAATCATATAAGGACATTCCCATTTCTTTATGATTGTTTATACGAATTTTGTACCAAAGGTAATATGGACGTAGTACGATACCGTATTTTGTTGAGGACTTCCCACTGGGAGAATTTTTGGTGGACCTATTATTCGTTGCGCATATTAAGTGCAAATAATAAGTTTGGGACAAGCCCTGCTAGAGGTAATATGGATATGGCAGTTTTTGTGGACTCAACACCACTGGCGTACTTAGAGTTAAGTACGGGTGTTTAAGTTGAGATGACAATCGATATCAGAGGTAATATGAACATGATAATCGATGGCCGAATTTAGGAAGGTTTGTTCAAAGGTAATATGAACATGACAAACTCCCTGGGTTGTGACTCCATCGGGGATAGAGGCATACATCTGCTCAGAGGTAATATGGACATGGCAGTTTTTGTGGACCTAACACCACTGGCGTACTTAGAGTTAAGTACGGGTGTTTAAGTTGAGATGACAATCGATATCAGAGATAATATGAACATGATAATCGATGGCCGAATTTAGGAAGGTTTGTTCAGAGGTAATATGAAAATGACAAACTCCCTGGGTTGTGATTCCATCGGGGATAGAGGCATACATCTGCTCAGAGGTAATATGGACATGGCAGTCTTTGTGGACTCAACATCACTGACGTACTTAGAGTTAAGTACGGGTGTTAAGTTGAGATGATAATCGATATCAGAGGTAATATGAACATGATAATCGATAGCCGAATTTAGGAAGGTTTGTTCAGAGGTAATATGAACATGACAAACTTTGTGGACCTAACACCACTGGCGTACTTAGAGTTTAAGTACGGGCGCTAAGTTAAGATGACAACCGATGTGATAATCGATAGCCAAAAACTCGGAGAGTTCGTTCAGAGGTAATATGAACATGACAAACTTTCGAGTTGTGACTCCACTGGGGTGGAGTCATACATCTGCTCAGAGGTAATATGGACATGGCAGTTTTTGTGGACTCAACACCACTGGCGTACTTAGAGTTAAGTACGGGTGTTAAGTTGAGATGACAATCGATATCAGAGGTAATATGAACATGATAATCGATAGCCGAATTTGGAAAGGTTTGTTTAGAGGTAATATGAACATGACAAACTTTGTGGACCTAACACCACTGGCGTACTTAGAGTTTAAGTACGGGCGCTAAGTTGAGATGACAACCGATGTGATAATCGATAGCAAAAAACTCGAAGAGTTCGTTCAGAGGTAATATTAACATGAAAAACTTTCGAGTTGTGACTCCACTGGGGTGGAGTCATACATCTGCTCAGAGGTAATATGGACATGGCAGTTTTTGTGGACTCAACACCACTGGCGTACTTAGAGTTAAGTACGGTATGTTAAGTTGAGATGACAATCGATATCAGAGGTAATATGAACATGATAATCGATAGCCAAATTTAGAATGGTTTGTTCAGAGGTAATATGAACATGACAAACTCCCTGGGTTGTGACTCTATCGGGGACGGAGGCATACATCTGCTCAGAGGTAATATGGACATGGCAGTTTTTATGGACTCAACACCACTGACGTACTTAGAGTTAAGTACGGGTGTTGAGATGAGATGAAAATCGATATCAGAGGTAATATGAACATGATAATCGATAGCCAAATTTAGGAAGGTTTGTTCAGAGGTAATATGAACATGACAAACTTTGTGGACCTAACACCACTGGCGTACTTAGAGTTTAAGTACGGGCGCTAAGTTGAGATGACAACCGATGTGATAATCGATAGCCAAAAATTCAGAGAGTTCGTTCAGAGGTAATATGAACATGACAAACTTTCGAGTTGTGACTCCACTGGGGTGGAGTCATACATCTGCTCAGAGGTAATATGGACGTGGCAGTTTTTGTGGACTCAACACCACTGGCGTACTTAGAGTTAAGTACGGGTGTTGAGATGAGATGACAATCGATATCAGAGGTAATATGAACATGATAATCGATAGCCGAATTTAGGAAGGTTTGTTCAGAGGTAATATGAACATGACAAACTTTGTGGACCTAACACCACTGGCGTACTTAGAGTTTAAGTACGGGCGCTAAGTTGAGATGACAACCGATATGATAATCGATAGCCAAAAACTCGGAGAGTTCGTTCAGAGGTAATATGAACATGACAAACTTTCAAGTTGTGACTCCACTGGGGTGGAGTCATATATCTGCTCAGAGGTAATATGGACATGGCAGTTTTTGTGGACTCAACACCACTGGCGTACTTAAAGTTAAGTATGGGTGTTAAATTGAGATGACAATCGATATCAAAGGTAATATGAACATGATAATCGATAGCCGAATTTAGAATGGTTTGTTCAGAGGTAATATGAATATGACAAACTCCCTGGGTTGTGACTCCATCGGGGAAGGAGGCATACATCTGCTCAGAGGTAATATGGACATGACAGTTTTTATGGACTCAACACCACTAGCGTACTTAGAGTTAAGTACGGATGTTAAGTTGAGATGACAATCGATATCAGAGGTAATATGAACATGATAATCGATAGCCGAATTTTAGGAAGGTTTGTTCAGAGGTAATATGAACATGACAAACTCCCTGGGTTGAACCTGAACAATCCACTGGGGAAACTTTTTAGATTCATCATCTGGTATTTTCTTGAGGGAGCAAATTGTCACATCAAAGTGAAACCAATTTGCAGTGATCGTATCCTCGTTTATAGATGCAAAGTGATGACCTTGGCATCGATCAACTCCTAAAATCTCCTTTTTAGTACATAGCACGCCTTTGTAGGATGATGAATGTACTGATGAAAGAGACAATAATCTGGGTCATCGTCTTTGCCAGCCCTCTCAGGGTATCAGATGTTGGGTAGCTGAAGTTTATTTTCCTTTATCAACGTATTGAAGATTTTACTGATGTCATCTTCATTGAAGGAGAAAGTCCCTTTTGGCCTTCGGGCTCCTGATGCTTGAGTTCTATGGTCTTCTGGGAAGATTGTCATCGTTGTATCATCTTCGGATTCTGAGGGAATTCTACCCCCAGCTTTGGATGTTGCCCGATTTTGTCGAGGGAGACTACCACCAGACTTGTCGTTGCACTTGCGGAGATCACAGCACTCATCTGGTTCCCCGTAGAGGTCAGATATTGTCTTGCGCACGGAGTGTGATTTGTACTTCCGATTTGGCGCTGAGGCATCATCAGAAGTTTTGTCTGTACCGCGCGTAGCGGGAGACTGGTTTCTACGCGTAGAGCGCAGTAGATACTTCTGGGTTAGCATTGAGGCTTTGCCCGAAGTTTTGTCTGTACCGCACATAGCGGGAGACTGGTTTCTACGCGTAGAGCGCAATGGATACTTCTGGGTTAGCACTGAGGCTTTGCCCGAAGTTTTGTCTGTACCGCGCGTAGCGGGAGACTGAATTTTACGTGCGGGGCACGGAGGGAGCAATGCTACAACCTTATTGGTCGGAGAGATCGGAGAGTCCACAGGAATGGTAGAGGATGTCTTGGGCATCCAGACCTTGCGCAGCTTTCTGTTGTCTTGGACGGAGAGAGGGTGAGAGCTACCCCCGGTTCGAAGCATGTCTTCGTAGGCAGACTGGTCGAATTGGACGACCAGTGTCTTCTTCACGGTTCCTACAGATACCGTATCGTGTTGAGCAATTACTTCCTCATCAGAAGAGAAAGATGTCCCCAGCAGAGTCGCCATCTTGTTTGTGGTATTAAACGAAAGAACAAAATATATATAATACGAGGTTTGTACGAAACCCGCTTTCTTTGGTTTACAAACAAACTTGTACAATTTGATCCTATACGAGGATGTAGGAGTATAATTTATTTAATCTGGGTAAATATTGCTATAGGTGTCTGATCTGCAGTCGATCACTTTAGCCCTTGGACCACACGATGTTGAAGAAGTGCCGTAGAAGACAGGAAGCAGCTTCAAAGGTTGCAAAAGAGGGTGGATGCACGATGCCAAAGTCGTCGATCCCTACTCTCTGCCTGAGCTCCGGATTTTCTCTCTCTCTCTCTCTCTCTTGACCTTGGATCTGATATTGGTTTCTTGACCAATTTTTTGACCCTTTTCCTCACTGATAGAGGTCTCTATTTATAGAGTTTTAGTGACAGAGACCACTCTATTTATATCTGTGTAGAAACCGAGGAATGGAAAGTACAGCACCCTTTTACACAACGATTAAAGTAACCAATGCCTGCGTATAGATGATCCTTTGAATGAGCGTGTGACGCGGGTCCAACTAAGGGACAAAACGCGTATAATCGCTACGAAGATCACGGCGTAGAAGCCACGTAGGTAGGTACCCATTGTGTAGAAGAGGTTGGCATAGAAGCCAAATATCTGTCATCATGGCATAGAAGCCAAATAGTTATCAAACCGGCATAGAAGCCGAATAGGCGTAGAAGCCGAGTGGTCATAGAGGCCGAGCAGGCGTAGAAGCCGAGTGGTCATAGAGGCCGAGCAGGCGTAGAAGCCGAGTGGTCATAGAGGCCGAGCAGGCGTAGAAGCCGAGTAGGCGTAGAAGCCGAGTGGTCATAGAGACCGAGTGAGCACAGGACCGAGTAGGCGTAGGAGCTGGATGGGCGTAGAAGCTGCTGCGTACCGTGCCAGAGTGCTGATGGGGACGTCTTAGCCGGAATTACGGCTTTTGAATATATAATTAAATCTCTTGCATTAAATGCCGAGATTTGCCACCATCCTGTGCATTAAATGTGGAGGCGTGTATTTGAAGGTCTGCAACCCCTTTCTGCGCATCAGTCGCAGAGACGTGCCTTGAGAAACTGTCGCCGCTCTGTACATTAGACGTAGAGACGTGCCTCGACCCCGTACGGAGTGCAGCTTTTGATGTGGCAGGCAGTTTGTCTACTGCAGAACGTAAACAACTCGTGTCTGCCTGTGTAAAACAAGGCAGCGTATCCCTTCGTGCTTGTAAAAGCAGTTTACGCAAAGGGGATGGCGGTATTTGATATCCTGGGTCGCAGTGTTGTGCCATCATTATAGCCGTCGTCTGGGTAGTCGAGCCGTATCCCTTTGTCAGAAGTCCAGACGTCAGGTTCATTGCAGGATCTTCATTGCAGGATTTGACAGGTTCACTTCGGAGAATACGAAGCATCTCTTGTACACCTCAATGCTGCGTCTGAAAGAGGATGAGTTTTACGCCCTGGAGGCGATGAAGCACCATGTTTACGCTGAAGCGGCTTGGACGTACTGTCTTACGCGGATGGTCCTTTGAGCTTTTATATTTTATGCTGCGTTTTAGCGGAAAGAGCTCTGTTACATGCTTAATGGCTCTGAAGGCCTCTGCTTACGCTGCTCTGCACCAATATGCCGCGTATAGTCATCCGGCATATTTTTCATGCTTTTACAGCAGCGGCCCGCCGTGCCTCCGGACGGCCGAGCGTCGCGCCACCCCGCGAGGATGTGTTTTCATTCTTCTTCGGAGCCCTATTCAGGTGACTGTTTCTCTTTTTTCGTTGTCCCATTTTCCGTTCCGTCTGTTGTAACACGTAGACTGCATGACCCTCTCGATACCCGTACAATTTGTTCGGGGTATCGCATCCTGTGGCAATCGCAAACTGCGACCAAAAATCAGGAAAATAATTATCCTGTCTTTCCCAGGATCTGGGTGCGCTCCGCTAAACGGGATGACTTGATCGTGTGAGGACTTCACCAAAAGGTGCGTGCCGTTAATACGGACATATAGGATTTCGCAGAAGTTGATTTGGATGTGCGTGCACACCGGAATGAACGCTTATCTGTCGACAACGCCCAATATCGGCCCTGTTCTGGAACTCGTTGTAACTTCGTGTATGCATGTCATATCGAAACAAAACTTGCGACATCGGACTCGTAGCAATACGCTGTTCCTGTGACCCAAGTTTGGTTCGATTCTGAGAAGCTCCACTTGACGGGCGATTTTGTGATCGGCTCATCGGAATCCTGTTCTGGACATTCCGTTGGGTTCGTATCATCGTTCTGGACTTGTGGACACTAAGTTTGACAAATTTGGAGAACATTGTCTCTGACACGTTTCTCGGTGCGAAGTGGGCCATATGTGGACCCCGCTTTGACCAAAACTTGTCATTTTTGTCCCTGTGTCCAAATTGGACTCAAGGACAGGCAATTCTAGCTATTTGATGTCTTTTGAACCTGATGGTAACGTTTATTTCAGAAGCCGGAGGACTACCTGCAAATCCTGCTGATACCAGAGCAGCAGTTGGAGCCGGAACCCCAAGCAAGTGTACCTTGTCATACTTGCAGCATTTGTTTATACTATTCTCTTGATTCATTATTGTAATATCTCTGTTCAACCTAGGACCGTGTGACATTACTTAGCGTCCGAATAATATTCGGGTGCCAACGCCGTACGCGGAGTTGTGTAACGTCACCTAGACATGGATATCGAGACCCTATATATTCTCGTGCTTGCATTATCAAGTACGTCATACCCAGGACACCGGACACTATTCATGAGACAGAATCTTCCTGAGATATTCATGGTGATTCTGTATAGGATACAGGTTTCGTGACATATACTTATACATGCTTAGATATCATTATGACTTGCTGCATTATATATGATCTTGCGTGTCATGGACATGAAACGTGTGATTACATTGGGTGGGGAGAGACACACAGGCTACAGGCTGATTTATATATATATATTTATTATGGTGAGGCGTTAGACTCTACATCAGAGCTAGGCACTCTACTAGCGATATCACTGCTACCGGCTTCCCGATACCGAGCTTGTAGTGGTCTCAGCCTGAGTTCTAGTGATGCTCTCATCTTGCATATCACTTAGCTGGTTATATAGTTTACCATATTGATTCATTTATTGCTGCACTACATTTATTATGGCTTGAGTTATTCTTGTACCTTGCTATATCCCCTGGGGACCTGGATCCGGATTATGTCCCCAGGTTTAGCAAATGAGTTCTATCCAGATGTATATGGAGCAGAAGCAGGAACAGGAGCAGGAGCAGGCACTGGAACTGAGCCGATCCCCGAGGACGAGGTGATTGTCGAGGATTTCTCCTGAGTATATGCTTTATCCATACTCAGTATTTGCTGTTATTATCTTTATTCTTGTATCTTGATTATTGTATCAGACTCATTATCAGGTTGTTCTCCGAGTTATATTTTATTGTGACTTGTTGTTGATTTATATTCTGATATTGTGTTTTCATTTCTGTGGATGAGATTAGTATATTAGACCCTTATTGTTGTTTTACAGCTTAAGTACACCCTGATGGGTCCATTAAATTGGATTGCCCATCAGTGTGTGCTGCTGGCCATTGCCACGTGTCTTGTCCCTCGATATTTTGGGACTGGGGCGTGACAATATCCTCAGCAGAAATTAATTTTTGGGAAAAATATTACCTTAGCGACGAACATGCGACGCAATAGAGACGAAATATCTGGAAAATCTTAGGTCAGCGACGGATTTTCGACGGAATATCTCAGGGTAGCGACTAACCAACGGCAGATAATTCCGTCGCTAAAACGTCTGATACACACAAATGTGCCAAATATGTATCAGAATCCGTCACTAATATCCGTCGCTAATCCGTCACTGAGAGTGACGGTTTTGCGACGAA
Source organism: Iris macrosiphon (assembly GCA_036927795.1). NCBI lineage: Eukaryota > Viridiplantae > Streptophyta > Magnoliopsida > Asparagales > Iridaceae > Iris > Iris macrosiphon. The sequence goes on along the minus strand of JAYESA010000001.1, from coordinate 114,568,086 downwards.
CTCTGTGAGTCTTGACTGTGCAAAACCTTCTAAAAAATTTGACAAATTTTGGCTCACATAATCCGTCGCTATTCCGTCGGTAAGTAGTCAGAAAATTTAGCGACGTAACTTGTACGTCGCTGATCCGTTGCTGGTTTAATGTTGCTAAATCCGTCGATGTAACGACGGATTAGCGACGAAATTTTCGTAGCAACGTTAGTTATTCTGACGGAACCTTTACGTCGCTAATCCGTCACTAAATCAAATAGCGACGAAAAATACATTTTAGCGACAGATAATTCGGTCGCTAAAACAGTATATTTTTGTAGTGTCTCAATTGTCAAATTTTGACTCTTAAACTCTAAACATAAAAAAGTTTAATGAACGTAACCTTCTTGTAAATTAGGTTAATAGTTGATTCCCTAAACTTTTTCTCATCGTCTGTCTACCTTCATTTTCTAGGCACCCGGCAACCAGAAACTGTTCTATCGTCTAGCAATTGATAGATCACGTGAAAGCATTCAATTAACGGAGGAGGCTGGGAGCTGAGGACAGTCACGAGGAAGATCCAACGGGCGGGCAGCTCTGACCGGGTCCACCATAGCGATATTTCTATCCACAGTGCAGTATTCCACGACACGCGGTGACAGGTCATTTATTTATGGGATCTTGTTGACGTAACATTATCGGGTTTGGGTAATATGGGACAGGGAATGGGTTAGCGTATGAGCTTGCAAAGCAAAATTGAGGGATTCATCGTAACAATTTTGACGAGGAAGATGAATGTGTCACAATAGGAAAGTGGGAAGGGGACAATACTAATAAATGAAAATGTTGCTTTAAATAGGCCAAAGAAGTGGTTGACATTGGTACATTTGGTGGTACAATAAATTTTGCAATAGAAAAATGGCTCTCTCTAATGTATATAGTCCAAATCTTTCTATCACAACAAGAGGAACAACCACATCTTTCTTTGTCACATGTTTCTCTCTTTGACGGAAGCCCTAGGGTGAAATCAGGCAGCCATCTTTGTCAAAAAACTATAAAGAAGTTGGGAGTTCAAATTCAATTTGGGACATGTTTGGTGTTTGAAACTAGATATGAAAGTTAAAAGAGTACAAATTCAGCATGACATAACTCAAGTCTTTTGGAAAAGTAATAATGACAAAGCAAATTATTTTTTTAGGAAGCTCAAATATAGCATTCATAAAAAGGAATAGAAAGATAATAAAAAAACACAATGGCTAGTAATCATTGATCTCACGAAATATGTTGTAGTCAATTTATTTGTCGAAGAAATTTGTGAGAGGGAAAAAAAAAAAAAAAGGAGTATTCTCGTATGCATGTAACTCTTCTATAGGTTTACCATTGACTTTATATACAACTAGTAAATACATGTACGTTGTATATAAAATAAAATTTTCGGATATTATTATAAAATAGTTTAAATATTTAAATATATTTTAATTATAATTTATTATGAATATATTTTTATTTTTTTGTAAAATATTTTGAAAAAATTAGCCATCTAAGCTTTACGTATATTCTCATGTAATTAAAAATTAAAAATTAAAAATTAAAAATTAAAAATTAAACAAATTTTAACTAATTATTTTACTACATAATATTGTAAAACTATAACCAAACAACTTTTCTAGTTCATGTGGTTAAGGTGGGGGTCATTCTTCTTGGTTAATCAAGTTTGATTCTCCATAACGTTATTTATAACAAATTAATTTTTTCCAACAATTTTTTTTAGGTAATATTAATTTTTAAATAAATGATTGAGTATTTACAGAGGGCTCAGACGGCTCACTTTTGAGCTGTTTTGAAGCCTCATTATAAGAGTAGAGATAGCATGATGGCTTACAAAAATAGATAATCATGTGATCATAACAGATCTTAAGAGATAACACTATCTTTATTTAGTTGGCACAATCAATGTCAGTTAGTTATGTCACGCTCCGATCGCGCAAGGGCCGATCGTCCTCACTTGGGGCCTTACGAAATCGACCGTCCTCGCTTGGAAGTGATACCGAGTGTCACGCCCTAGTCCCAAATTACACGGGACCAGGCCACGTAGCAATGGCCAGCTAATACGACTCCGTGGGATTATCCAATTTAATGAACCCGACGAAAAGTACTATGCTATCTTAAAATACTAACAAGTCTAATATGCTAACATACAGCAGGTAAATATCTAATCTCATCCACAAAATAAACAAGAAGTATGGAAATAAATACTAAAAAAATAAGTGCAGAGTCTAAATGTCATAGTACAGTCCAAATATGTCTGATGGGAACAAAGATGCTCCAGCCCTAGGCTAACTAAGAGATAGATAAGAGAGTACGGCCAGAGCATCGGCTAACTAGATAAAGATGCTCCAGCCCTAGGCGGAAGGCCTACCAGTGATCAAGGGAACTATGATGGTAGCACCTCAAGCTCCTCCTCGGACGCGTACCTCGTCTCCTACCCGGGCCCGTACACGGTAGACTAGTATGCCTCGTCCAAATCTGGAAGAAAATCAGGTCATAAGAAGGACGTAACAAGATACAAAAATACATGCCAAATTTAAATACTAAATAAATAAAGGGGTGTGCTAACCATCTAATTAAATACAATGTGAGGACAACCTTGGTACGTATAGGTAGGTGTAGGCATAACGTCTAATACTCCGAAAAGTGTGGTATCTGTACATGTAACGTCCATCGTTCCAAAGAATAAGAAATCTGTAAATATATACGTCTGTATTGCTCCGAAGAACGCGATATCTGAATAAAGGAAGTCATTGGATCCGTTGCTCCTCTGGACACTACGGATTCCGATGTATGTATCCCATACGCCTACCAGTTGTTCTCCTCGTCCAATGCAAATATACAAGTCGAATACACGACGTGCATTCCACGTAACTACATGCCATGTCTCAATTAATTAGACATTCCTGATTACGCACTAAACCGTGATGCATGTCACACGCACCGATAGCTAGTCGGTTACGCTAACCCACATCCCAATATGAGTTTGTCATCCTGATGAGTGTAAATAGTGTCAGGGTCTTGGAAGATATTAGAATATCCTCACAATAATAGGTGAGTCTGCTAGTGACTAAGTCAATACATTACATATCGACGCATTCGTCGACTGCACCCGAGTCATTCTCGGACGCGCATAGTTATAAGTAATATTGCAATAATATATCATGCAACACTTAATAATTTAATTTAAACAGTAAATAAGGCAAGGTATACTTGCCTGGATCCTCAAGCTGCGAGTACCAAAATTCTGCTCCCGAAGTCTCGCCCGAACTGTCCAGCGACCCTATATATATGATATGATATAATATAATATACTTATCAGTCATTACACTAGTACGCACAGAAAATACAACTATATTGCACTTAGAACTGATGCAAGGAGGGGGATTCACAACCGGTCAACTAGCTGGGTCGAGTGTGCACGTAGCTAAAATGCACAAGTGTCATATCCTCAAATACCGTACACAACAATAAATTAACTACCAAAAATATGTTACAATACAAATATCGTATAACCTAAACACAAGTCCTAGCTAGTAGGTTAGTGAGCACAATGTCAGTTTTAGTCTAAAAATCTAGGTCAACACAAATATACCATATTAAATAATTAAATTTTATATGAAGTATTCACTAACCCAATTACTATTCTCAAACATGCACACATATAAACACTACACTTGGGTTCACAAATACACATAGGTCCATGCAACAACACATGAAGAAAGAGAAGGGCCAGTGCAAACCTAGGCGTGCTCGTGGCCGGGGGGGTGATGCTCATCCACTGCACGAGGGGGCCGATCTTCAACGGTGCACAGTAGCAGCAGAAGCTACAGTGGGAGCAGCGGGGTGGTGCTCCGGCCAACAGCAGTGCATAGCAGCACTGACAGCAGTAGCAACAATGGTAGCAGCTCGCAACGACAGCGGCTTGGTCGTGGGGATGAGCTTCTGGTGGCGGTGGCCGTGGCGGGGTGATGGTGGAGTGATGGTGATGGTGGTGGGATGATGGTGGCTAAGGTAGTGGTAGTTACTATGGCGGTGTTGGCGGTGGTTTAAGGTGGAGAGGGAAGTGAGGTGGTGATGATGGCTATAGAAGTGGTGGAGATGATGGTGGCTAAGGTAGCGGTGTCGACGGTTGCTGTGGCGGTAGTGGTTGGTGTCGGGGAGGAGGAAGTACGGCGGAGGAAGGTGGTGGTGCTGTGGCGACGGGGTAGTGGCTGACCGGAGGAGGAAGTGGCCGGGGAAGAAGGAGAGGGAGAAGTTTTAGGGTTCGGGTAGGGAAGTGAGGGTGATGGTAGTGTGAATGAGAAAAAAATGGAGAGAGGAAGGAGGTGTTTATGCAAGAGAGAGAGAGAGGAGAATGGCATTGGGATTAGGGCTGGCTAGATGCATTTCTAGGGATGGTGGGGAATGTTCTACATGAAGGAATGGAGGGCTAGGATGGCTTTGGTGTTGAATGGAGGGTGTAGATGATTTAGGGGAAAAGTTGTTTGTAGTACACCTAAAATGGAGGGAAAAATAAGGTGGACCAGTCAACAATGAACGGGGGTTTCTTCATGGCTTGGCTCCAATGGAAGGTAGACACCTCATTGCCTTTTTGTACAAAAGCCCCTAACAATTGGGAAATTGTACAAACAATGAGATTTGGGATTGGATGAGAAAAAATATCATTTTTGGTGTGATGTAATAGGTCAAAAGGGTGTGTGGTGTTTAGTATGAACCTTGAGGTTGTGAGTCGGGGTTTGGGTTGGTGTTGGGTCTAATTTTTGGGTTAGGTTGGGTCCTTACACCAATTTAATTAACATTAGTGTAAATGGTATTCTTTAATTAATTAGAAGTGCATAGGGTTAAAATTGGGTGGGATACATGTGTCATGGATGTAGTAGACTTAGAATAGAATATTATCATAAATTGGGTTGCACAAAACTGGTCGAGGTTGAGTCTCAAATTTTGATTGAAACAGACAAAGATGCAAATTTGGATTTAAAATAAACATTTGTAATGAATATTGTGCGACTAAAATGAAGCACAAGAGAGGGTATTTATGAGTTACACAAAGGTCAAAATGGAAGGCTGGCACGACTAGGAAAAGTGTGTGAAATCTGTTTGAAAGCAAACCTTAGTGTAGCGCTCCAAATATCGAAGCAACGGTAAGGTGCACAAAGTGATACGAATTTAGCACAATAATCTAAAATACTATGTTCTAATTCTAATTGGCTTCCAACTAACCCTAGTCTCTCTATATAAGGCAGGTAGACCTAAATTTTGTCGAGGAGGTTTATAATCTACCCTCCTTAGAGCATTTTATCCTTGAAATTAAAACAGGCATATGGTAAAAAACTATTGACTGAAATTAAATGCTACTACATACCTAGGCCTTTGAAAAGATGGGCAAAACGCTGCCGCATATCATCCTCTCATTCCAAGGTCGACTTGCCTGGTGCATGATGCCTTCATGCGATAGGAACTATGGTGAGATTCTGACCTCGTAATACCTTCTCGCTTCTGTCCAGAATCTCTACATGCTCCTCCTGATATGACAAACTCGGCCCGACAGTGATCTCCGAGTGGTCAAGCACATGACTCGGATCTGGCATGTACCTTCTTAACTGAGATACATGGAAGATATCATGAACTCCTTCTAATGTCTATGGAAATGCTAATTTATAAGCAATTTATCCGATGCGCTCCAACACATCGAATGGTCCAATGTACCTCGGACTCAGCTTTTCTCTGCCTCCAAACCTGATGGTCCCTCGGGTAGGCAAGATTTTTAGAAACACATGATCTCCAACCTGGAACTCTAGGGGTCATCGATGCGCATTTTTCCAATGCTTCTGTCTGTCCTGTGCTGCTCGCAGGTGCCCTTGGATCTTCTTTACCTTCTCCATAGTATGAACAATCAACTCTGGCCCAAATATCTGTCTCTCGCCCACATCACTCTAGCACACAGAGGAACGACACTTTAGGCCAAACAATGCTTCATAGGGAGCCATCTGAATGCTCCCTTGATAACTATTATTGTAGAAAAATTTGACCAAATATAAATGGTCCTCCTATGATCCACTGAAATCAAGCATGCACGCCCTCAACATGTCCTCCAGTGTCTGAATGGTGCACTCAGATTGGCCATCCGTCTGCGGGTGATACGATGTGCTGAACTTCAGGCGGATACCGAGACTCTCTTGTATACTCCACCAAAAGTAAGATGTGAACCTCATATGCCTGTAAGATACTATACTGACTGACACTCCATACAGTCGCACAATCTCCCGAATATACATATCTGCTAAGACCTCTATAGATTGCCCGACTCTGAAGGGTAAAAAGTGAGCGGACTTAGTGAGTCGATCCACGATCACCCATACCGCATTGCGACCACTAGGACTCCTCGGAAAGCCCGTAATGAAGTCCATAGTGATGTGCTCCCATTTCTACTTAGGTATTGGGAGCGGCTGAAGTAAACCTGCAGACCTCTGCTACTCAGCCTTGACTTGCTGACACACCAGGTACTTCGCCACAAAGCGGGATATCTTCCTCTTTATTTTATGCCACCAATAGTACTGCCTCAAGTCTTTGTATATCTTTGTGCCTCCTGGATGAATAGAGTATGTTGAACGGTGCACCTTTGACATCAGCTCCTGACGAAGTTCTCCATTCAGAACATAGAGACGATCTCCACATCTCAAAGTCCCGTCCTTGTGTATGCGTAATCCTGTCTGCATTCCGGTATCTGTCCTCTGTCGAAGCCTCTGGAATCTGGCATCTATTGGCAAGGCAGCCTTGATCCTCTCAACCAATATCGATTGCACCTGGAAACTCAAAAACTGGCCGTCTGCTCCAGGCTTAATGACCATTATACCAAACTGCTCTAGATCCCTCAATAGGTATTGCTGGATAGTCAAAAAGAATGCCATGAGCCTCCTGCTCAATGCGTCAGCTACCAGTTGGCCTTTCCCGGATGGTACTATAGCTCAATCTCAAAGTCTATCATCACCTCGAGCCAACATCTTAGTCTCTGGTTCAGGTCCTTCTGAGTATAGACGTACTTCAGGCTTTTATGATATGTGAATATCTCCACCCGTTCTCCGTATAGGTAATGCCTCCAAAGCTTCAGGGCAAAGATCACTACGACAAGCTCCAAGTCATGAGTGGGATAGTTCTTCTCATGGGTCCTCAGCTGCCTAGAGGCATAGGCCACAGCCTTCCCATGCTGCATCCAAGACGCATCCTAATCCCTTCCCAAACGCTTCGATGTAGATCACAAATCCTCCGGGTCCAGAAGGTATAGTAAAAATATGTGTCATAGTCAGATGATTCTTCAGTTCATCGAACACTGTCTGACACACCTCTGTCCAAATAAACTCTTATTCCTTGCGGATCAAGCGGGTCATCGGCTCTACGATCCTTGCGAAGTTCTCTACGAACCTCTGGTAATATCCGGCAAGTCCTAGGAAACTCCTCACCTCCGAGACATTGGTAGGGGTCGGTCACGTCTCTACTGACAAAATCTTTGCTGGATCTACTAAAATACCATCTCCTGAGATAACATGTCCGAGGAAAAAGACACGGTCTATGAGGAACTCACACTTGCTCAACTTGGCATAAAGCCTCTCACGCCTCAGCGTTTCCAACACTAATCTCAAGTGCTCTTCGTGCTCCTCGTGGCTTTCTGAATACACCAAGATATCATTGATGAAGACTACCATAAACTGGTCCAAATATTGGTGGAAGACTCTGTTTATCAGGTTTATAAGTACTGTAGGCGCATTCGTTAGTCCAAAAGGTATCACCAAGAATTCGTAGTGGCCATAACGAGTCCTGAATGCCGTCTTTGAAATATCTTCTCTCTGCACCTTTACCTGATAAAACCCTGATCTAAAGTCGATCTTCGTGAACAACACTGCTCCTGTCAGCTGGTCGAATAAATCATCAATCCGCGATAGGGGGTACTTGTTCTTGATAGTCAAAGCATTAAGGGCTCTGTAATCAATACACATACGAAATATTCCATCCTTCTTTGGTACAAATAATACTGGTGCTCCCCATGGTGGAGCACTAGGACGGACAAATCCCTTACTCTGCAAATCCTCTAACTGTAGCTTCAGCTCATCCAGTTCCCTCTTCGCCAACCGGTACACATTTGAAGATACCGGTGCTGCTCCGGGTACCAACTCATTAGTGAACTCCACCTCTCTATCCGACGGTAGGCCTGGAAACTCCTCCGGGAAAACATCCTCAAACTCTGCAACTATCAGTGGGGGTGTCGTTTTTATAGCCATGTAAGCTCCAACTGTCTGTCCTACTCCTTGTTCAATGGTGCCCCGCATGTACTCGAACTTCGGGTGATCTGGCGGTCTAAAAATGATGCTACCCCTCCGACAATCCAGTATGGTATTGTACTGGCTCAACCAGTCCATGCCTAGCACAACTTCGAAGTTTGGCATCAGGAATACCAAAAAATGCACTTTCATATCCCGACCAAACACGACTACCGAGCACGTTCTAATAGTGCTGGTACCGGTATGATGCCTCCTCCGGTAAGAATCTTCCAACTCTTAGGTAAGGGGGAAGTAGCTACTCTATGCATAGCCATGAAACTACTAGATATAAAAGATAGTGTAGCACCAGAATCAAACAATGCAGTCGCAGGCAATGATGCAACTAAAATGGTACCTGTGATAGCTTTCCCTTCTGGTTCCTCCTCAATCGCTGCTAGTGCAAAGGCCTGCCCACGCCTCTGCCCTCCAGCCAGCTGTCTGGCTCGATCAAAGTGTGCCTTCTGTGGGGCCAGGGATGGTCCCCTTTGAAATCCTCCGGGTGCTGGTGGACGTTGACCTCCTGTCGGGGGTAGTATCTTCTGAACTGGTGCTGCTGGCCTCTGTCCTGTCTGCGGTGCTGCATTCCTATGCTGTAGGAAATCTCTGGCAAGGTGTTGACTCGCTCCATAGGTCAAGCACAATCCAAGCTTCTTTCGGCAATCTCTGACGATATGTCCCTTCTTGCCACAATGGTGACAAGTCAAAAGCTCCTTGTGCTGGTATGGTACTATCCTCTGCTGTGTCTGCACTCCCAAATGACGGATCGATCCTCCTGCTCCGGGATGAGCTCTGGCTGCTACGGTCATGCTGGAATGCCTCGATCCTCTGCTAATGGCCTCCTGGATCCTAGCCTATGACAGAACCTCCTCGTAAGAGATCCTGCCTGGGTGGTAGTGTACCTTTGCAGCTAGAAAGTCAGACTGTGATAGAATCTTCTGGCCTTCTCCAGATCGTTGGGTTTCAAGGCGGCACCAAATCTGCTAAGTCGACTAAATTCTGCATTATATGCGTCTACGGTCATGTTCCCTTATTCCAGGTGCAGGAATTGGGACTATAATGCTTTCCTGACTATAGTCGGAAAATACTTCGCATTAAAGTACTCTAAAAATTGCTCCCACGTCTGCTTCTTGCCGATGTTGCAGTCCATGGAGTCCCACCAGTAATGGGCATTGCCTTTTAATTGGGCCCTCACTGCGGTCATCCAAAGATCCGGATGTAGCTGAGAAGCCTCCAGCAGCATCTCCGTGTTGGCGACCCAATCGGAGATCTCCTTTGTGGTCTCACTGCCCAAAAAGGTATCCGGGCCCATCTGACGAAACCCTCGAACAGTACCAACTTGCTGAACAGGTGTAGGTGCTGGTGCGGGTACTGGGGCAGGTGTCCTCTCTAGAACTGCCATCAAGCTCTGTCTCAAAGTTCAGTCTGATGCCACTACGCCTGCATCATAGCCTGGAAGAACTGGAACATCTGCGGCTGTCCCTCTGGATGTGGCATCTGAGGTGGAAAGGGTAGAGGCGGTGGCATTGGGACCTCCAGCTGCGCTGTAGGTGTCTCCTCGGATGTCGGCCTCTCGGGCTGCGGCATCGGCGTAGCCCTCGAAGTCTGGCCTTCGAGGTGTTACGTCAGCACAGTCTGAGAAGTCTGGCCCTTGTGCTGCTACATCGGGTCATCCTGAGAAGTCTGGCGCCAATGTATCAGTAGGGCCTGTGGGATCACCGGGGCCTAGGGTAGTGGCTGCTCTCTGGGTGGTCCCTGAGATGTATCCTCCCTTTGTGCGGTGGCGAATGGCACTATAGTACCGTATGCCTCGCGTCCGCTGCGTAGGTTCATCTCTCTGCAAGAGATAGAACTACATTAAAATAGTACGGAAACAAGCAAACATGATGCAGATATTCAAATAATTAAATACGAAGGAGGTTCAAAGATGGTAATCAAGGTAGATGAGATCTAGTAATTTCTATCCTATTGCAGGCTCGCTGGGTATGACATCATACCACAAGCGATAAACGGAAGGACCTGTATGGGCCACTACTAAAACCATGTCACGCCCCAGTCCCAAAATACACGGGACTAGGCCACGTGGCAATGGCCAGCTAATATGACTCCATGGGATTACCCATTTTAATGGACCTGACGAAGCATACTACGCTGTCCTAAATTACTAACAAGTCTAATATGCTAACATATAGCAGATAAATGTCTAATATCATCTATAATATAAACAAGAAGTTCAAAAATAAATACTAAAAAAATAAGTGCGGAGTCTGAATGTCATAGTACAGTCCAAATATGTCTAATGGGGACAAACCCACTACAATGATGAAATAAGAGTATGAAAGGACAGATAAGAGAGTACGACTAGAGCATCGGCTAACTAGATAAGGATGCTCCAACCCTAAACAAAAGTCCTACCTGTGATCAAGGGAACTCTGATGGTAGCACCTCAAGCTCCTCCTCGGACTCGAACCTCCTCTCCTGCCTGGGACCATACACGGTAGGATAACATGCCTCGTCCAATTTGGAAGAAAACCAGGTCCTCAAAGGGACGTAACAAGATACAAAAATATATGCCAAATATAAATACCTTATAAATAAAGAGGGTGTGCTAACCATCTAAGTTAATGCAATATGAGGACAACCTTGGTACATATGGGTAGGCGTAGGCATAACGTCCAACACTCCGAAGAGTATGGTATCTGTACATGTAACGTCCATCATTTCGAAGAATGAGGTATCTACAAATATATATGTCTGTATCGCTCCGAAGAACGCGGTATCTGAATAAAGGAAGTCATTGGATCCGTGGCTACTCTGGACTCTACGGATTCCAATGTGTATCTCCCATAAGGCTACCAGTTGTCCTCTTCGCCCATTGCAAATATACAAGTCGAATACACGACGTGCATACTACGTAACTACATGCCAGGTCTCAATTAATTAGACATTCCTAATTATGCACTAAACCGTGATACATATCACATGTACCGATAGCTTGTCGGTTACGCTAACCCGCATCCCAATATGAGTTTGTCATCGTGATGAGTGTAAAAATTATCACGGTCTTGGAAGATATCAGAATATCCTCACAACAGTAGTGAGTCTGCTAGTGACTAAGTCAATACACTACACATCGACGCATTCGTTGACTGCACCCGAGTTATTCTCGGACGTGCACAGTTATAAGTAATATTGCACCAATATATCATGCAACATTTAATAATTTAAATTAAATAGTAAATAAGGCAAGGTATACTAGCCTGGACCCTCAAGCTGCGAGTACCAAAATTCTGCTCCCGAAGTCTCGCCCGAACGGTCCAGCGACCCTATATATATGATATAATATAATATAATTATCATTTATTATACTAGTATGCACAGGAATACAACTACACTGCACTTAGAACTGACGCAAGGAGTGGGGGTCACAACCGGTCAACTAGCAGGGTCGAGTGTGCACGTAGCTAAAATACACAAATGTTATATCCTCAAATATCGTGCACAGTAAGAAATTAATTACCAAAAATACGTTATAATACCAAATATCATATAACCTAAATACAAGTCCTAGCTAGTAGGTTAGTGAGCACAATTTCAGTTTTAGTCTAAACACCTAGGTCAACACAAATATACCAAATTAAATAACTAAATTTTCTATGAAGTATTCACTAACCCAATTACTATTCTGAAACATGCACACATAAACACTACACTTGGGTTCACAAATACACATAGGTCCATGCAATAACACATGAAGAAAGAGAAGGGCCAGTGCAACCCTAGACGTCTTGTGGCCGAGGGGGGGTGATGCTCGTCCACTGCACAAGGGCACCGATCTTCGGCGATGCACAGTAGTAGCAGCAGCTACAGTGGCAGCAGCGGGGTGGTGCTCCGGCCAACAACAACGCGTAGCAGCACTGACACAGCAGCGACAATGGCAGCAGCTCACAGCGACAGTGGCTTGGTCGTGGGGATGAGCTGCTGGTGGCGGTGGCCGTGGCAGGGTGATGGTGGAGTGATGATGATGGTGGTGGGTTGATAATGGCTAAGGTAGTGGTGTTGGCGGTAGTTTAAGGTGGAGAGGGAAGTGAGGTGGTGATGATGTCGATAGAAGAGGTGGAGATGATGGTGGCTAAGGTGGCGGTGTCTACGGTTGCTATGGCGATGGTGGTTGGTGTCGGGGAGGAGGATGGTTGATGGAGGAAGGTGGTGGTGCTGTGGCAGCGGGGTGGTGGCTGACCGGAGGAGGAAGTGGCCGGGGAAGAAGGAGAGGGAGAAGTTTAAGGGTTCGGGTATGAAAGTGGGGGTGATGGTGGTGTGAATGAGAAAAAAATGGAGATAGAAAGGAGGTATTTATGTAGGAGAGAGAGAGGAGGATGGCATTTGGATTAGGGCCGACTACATGCATTTCTAGAGATGGGGGGAATGTTCTACTCGAAGAAATGGAGGGCTAGGATGGCTTTGGTTTTGAATGAAGGGTGTAGATGATGTAGGGGGAAAGTTGTATGTAGTACACCAAAAATAGAAGGAAAAACAAGGTGGACCGGTCAACAATGAAGGGGGTTTCTTCATGGCTTGGCTCCAATGGAAGGTGGATACCTTATTGCCTTTTTGCACCAAAGCCCCTAACAATTGAGAAATTGCACAAACAATGAGATTTGGGATTGGATGAGGAAAAATACCATGTTTGGTGTGATGTAGTGGGTCAAAATGGTGTGTGGTGTTTAGTATGAACCTTGAGGGTGTGAGTAGGGATTTGGGTTGGTGTTGGTGTTGGGTCTAATTTTTGGGTTAGTTTGGGTCCTTACACCAATTTAATTAACATTAGTGTAAATGGTGTTCTTTAATTAATTGGAAGTGCATAGGGTTAAAATTGGGTGAAGCACGTGTCATGGATATAGTATACTCAGAATAGAATATTGCCATAAATTGGGTTGCACAAAATGGGTCGAGGCTGAGTCTCAAATTTCGATTGGAACGGACAAAGATGCAAAGTTGAATTTATTTGGATTTAAAAATAAACGTTTGTAACGAATATTGTGCGACTATAATGAAGCACAAGAGAGTGTATTTATGAGTTACACAAAGGTCAAAATGGAAGGCTGGCATGACTAGAAAAAGTGTGTGAAATCTGTTTGAAAGCAAAGCCTAGTGTAGCGCTCCAAATATCCAAGCAACGGTAAGGTGCACAAAGTGATACGAATATTGCACAATAATCTAAAATACTATGTTCTAATTCTAATTGGCTCCCAACTAACCCTAGTCTCTCTATCTAAGCCAGGTAGACCTAAATTTGGTCGACGGAGTTTACATCGTGCAAGCCTAAGTTGAGCTTGCACAAGTACAGGGATTGAACAAGGACAAAATAAGCTATTCAGAGTAAGAAGCAACGTCACAACATATCATAAAAAAAAGAACACAATGGCAAAAGAAAATAAGCTCTTTATTGATATTTAAGATTTAAGAAGTGTTACAAGCAGCGCTTGGCCAATATTACAATTCTCTCAATCTCCCTCTCTCTCTCTCTCTCTCAATTATAATGACATCGTTTCAATACATTACATCCTTTTATACAAAAGTATCTCAAAATATCTCGATACGACTCAAGTCATCGACTCCATATTTTTGGCTCCTGAGGATGAGGATATGTTATCGCTTCTTCGGACGATCCAGTACCCGCAAACAAGCAAACTGGTGGGGGGTCAGCTCTTTGGGGAAATTACTGGTGAGTATAAAAGCAACGAACAGAAGCAACACTCTCTAAAACCAACACTAAGTAATCATGTGATAAAATATTATATTACTAGTGATCGTGCTACTTTTTACCTAGGTTCATTTCATGCAGCACAGGATTAGAGTCAGATTACTTATTTTTAAAAATATATCTTTGGAAATATTTTGCATATTCAATACATTCAAGCATGCTATAGGGATAATATTCTATTATGTAGTGTGCAACGTGTATCGTAAGCCATATTCATTAACTCTTAGGAATATAAGCTATCTCTAGTGCACTATTCTTTCTATATTAAGGGGCAACAGCGTAATCAAGTAAAACATGCAAGTTTAGGGAAAGAACACAATTCAAGCATAATCAGAAATCAATATAACACTTATTCAATAATTTTTTACCCATCGTCGAACGGTTATCCCTGCAACAGACATACAAGTTATCAACAATTTGCATATATGAATAAGCTTTTGTTCTGTGTTTGTCCCTGCATCAAATAGTTATACAAGAAGGCTAACCTAGCATGCGCCCTAACTACATAATGGTCCATAGATTGTCCCATGATTAGCAGCGGTGACTCAAGGTTCAGCTCTGAACTGGTACTTGCGTATGTCAGCAATTGTGACTCAAGGCTCAGCTCTGGACCAATACACACGAATACTAGTAGCTGTGACATCATAGTTTCACTCTTCATTAATAGACACAACACCCCACTAGATTACAAGGACCGTACCTCAGGGTGATATCAAAAATCGCTTCTGGACCGACCGATTCCTTGTGCCCAGAAATCGTTCGAGAGACTAAACCTTGTGCACAAGTTATCCGAGACCAATGCATGATATGAAACATCTATCAGATAATTCTATAATAGAAGCAAATAATGATTAAGTAAACTTCTATCTCTTTTTCTTATCAATCGAGTGATAGGTTCAATCTTCTCTTCACATAACTAATAGCACACCCCACTAGATCACAAGGACCGTACCTCAGGGTGCACTATTAGTCTCTTCTCATTCATATCAATCATCTTTAGCATACTACGAGTTATTTATATAGTTTTATCTTTTGCATTAATAAGAAGCAAACATATAAACAATCTATAATTAAGAAAGCATGGCACAGTTCTATCTTTACAGGAACAATAAGGAAACATGCAAGAAATTTCTTTTTAAATAAGTAGGATGTCAGTAATATTTATCTTTTGTAATTACATGCAGTTCTACTATTTTCTTAGCATATAACATAGCGACTTGTTCAAGCAATTTCTTTACTCTTCTTATTAGCATGGCAAGGGTTCGTTCGATAGTCGTGTCAGTGTGACCTAGCATACAATATTATATTCTTTTACTTAGCATGGCAAGGTTCTTTTAGATAGCAAGCAATACAAGTTCTTTAGTTAAATATACAGTTTCTCGTTCTATCATTCTCATGCGAACAATATCTACTTGGCAACAAGCATTATAAAAACTTAAATTCATTATTAAGGTGTGCAAAAACCAGAGAATGAAGTCTTGCCCACTCACCCAGATCATTCGCCTTGTGTTTTAATCGGGAAACTCTTCGAAAAGGCTTCCGCTTGAGCTAGCAAAGCGATATCTTTTATACATAGTGCCAACACGGAGCGGGGCACTACATACTTACCCACCAAGAAAAAATTTCGTCCTCGAAACTCATGAAGAAACTTACGATATCCAGAGCAACGATAGTCCTTATCCCTCACCATGCTCAATCGAAAACACTAGCAAATAAAGAACTTAATAAAACTCTAACAATCAGAAATTACATCTCTCAAGCAATAAAATAATCTAGAAAACTTTTGCATGTATCTTTGAGAATATTTAAGGATTCATTGTATGGAAAGATTATTGCGGCAACGATATCAAGTGACAAAGAACATCTTGAGTTGAAGCGAAGCAATGAAATGGCCAAAGGATCGAGTTACTCGGATACCATTATGTCACGCCCCAATCCCGCAAGGGCCGATCATCTTCGCTTGGAGCCTTGTAGAACTGGTCGTCCTCGCTTGGGCGTGATACTGTGAAAGCCTAAGTTGCACTTGCACAAGGCCAGGGCTTGAACAAGGACAAAATAAGTTATTCAGAGTAAGAAGCAGTGGCACAACATAGCAAAAAAGTAAAGAACACAATGGCAAAAGAAAATATGCTCTTTATTGATATTCAAGAAGTATTACAAGCGGCGCTTGGCCGAGATTACAATTAGCTCAAGCTCTCTCTCTCTCTCTCTCTCTCTCTTGATTAAAATAACATCGTTCCAATATATTATATCCCTTTATACAAAAGTATCTCAAAATATCTCGATACGACTCAAGGCATCGACTCCAGATTTTTGGCTCCTGAGGATGATGATATGTTATCGCTTCTTCGGATGATCCAGTACCTGCAAATAAGTAAATTGGAGGGGAGGTCATCACTTAGAAGAAAGTACTAGTGAATATAAAAGCAATGAATAGAAGCAACACTCTCTAAAACCAACACTAAGTAATCATGTGATAAAATATTATATTACTAGTGATCTTGCTACTTTTTACCTAGCCCATTTCATGTAGCATATGATTAGAGTCTGATTACTTTTTTTAAAAATATATCCTTGTAAATAGTTTACATATTTAATACATTCAAGCATGCTATAGGGACAATATTCTATCGTGTAGTACGCAGCCTATATCGTGAGCCATATTCATTAACTTTTAGGATCATAAGCTATCTGTAGTGGACTATTCTTTCTATATTAAGGGGCAGCAGTGTAATCAAGTAAAACATGCAAGTCTAGGGGCAGTACACAATTCAAGCATAATCATAAATCAATACAACACTTATTCAGTAATTTTTTACCCAGCGTCAAACGGTTATTCCTGCAACAGACATACAAGTTAGCAATAATTTGCATATATGAATAAGGTTATGTTTCGTGTTCATCCCTGCATCAAACAGTTAGGTATGCAAGAAGGCTACAAGATGGTCCATGATTTGCTACATGATTAGCAGCGGTGACTCAAGGTTCAGCTTTGCACTTGTATGCACGCATGTCAGCAGTTGTGACTCAAGGTTCAGCTCTGCACCAACACACACGAATACTAGCAGTTATGACATCATGGTTCCACTCTTCACTAATATACACAATACCCCACTAGATCACAAGGACCGTACCTCAGCGTGCTCTCAAAAATCTCTTCCGGATCGACCGATTTCCTGTATCCCAGGAACCGTTTGTGTGATGACCTATTCCGTTCAAGCGGACAGCCGATTCAAACGGCACAAGTGCAACAACTCGATCCGCTTTACTCAGCGAGATAACTCATTTAAGGAAAAGGATTTTAAGACTTGGCCCTTCAGGAGTTCATACTTAGACTTTTAAAGGCTCGCTCGGAGTATCGCTCGACCGAGGCAAAACATCGCTATGGTGGGTGGCTACGATAAACTTGTCTTTGCTTAGCCAGCACACGTAAAATATATACGAGACATTCTAGTCGCTAGGTGAATCATCCGCTTCATGCTAATAAAGATTATAACGCACCTAGCTAAGGGAATAATCCCAACTTGTTTTGCTTGTGTTAGAACATGGAAATGAAACTATGCTTATAAATGGACCCTTGCATGCGACCTTTGCCTTGTGCAAGTAGACCCAATATGCCTCGTGTAGAATGATATATAATTTTCGTAATACTGTTCACTCATTTATACTACACGTCCCTAGATCATGTCGCTCGGTATGTCCCTTTATAGTTTTACTCCTCGCTTTACCCATAGACCCGTGCCAAACGTAAATGCTTATGTTTATACAAATGCAATGCTTGCCTGCTTATATATTAACTTGTACTCGATGCCTCAATTCAATGCTTGTCACTTATATTATGACACAACCAAGTAACACTATCGCGTATCGTACATGCATCTAGTTAGCCAGAAGACTATCAAATAATCCTTCTGTAAAATATGAACCTGCAAGTATCTGGGATCGTTAGGTCGCCAAGGCAGTCCCCGCACCAGGGGAATGCATCATGTCAAGTTGAACACTAACGAGAATAATATCAAGTAGAGCAAGAATCACAGCTCGTGGAGCAATACTCGTTCAGAACAAGAATCATAGATTATCATGTCAAGTTATGAATTTAGAGTGATCAAGTCTTGCATGTCGCGGACAACTTGTTAACAAGGAGGATTTTTGGATATCGTTCCACGGATGGTCTCTGGGACACCGGGGCCGATCCGATCCGGATGGAACTTAAGTCTTAATCATGTTTAGCAGGATGGCGTGTGCGCTTCACGCTACACCATTCTCGCTATAAGCCTGATAGTCTTGTGTACTGGACGGGATAGTTTGTAGAGAACCATGTACTTTTGTTGTATTCCATCCTCGTTAAAGACTATAAATTGTCGTTTATGGCTGTGCCAGCGACTCATGTTCTTATAGATAAGTCATCCTCGCTTAGCGGCAATTCGCTTGTGAGTCATTGCATCGCATCCAGAATCAAAAATACTAGAACGATATGAGTATAAGACATCTATAAAAATTGAACAACCTGAATAATCCATTGAACACTTGAACATCCATTGTGACACGCTTGGATAATCCGTGTAACTCGTCCACCGAAACATAACCTCACTCATGATACTTTGTTTGCTTATGCTATTGCCCCTGGATTTTATTATAAATACTTGTGCTTGATTTTAACTTCGTTTACCTTGGACAGGGAATGATGGATGGTAAGTTGGTAAGTCTCGCTGTATTCCTTTATATCGCACGGCGCACTGCCACACGAGTTAGGCTTTGCATAAATGCCATAAAACTGATCCTAAGGCAAGACTAGAAAGATAACTTAATAGATGGTGCACGGAACCTATATAACACGTTTGAATTTATTGAACGGGCAAGAAGCCTCCCCACCAGTTTATTCATGTACTGATAATCCACCAGATTGCTTGCAGGGTGCAGGAGAACCTTGTTCCATGCGGATGCCCTCCTTCGTGCGTGTTAAGGCTTAGAGTTCACTTGGAGCCTTAGAGCGTTGTGTCTGGAACTTAAGCGCATATACAAGAGATAATATTGGAACATCACCTATGTATCATTCCATAAATATAGCCACTTGGCACACTTTTACTATTTCAGAGAGAGAGAGGCTGGAGCGACTTGTAATCTCGGCCTAGCACCGCATGTTACACTTGTTCAATATCAATAAAGATCTTATTTTATTTTTATACTTGTCTTATTCAATGCTTCCGCTATTGATGACTCTGTGAACTTGTTACCAATTGCCTGTGCGTTTCTTATTCTGCTGCACTCGGACTATCTCTGCGACTCTGTGACTTAGACCTCTTTTTGCCAGTTCGGATCATGGCCTTGCACGGGCGCGGCTTACGCTCGTGCGACATCATGTCTAGATGGTAAAGATCGTCCTGCGGGAGCGCTGGCATAGTGATTCGGGTCTAGCAGGGACGGCTGATTACATGCAGAAGATCGGGGCATGATATATTGGTATCAGAGCATGGCTTTACGCCTTTGGACTTTGTATCAATTTTCTCAGTTTTAAACGCTCGTTCGTGGATTATGTGCATACACTCTTTCGTTGACCCGATAGAATATTCCATACAATGAGTCTAGATAATTTTTAAAAGTTGCATATGAATGATATAATTGCTTGTACAAAATTGTGATACGAAGGCCTTTGTGCCTACCTGTGCTAGACCATGTGGGAATAGAATCATGCTAAAAATTTCAAGTTATGTGCAAACCCGAATATCTTTACATGATTACCCAACTAGTTAATATGCAGAATAGAATATCATTCAAAAGGTTATCTATGCACACAGCCTTTCGGCTAAGTTGTGTAAAGTATCACGCGCCAAAGACCCTTTTGGTGCAAGCCAGTTGCAAGCGAGATTGGGATATCGTTCAGAAAGATAAGTCAGACTTGGAATGGCAACCGATAGAAATCTTATCAGATTTATTGCTTAGGCGAATATAGAGAATTATGCTTGGATTTTGGGAAATAGCTCTAACGGAATTTCCTATCGGGAGATACAAATCGAATATGGTTTACTTAGATGACTATAAACTGGATATATAAAAGACTAAGAATTATCAGGCGATGCTAGGTATCGTGTAGGATTCTAAGGAACGACTTGGTGAATATGCTAGCGATTGATGCGAACACTAATTGAGAATTTGATTAGATGACTCAATTCCTGAGTGGTGTATGGATCATTTAGAAATATCCAAATGGATTCATAGGTCTCGTGCGATAGTTGGATTGAACAATTTGAAAATGTCTTGAATAAGTGATAAGGCTTATATCGAATAGTGATTCAAGGAAATAGAAATTAATATCTTGGTTAAGAAAACTTTATGGAAAACTTGAAGGATCGTGCAAGCAATTTCGGATTGAAACAAATGGGTTAAACTTGAGTACAATATCGCTCAAATAGAAGTTAGCCCGAAAATGAATATGGTGGTTCGATGAAAGAGATAAGCGATAACGGACTTGACCTGGAGTTTGGAAGAACGATCTTGAATCGAGTTCAAAAAGATAACCTTCAAAATTAGTTCCAAAGAAAACGGTTATCCTGCGGGAGCACCGGCGTGGTAATTTCATGTACGACGAGGATAATCGAACTCACAGAAATATGTTCGATGATTATTCCAAACGAACTTGATGAATGGAATGTATCAAAAGTAGATAGACTTGGGCTTGAATATTTAAAGCTTAGTTGTTTGAGGAATGCCAGAAGTAGACTATGGATTTACTGAACGGTAACATTGAAGTTGGATAATTTTGCTAAATAAATTATAATCACTGCATGAACGGACATAACTTGATGAATTTTATATAACTTAGATGGAGCAAAGTAAAATAATAAGGTGTCTCGATCATTTCAAAGATAACAATAACGTTCGACGTTCTTGTCTTGTACGAGCGTAACTCTATGCTCATACATGCGTCACATCCGGATTAGGACGATTATCCAGTGGAAGCATTGGCGTAGTGTTCTCATGTCCAACAAGGATGATCGAACTTGTGGAAGACTGGAGTGTGACAACTGATGGACCGTCTTGACTTTTGGTTCGATATGATAAGATGAATTTGGGAATGCAAGTGAATTAAAAGTATTTCAGGGATGATTTAGCCTAGAAACTGGAGTAAGTCACACTTGATGGTTTCATGAACGAATACATGAATCTTGTTGGATGACTTGGAGTTACAATCAAAGGTTTAAAACTGAATAATAGCTTGGTGGTCTAGACTTAGAAATGGATATAAGGATTCTATCAAAACTTGTTTGAAGGATATAGACTATGCAAATTGCTAGGCTTGTCATGCATCTTAAAATATCATAGATTTGACTGAATGAACTTGAACCCTGTATAAACGAGCGTGTTATGAGAGTAGGATGATCTGTGCTTGATGTTTAGAAATTTGAGTAAAATGAGCTTGGATAGAATACCCCGTACAAATAAACAATAGTTTGACCTTAGGAATTGGGACGGGCATCATGCGACGAATTTGTATAATGAATCGTGTGCTTGAACTTGTACCTATGACCTTGTGAGCTGACTTAGTAATTAGGCAGACGGCCCTGTGCCGAGTGAAATAACTTGTGTGATCGAATTTAGCATATTGCTTTTTCAAGCTATAGAACTGGGGCAGCAAGACTTAGAGTTAGACTGGAAACGGTAAGAGTGTGCCATGTTTGACCCGAACGGATGTACGCTAGTCGGTTGATCAGATAGATCATGCTTAACGGTAGTGCAAAATTTAATTTGAGTTGGAATAGAAATGACTTAGAATTTGATTGACCCTTTTGAAGTATCCTTGTGGTTCATAAAACTAGAACCCTTGAGATTTTCCTCAAGTAACTTGTCCGATTTTACTATCACTAAGTTTGGTTGAATGCATATATTTAAGGGACGCCTTAAACTTGTGCACGAACCAAGACCCAGCGATATGTTGAACTCCAGTACAAAGACTTCGCTATCGCTAAGTTGGTAACATGCATATGTTTGAAGGACACTTTGAATATGTGCACGATCCAGACTCACGATATGCTGATCTAGAATGCTAGTGCAAGTAAAAATATTAGACTCGCATGAACAAGTATAACGACTTGTATAAGTTTGCCTCAGTTATAGATCATTATCCTAGATCGATAATAATGTACCCCGCATTAAGCAATATATTCTGCGCTAAGGCACAATAGAGACAAAGTCAGAACTTGGATTGAACGATAGAGTCATTCAATGATACCGACCTGGATTACACGCGACACGGTATATGGAATGAGTAGGAAATTATGTTCGAACGGATCTAGTGGTACTGATTGTTATGCTTAAGATAGATTCCATAATGAGATAGAATGGCTTGCGCTAAGAAAGTCTCGAGGATGAGACTTTTTCTGAGTGGTATATAATGTGATGACCCGTTCCATTCAAGCGGACAATAGAGTCAAACGGCAAAAGTGCAATGACCCGATCCATTTTGCTCAACGAGAAGACTCGTTTGAGGCAAAGGATTTTCAGACTTGGCTCTTCAGGAGTTCAGACTTAGACTTTCAAAGGCTCGCTCGGAGTATCGTTCGACCGAGGCAAAACATCGCTAAGGTGGGTGGCTACGATGAACTTGTCTTTGCTTAGCCAGCGCACTTAAAATATGGACGATACATGCTAGTCGCTAGGTGAATCACCCCCTGCATGCTAATAAAAAATACAATGCACCTAGCTAAGGGAATAATCCTAACTTGTATTGCTTGTATTAGAGCATAAAAATAAAACTTTTCTTATAAATGGACCCTTGTATGCTACATTTGCCTTGTGCATGTAGACCCCGCTATGCCTCGAGTAGAACGATATATACTCTTCGTAGTGCACTGTTCACTCGTTTACACTGCACGTCCCTAGATCATGTTGCTCGGTATATCCCTTTACAGTTTCACTCCTCGCTTTACCCATAGACCCGTGCCAAACATAAATGCTTATGTTTACACAAATGCAATGCTTGTCTTCTTATATGTTAACTTGCACTTGTTGCCTCGATTTAATGCTTGTCACTTATATTATGCCACAACCAAGTAACACTATCATATATCGTACATGCATCTAGTTAGCCAGAAGACTATCAAATAGTCCTTCTATGCAATATGAACCTGCAAGTATCCGGTACCGTTAGGTCGCCAAGGCAGTCCCTGCACCAGGAGAATGCATCAAGTCAAGTTGAACACTAAACGAGAATTATTTCAAGTATAGCAAGAATCACAGCTCGTAGAACAATACTCGTTCAGAACAAGAATCATGGATTATCATATCAAATTATGAATTTGTAATAACCAAGACTTGCATGTCACAGACAATTTGTTTACAAGGGAGATTTTTGGATCTCGTTCCACAGACGGTCTCCGGGGCACCTAGGCTGATCCGATCCGGATGGAACTCAAGTAAGTCTTAATCATGTTTAGAGGATGGCGTGTGCGCTTCACGCTTCACCATTCTTGTTATAAAACTGATAGTCTCGTGTACTGGGTGGGATGGTTTGTCTCGTACTATGTACTTTTGTTGCATTCCATCCTCGTCAATAACTATAACATCCTTTATGTGTATGCCAGCGACTCATGTTCATATAGATAAGTCATCATCGCTTAGTAATAATCCACGTGCGAGTCATTGTATCGTATCCAGAATCTGTAACACCTTAACGATATGAGTATAAGACATCTATACAAATTGAACAACCTGATAAATCCATTGAACACTTGAACTCCATTGTGACACGCCTGGATTATCCGTGTAACTCGTGCACCGAAACATAACCTCGCTCATGACACTTTGTTTTCTTATGCTATTGCCCCTGGATTTTATTATAAATGCTTGTGCTTGATTTTAACATGGTTTGCCTTGGACAGAGAAAGAGGGATGGTAAGTTGGTAAGTCTCATCGTGTTCCTTTATATCGCACGGTGCACTGCCACACAAGTTAGTCTTTGCATAAATGTCATGAAACTGATCCTAAGGCAAGACTAGAAAGATAACTTAATAGATGGTGCACGAAACCTATATAACGTGTTTAGATTTGTTGAGCAGGCAAGAAGCCTCCCCAACAGTGCATTCATGTACTGATAACCCACTAGATTTTTTACAGGGTGCGGAAGAACCTCGTTCGGTACGGATGACCTCCTTCGTGCATACTAAGGCATGGAGTTCACTATGGAGCCTTAGAGCGTTCCGTCCGGAACTGAAGCATATATACAAGATATAATATTGGAATATCGCCTATGTATCATTCCACAAATATAGTCACTTGGCACACTTTTACTATTTCATAGGGAGAGGCTTAAGCGACTTGTAATCTCGGCCTAGCGCCACCTGTAACACTTGTTCAATATCAATAAAGAGTTTATTTTATTTCTATACTTGTGTTATTCAATGCATCCACTATTGACGACTCTGTGAACTTGTTACCAATAGCCTGTTCATTTTGTATTTTGCTGCACTCGGACTATCTGTGCGACTCTGTGGCTTAGACCTCTTACCGCCAGTTTAGATCATGGCCTTGCACGGGCGCGGTTTACGCTCGTGCGACATCACATCCAGATGGGAAAGATCATCTCGCGGGAGCGCTGGCGTGGTGATTCGGGCCTAGCGGGGACGGCTGATTACCTGCAGAAGATCGGGGTATGACAGTTTGAGAGACTAAACCTTATGCACAAGTTATCTGAGACCAATGCATGACATGAAACATCTATCAGATAATTCTATAATCTAAGTAGACAATGATTAAGCAAACTTCTATCTCTTCTTCTTATCAATCGAGGGATAGGTTCAATAATCTCTTCACATAACTAATAACACACCCCACTAGATCACAAGGACCATATCTCAGGGCGCACTATTAATCTCTTCTCATTCATATCAAACATGTTTAGCATATTATGAGTTATTCATAAAGTTTTATCTTTTGCATCAATGACAAGCAAACATATAAATGATCTCTAATTAAGCAAGCATGGCATGGTTCTATCTTTACAAAAATGATAAGAAAATATGCAAGAAATCTCTATTTAAATAAGTAGGATGTTACTATTTTTCTCTTGTAATTAACATGCAGTTCTACTTTTTCCTTAGCATATGACATAGAGACTTGTTCAAGCAATTCTTTTACTCTTCTTATTAGCATGACAAGTGTTCGTTCGATAGCTGTGTCAGTGTGACCTAGCCTGCAATATTCTATTCTTTTACTTAGAATGGCAAGGTTATTTTTTATAGCAACCAATACAAGTTCTTTAGTTAAACATGCAGGTTCTCGTTCCATCATTCTCATACGAACATTATCTACTTAACAACAAGCATTATAAAAACTCATATTCATTATTAAGGAGTACAAGAATTAGAAAATAAAGTTCTGTCCACTCACCCAGATCTATCGTCTTGTGTTTCGATCGAAAAACACCTCGAGAAGGCTTTCGCTCGAGCTAGCAAAACAATCACTTTTTTATATAGTGCCAACGTGGAGCGGGGCACTACAAGTTACAACTAACTGCAACACCAAATGATCATGGTCAATCTTCAGCGTGATCAAAATTAGTCTTCATGAAATTATTTAATGCTAGTTTATGGGAATAAACAGATGTAGATGTACTTCACCAGAACTTTGATTAAGAAAATCCAGTAAAAAAATTCATGATCGAAGAAAAAAAAAGTAAGTCTATGCAATACATCTTCAAGATGTACAAATATATAGAGGTAAGACAATATCAGTGTAGGCGCTTCGATAAAACCTTCTTATAATAAAAAAATCTAATGGGAAAATGATGATAAGTTAAGGATACATATATAGTACATTAAGGTCGAATGACTATACTTTTGGACATTTCCCATGATTTGACATTTATCTCAAAACTATGAGTATTACGATTCATTTTGCAATTCAATACTACGAACGATCTTCTTGAAAGTGGACTTTGGTAGAGAATTTGTGAAGGAGTTGGCCAAAATTTTTGGATCGGATCTGCTTGACTTCAATCTTTCGATGTTATTATTGCTAATGAGACAAGAACTTTGGCGTAAAATACTTGGTTTTATCTCATTTGATGCAATATTTATTCATATGGTCGATCCATGTGACGTTATCTTATATACTATCATCAGGACATTATTGAAAAAATAACCCAATTGTAGTTCTAATATGCTAAATAACAGCTCAAAACTATATGCAATCCGGAATAGCATCCTGAAGGGTGATGAGCTTGACATGATATGAAGAAGTGGAGACCAAGATTTGCTTTGTACACTTTCAACATAATGTTATATTCCGAATGGTAAAAATATAACCACTTTGGAATCTTATCTTTTGCAGGTCAAATAAATAAAGTCAGTATAGCCAACAAAGTGGGCATCATTTGAAAAATTAAGGGAATTTAATCAATTCTGAGATGCATAGAGATATAATAAGCCCGTGTTTGTAGTACCCTAAAGGTAGAAAAAAGTGTCTAATTTTATTCCAGTGATGACGTGTTGTCGCAATGATAAATCTAGCCAAGAGATTCACATCAACTGAGATGTCTGATTTATTACATTAAGCTAAATACAATAATAACCTATTTTATTTACATATGGATCTTCATTTTCCATTAATACTCTTTATTGTCTTTCTTAGAATGGAATGGGTCTCGTTTAGAATCTAGAGTGGACGATCATTGGTGTACTCAAAGGCTTTGCTTTGTCCATATTAAATTAATATTATATCTTATGGGTTTAATTTGCTTGGTGGAGTAAGACACCATTAATTGAATGCTAAAGATGCATGCCCAGGTAAAATCTAATCTTCCTAAAATCCTACATCTCAAATTCCTACTTCATGTGCAACCAGTTATCTCAAGATCTTTAGAAGTCCCGATTAAATTAATGTCATCGACATAAAGTGCTAAAGTCACAAGTCCGAAGATTCGTAAAGTAAACGGTCAACCTTTTTGAGAATGTTATATTTTATAGAACTATTTGAATCTGTTAGATAAAGTCCTTCAAGGACTTTTATATCAATATTTTTTATCTAGTTCCTCATTACAGTTACGTGGTAACCACATCCATAAGTTGTATGTTTAGTTTTTCAGAAGCTATCAAACTAGTGAAACATTATAAGTTATTTACGGGAGAATATATCTTCTCGCAATCAATATAGGACGTTGAAAGAAGCTTCGTGCAATAAGAAATGACTTATAATACATTACTTTATTCTTCTTATTATGCTTCCTTATAAATACCCACTTGTATAAAATATAGTTTACATTTGGTGGTGCTAGAAAGACATGCCTAAACACTTTTGTCACTATCATATTTCTATATGAGAGTATTTTTGTCTTTTACCATATTTTATATTTAGTGATTAAATATTTATATATTTTGCTATTGATTATTTATATTGTGTTGTGCTATTTATTTATTAATTAGTAGGCTAGTCTATCTATTTGGACTTGGCATTAGTGGACCCATTAGTACTGGTCGTGACACATTGAGCCCAACATTGGACTAGGCCCATTAGACTCATTCCCTTTAGTTAATTGAAGAGATTAGATTAATTTTCATTAGAATTAGATTCTTTCTAATATGGTCCTCCTAATTAATTCCTCATAACTAACTATTAGGGGTATATTAGACATTGTGTAGTTGCTTGGGAGAGGGGAAAGGAGGTCGGCTACTATTGAAGGGGATTTCTCTCTCTCACACACACACTCTCTCTCACTCTCTCTCTCTCTTTCTCCACTTCATTTCACTCCCAAGTTAGATTCCCAATTGTATTCTTTCCCAAATCACTTTATCCCTCCACCAAATTTAAAAAATTCACTCTTATTTTCTTCTTTTACATCACCTAAGGAGCATTGGAGCTTGGATTTCAAAGAGCACTTGGAGAAGGAGCTATTGCATAGGAGCTTGTGTTATAATTGTGTCCATTTGGCTTTTGTATTGGGAATCCATCTCCCAATAGTATAATTCTGAATTTCCTCCTTAATTAGACTCTAATTCATATATTTAACCATTATGAACCCTTTCTTGGCTTAGGGCTACCCATAGGAACAAGAACTAGGTTCATATGACTTGTATTGTGACTTCTACATTGAGATTTTATCCATTTTTGGAAATTTTCGAGATTGGTGAATCAAGTATTTGTTATTAAGTCAATTAGGCCTAATTAGACTTAGATTGATAGTATAGGACTAGATACGTGTCCACAATTGGAAACGAGTAGAGAGTATCATGGTATTTTGTGATACGCTATGATACGGGGGTTCATTTTGGGTTATTTGTGTATGCTAGTATAATTTCTCTTTACATACCATTATAACTAGTCACTTTAGTTATATAATGATGATTTGATATGTGTAATTGGTATTAGTTAGTCATTGGGGTGATGGAAATTACATGTTCAGTTTTGTGTTATGAGTTGGTATTTGTGGTATACACTGTGTTGGTAAGTTGCAGTTGTGTTGCTGTTGATATGGGTTGTTCGAAGTTCAGGTGCTGGATGTGAGAATTTTATGTGCTTTGGGTTGTTGACATGAAGTTGTATATGGGAGCAGTAGTGGCACAATGTTAGGATTGCACAGTCGTAGTGCAAGGGGGGACTGGGATAGAAACTCGGGTAGAAAAGTGTGCAGGTGTTGTGCACAGCTACTGCACTAGCTCTGTGGGAAAGCAGTGTACACCTTGGTGCACATATGGGTGCAGTGGTGTGAAGTTGGCACTAATTTGCATTCATCTGTCAGGGATGAGGGAGAGGAGTGATGGTGGCAAAGTAATCAGTTATGGGGATGTGGAGATGTGTGTGTCTGTGTGATTTTGTGTCTAGTTCAGAGTATAAATTTTAGTGTACAATGATCACAGGTATATGGCATCAGTTATACTTGTATATGGGGGTTGTGGTATATGTACACGAGTTATTATTGGGTATCACTGCTCGAAGGTGGAGATATAGTAGTTAGGTGTCATGTGAGATCAATGTCTGTCAGTTGAGGATGGAGGATCTATGTTAAGTGTGGGTTAGTTTTCAGATGGAGTGAAGGGGTATTGAGGGTATCTTGGTGTATCAGCAAGTATCAGTGAAATAATATAATTTAACTAAAGTATGGGGATAGTTAGTAGGTTAGGTATTATTTAGATAAGTCAAGTGCTTGAGTGTATGTTAGTATCCCATGACACTCTAAGTAGAGGTATTGGTATTACCTTGAGGTAATACCAAGGTAATGATAAGATAATAAGTTAATAGTTAGGATATAGCAAGGTAAAGGGGTTTTGGGCCAAGACATTAATAGATAATATAGTATAGTATATACATATATATCATATATGATATAAGTATCTCTATTAGTTAGTATGACTTAGATATTAACTAGTATGGACCTAGAAACTTAGGTATAGACTAGTGTTATCTAAAAATGGCTAGTTCGACCAAATTTGACTAGTTTGACTTAGAATTGACCTAGTTTGGCTATTTTGATCTAGTATTAACCTAGAAATTATACTTAGTGCATTTAATTCATTTATCACCTTTATTACACCAAAGTGACATGATATTACATATATAGGTCTGTGTGCTACCAGCTTAGGCACCGAGTTACATCATTTGCTCACGACCAGAGGAGAGTACATTCTCTGATAGTTTCTTGTTTATGATATCTTCTATATTTCTTGTATTTAGTGTAGATATCCTTGACTTCTTAACATATGGTTACACAGATTGGTATTTTTCAGATCCCGTCATGAGATATTATTCCTGGTAGTTCTTGGCGTATTATGTAGATGCCATGTTGCTCTTGTACTTGTATGTATTTCGATTCTTGGGGAGACTAGATACCTTCTCAGAGGTTGGGGAGTGTTAGTTAGATATAACTAAAGTGACTAGTTACAATGAATCTCGTGTCGTAACGTGCCATAGTCGGATCCATTATACCAGTCGGAGATTGGGGAGTGTTAGTTTGATATGTGATCATACCCACCATGTACGAGCATTCATGTACATGTACCCTGTTAGTGTTAATCATACACTTCACGTATGATTAGCCAGGCCATGATTCATGTACAAGTTCCCAAGCAGATCACATATCGAAGCTAGTAGTCACTCACTTAGTTAGTTGTATTTCCTGACCCTTGTATATAATACTCATCTCTCTTGTACTATTTATAATATTTCCATATTCCGTATATTTCCTGCTCATGCTCTATTTATCTTGTATATTCTCTCTATTTACTGTTACATAGTCTTTATCATCTATTTAAAACTGCTGTTAGAGGTATGCTTCACTCCAATCCTGGCTGTATATATTTTTCAGATAATTTAGATGATTGGTATCCTACACACTATGGACCTCCGGTCGTAGTGGATATAGAGTTGGAGATGGTGGCTCAGGAGGAGCCGATACCATACCAGGGGATGATTAGCTAGTAGTAAATAGTTAGATTATTGTTTCATATATGTTTCAGTTTGGATATTTTGGCATGTATTATATTTGAGACTATTGTGCTAGTCTATTGGACTTCGTTGGATTGTATTTGTGACTGTGATTCATTTCTTTCTTCTAATCCATATCGTGCTATATCTTCTCTAGTTTATTGTGATTGAGTATTGATTACTATTTTGTCCTCCATTTGGAGTTGGATATCTTGACAGGTACATAAATATTGTGTGTGATATTTAGATAGTATTGATGACCTAGAGATTGTTCTACCATCGATGTTGCGGCGTATGTTGGATGTACCTACATTCTTGTACCCTTATACCTGGTGCGGGTCTTGACATATTTTTATGGTAGCCCATGCAGGTCAAGATAGTAGTGCTCAGACTTGGAGTACTAATACAAGCCTGGTATAGGATATAATATATAGGATGAGAGTAACTCAATTACAACTAGGAACATTTCCAATCTTTTAAATTTATTATCTTCATCATTATGAATAATTGCTTTCTTTGAAATATTACTGTTCTTCCTTGATGCTATCGTATATTGCGCAATATTGACCCCTTTGTTTTGAATCAGTCTTCAGGTTGCCGTCGAAGACCAAATATAAGCGCTCTGGGGCAGTTTCAGCAAGGTATGTTACTTTTCCACCTCCTCTAGCTCAGAGGGTTGCCTCACCGGTTCAGGTGAGGGCTTTAACAACTTTTAGGGGTGCTTCTCCCCCAGTTCTGAGGGCTGTTCCTACAGTTGCGGAGGACCTTCCACCCCCACCACCCATGCCAGCAAACGGGAAGGACATATTTGCCATATTCCAGGAGATGATGGCAAGACAGCAGAGGCAGACATATGTTATGCGTTAGGGCTTCTAGAGTTCCTACCAATTAGTGCTAGCAGCTATGCAGAAGGTAGCGCTCGTCCAGCCACAGACGTACCGCCTCATCCAGCCCCGTAGCAGCCGAGGCCAGGTACCATTATTGATTTTAAGAGGATGATGCCCAAGAACTTCAAGGGTGCGGCGATGATCTTGTACACGATGATTAGATTGAGGACATGGAGAGGAACCTACGACTGGAATAGATTTTAGAGAGTCTACAGGTGGAGGCAGCGGGCAGCCAGATGTTTGACATTGCCCTGACATAGTTCCGTACAGACTCGAGGATCGTGGTGCCATGATTGACTTGGGAAGATTTTAAAGAGCTTTTCAAGGAGAAATTCTTTTCAGATGTGGCTCTGAGTTCCCTAGAGAGCTATTTCCAAGACCTCGTCCAGGGGAGTACGACGTTGGACGAGTACACCGCTGAGTTCTGTAGATTGGGTAGATTTGTGGAGGTGCAGGACCCCCTAGCGAGAGCGAGAAAGTTCTGAAAGGGTTTGATTAGGGAGGTCAAATCTCTTACCAGGGATCATCGTACTACGATATTTGAGGATATGTTGATGGATGCTTAGAGGGTAGAGGATAACTTAGAGCTCAAGTCCAAGAGAGAAAGAGACGTATTCGGAGGAGCTAGAAGTAGTGCGGGTCCAGGTAAGTGACCCTATTTTCAGCAACAGAGGACTTTTCAGCTACAACAGTTGCAGGATCCAGTTCGGATACCAGTTCAGTAGACATCACAGCAGTAGCAGTAGAGACAGGTTTAGCAGACTTCCACCTGTCACTTCTGTAAAAATATAGGTCATATCTGGGAGGTCTGTAGGATGAGGTTGGGAGTGTGCTTGTATTATGGCGCAGAGGGACATCAGATGAGGGATTGTCCTGTATCTCCTTTTCGTGTATCTTAGAGAGTATCTCCAGTTCAGATAGCACCAGCAAGGCCACCTGCGGGTCAGCAGAAAGGACCTCCATTGCAAATACTGCAACAGAGGTTTGTACAACACCAGGAGCAGCAGAGAGGTGCACAATAGGAGCGAGCATTCACTATAAAAGTCAAGGATACCGAGCCGGTGGAAGATGTGATAGCAGGTTCAGTTCTTCTTGATTCTATTCTAGTATTAGTTTTATTTTATTCCGGTTCTTCCTATAGTTTTATATTTGTATCTTTTGCTCTTAAGCATCGTTTAGACGCTGAACCTTTGGCTAGGACTTACAAGATCACGACTAAGGGTAGCATTATCCTGGTCAGAGATATTTGCAAGGATCAGAGAGTTACACTGGGAAGATGGGAGTTGAGTGTGTGTTTGCTCGTAATGCCACTTCCGATCTACGATATAGTACTCGGGATATATTGGTTGAGTAGGCACCATGCTAGTATAGATTATCATGGAGGCAGGGTATTATTTCGACCGCCAGGAGAGCCAGAGTTTGAGATTGCTAGAGGAGCAGTAGAGTAGAGCGAGGATGCCATTTATGGAGCCATGGTGGAAGAGAAGTAGCTGCCACATCCGTTGGTAGCAGAGTTCATGGATATTTTCCCTAAGGAATTACCGGGCTTGTCGCTAGACTGAGATGTGGAGTTCTCTATTGACTTGGTGCCAAGCGCAGAGTTAATATCTTAGCATGTCTATAGAGTCAACAACAGAAAATTGACAGAGTTGAAGAAGCAGGTGGATGAGTTGCAGGACAACGGCTTCATCAGATCCAGTTTATCACCGTGGGGTACTCCAGTATTATTTGTACCCAAGAAGGATGGGTCGGTACGCATGTGTATCGACTATAGGGATCTGAACAACCTCATTATCAAGAAAAAATATCCACTGCAAAGGATAGATGATCTCTTCGATCAGTTGAGCGGAGCAAAGATATTCTCAAAGATAAACTTGAGGTTAGGCTATCACCAGGTGAAAGTAAAGAATGAGGATATTTTGAAGACAGCTTTTCGGACTCGGTATGGCCAGTTTGAATTCATGGTAATATCGTTTGGGTTGACCAATGCCCCGACAGTATTCATGAATCTTATAAACAAGATGTTCCACCAGTACCTTGATAAGCTTATGGTAGTATTCATTGATGATATAATGGTATATTCAAAGACCCTGGAGGAGCATGAGGAGCATCTAAGGATACTTCTAGAGACTCTCAGGAAGAAAAAGCTTTATGGCATGCTCTCGAAGTGTGAATTCTTCTTTTACAAGATTGAATTCCTTGGTCATGTAATTACTGGTGAAAAGATCTCAGTGGACCCAAAGAAGATCGTGGTAGTGGAGTCGTTGGCTACTTCAAGTTCAGTGGCAGAGATCAGGAGTTTTCTAGGACTACCAGGTTATTACCAGAGGTTTATACATAACTTCTTAAGGATTGTGTAGCCGATGACTAGGCTGACCAGGAAGGATGTGGATATTTTCGGACATAGGAGTGTCAGGCCACTTTCGATGAGATGAAGAAGAGATTGACGGCAGCTCCAGTATTGATATTTCTATCGAGATCAGGTAGATTCACTATTTATAGTGATGCTTCATGGAAGGGTTTGTGTTGCATTCTGTTCCAGAATGGAAGGTGGTTGCCTATACTTCCAGGAAATTACGTTCTCATGAGAAGAACTAACCTACCCATGATTTGGAGTTCGCAGTGGTCATCTTTGCTCTAAAACTGTAGAAACACTATCTGTACGGAGAGCGTGTGGAGATCTTTACAGACCATAAGAGCTTGAAGTTTATGTTTACATAGAAAGAGCTGAACATGAGACAATAACGATAGTTGGAGTTGATGAAGGACTTTGACATATCATTGCAGTACCATCTAGGGAAGGCTAACATAGTCGCTAATGCCTTGAGCAGGTATCCAGTGGCTATGTACTTGATGACAGACACATACTTGTTGGTCGATCTTGAGAGCTTGGGCATTGAGGTGTTGGTTTCTGGTATAGCGATACAGATATGGGGATTGCAGATACAGTCTGAGATGATGGACATGATCAGTGCTATCCAGAATGATAATGAAGCTCTGAGAAGAATTATGACACATGTTTAGATGGAATTATTAGAGGACTACACTATTGCTGATGATGGATCAACGCGATATGGTACCAGACTATGTGTGCCAAGTGGGGAGTTGCGCGAGGAGGTTCTCCAGGAGGCGCATCGATATCAGTACTCTATGCATCCAGGTGCCAATACGATGTATAGAGATTTGAAGAAGCATGTTTGGTGGTATGGTATGAAGTGGGAGGTGGCACACTTCATATCTAGGTATTTAGTGTTCCAGTAGGTAAAGACGGAGAGGCTGAGGCTAGGTGGTTTACTTCAGTCTTTACCCATTCTAAAGTGGAAATGGGAGCATGTTACCATGGATTTTATTTCGGGGCTTCTGCGTTCTCCAGGAGGAAAAGACGCAATTTGGGTCATCGTAGACAGGTTGACCAAATCGGCTAACTTCTTACCATTCAAAATGGGTACGTCTACGGGGAAGCTAGCGGAGATGTGTGTGTGTGATAGATTGTCAGATTGTATGGAGTTCATGTGAGCATTATTTCGAATAGGGATAGTCGCTTTATATCCCAATTTTGGTGGAGTTTATAGGTTAGCTTGGGCACCCAGCTCAAGTTTAGTACCGCGTATCACCCCCACATAGACAAAAAGTTGGAGAGGACTATTCAGACTCTCGAGGATATACTTCGCACTTGTGTTTTTTATTTCGAAGGCTCTTGGGAGGATCATCTTCATCTGGTAGAGTTTACTTACAATAACAATTACCTGGCCAGTATTGAGATGCCAACATTCGAGGCTTTATATGGACGGAGATGTCGTACTCCTGTATATT
Source organism: Iris macrosiphon (assembly GCA_036927795.1). Lineage (NCBI taxonomy): Eukaryota > Viridiplantae > Streptophyta > Magnoliopsida > Asparagales > Iridaceae > Iris > Iris macrosiphon. The sequence goes on along the minus strand of JAYESA010000001.1, from coordinate 114,532,882 downwards.
GGGATAATGTTGATGAGAGAGCCTTGTTGGGACCATAGATGATTGTGGATGCAAATAAGAAGGTGAAGCTCATTAGGGATAGACTTCGGGTGGCGCAGGACAGACAACGACATTGGGCCGATAGTCACCCGAGACCTTTGGAGGTATATGTTTTCTTTGTATTTCTTATGATTGCTTTATTTTAGGTTGAGTGTTAAGGCTGTATTTTGTTCTAGGTTGACAATAAGGTGTTCTTGTAGATTTTTTGACACAGGGTACGTTTCACTTTGGTGGAGGCAGGAAGCTTAGTCCATGGTACATCGGACCCTTCGGTATTCTTGTGAGGGTTGGTGCAATGGCCTACAGACTAGACTTGTCGCCTGGACTAGAGGGAGTTCATGATGTGTTCCATGTATCACAGCTGAGATGGTACATGGCAGATCCAAGTCACGTATTAGATCGCTTGTAGATCGAGGTGGGTTCGACTCTCAGCTACCCAGAGCAGCCATTGGAGAATCTGGATTGCAGGAAGAATGTGTTATGGGACCAGATTATTCCCTTGGTACGTGTCACGTGGAGGCATTACTCTTCGGAAAAGTCTACCTCGGAGAGGGAAGCTGAGATGCGCAAGCGATACCTTTATCTCTTTGACCCGTGAGGTATCATTCTTTCTTGTTTGTTGTGATTGTTTATTGTAGTATTAGTTCTTCCTTAAATTTCGAAGGCAAAAATTTTCTTAGGAGGGTAGACTTGTCACTACCACAATTCTAGACGAGGATATTTTTTTCTTTTAGCATATTTTATATATAATGATTAAATATTTATATATTGTGCCACTAATTATTTATATCGTGTTTTACTATTTATTTATTAATTAGTGGGCTAGCCTATCTATTTGGACTTGACATTAGTGGACCCATTAGAACTTGCAATGACACTTTGAGCCAATATTGGACTAGGCCCATTAGACTCATTTCCTTTAGTTAATTAAAGAGATTATATTAATGTTTATTAGAATTAGATGCGTCCTAATATGGCCCTCCGAATTAATTCCTCATAACTAACTAGTAGTGTTATATTAGACATTGTGTAGTTGCTTGGGAGAGGGGAAAGGAGGTCGGCCACTATAGAAGGGGGTTTCTCTCCCTCTCCACTTTATTGTACGCCAAATTTAGATCCGCAATTGTGTTCTCCCCCAAATCAATTCATCCATCCACTAAATTCACCCAATTTACTCTTATTCCCTTCCATTTATATCACCTAAGGTGCATTGGAGCTTGGATTGTCACGCCCCAGTCCCAAAATGCGTAGAACTAGGAATACATAAGCATGACAGCCGTATGTATATGGAAACTCCAATATATGGAAATCATAACACATACGTTTGTTGTATAATGAATATTAATTCATAAGTGGTATATAATGTCATAAGTCACAGGCAATACTAATCACATCCACAAAACCAAGTAGAAATAAATAACCAAATATGGAAATGAACCAAATATGAAATAGTCGAGAAGAACTAATAGTTGGGTAGAAATAAATCCACTACCAAACGAATATGAAAGAAAATATAATAAGTACATTATCTAATGATCAGAGAGGCTCGAATGAAAGACCTCCTCGAAAGAGAATGGAGTAGAAAGTCCTGATCCATGCTCCTTAAAATAGTCATGATCGTAGACACCTGGAAAGGGACCAGGTCCTCAAAGGGACATAACAAGATACATATAAATATGCCAAAAGTACAGTAAATAAACATACAAGAGAGATAAGAAAATAACAACAAAAAATGGTAAAACTACGACAATACAACATCTAGGAGGATGGATGGCATGCCATGAGAACAACGGTATCAATCGTGGCTATAGGTAATTCGGGTAATAGGAACCATAGTCCGGTGAGGCACTAACAGTCATATCACAAGTCTCTATCGTAGCCCGGTGAGGCACTAGTGACCAAGAGGGCAAGTGAACAAATATCTATCGCAGCCCGGTAAGGCGCTAATGAGCAAAATTTAATCACAATAGCCAACGCCTAATAACGATATCCTCGCCTAGGGAACTAAGAAATCAAGTCAAATTGGTCAAGGCAAGGTCATGGACTAATGATAAGTCAAGTTTAATACGGGGCCACATGATCATGTCAAGTCGTACGTACAGGGTGGAGCATATATCAAATACGTGACGAGAAATAGAGATGAGCAGCATATATGGAAGGCAAATAATATAAGTGCACATAAAATAAGAAAATAAGACTAGAGATTCATGTGACAAATCAAATATGACAAGAGCATCCATAAACTATATACGAAAAGAAATAATTATTGAAAAGGAAAGCATGCAAATATAGTACAATATTTGGCAAGATATCTTGCATGCCCCGAAAAAAGAGGAAGTCGCAACTCAAGACGTCGTCCAATCTATTCGTCACATAAATTAAACAAGTTTGATATACAAAAGTGGTTGGATATATTTTTAGTCTAATAGATTTTAATTCTAAATAAAATAATCTAAAATACTAATTTAATTTAATTATATTCTAATTTTAATGTTAATTCTAAATTTTGGTATAAAAAATTAATTTTATGAATTCGGGATCCGTGACACGCAAATCGAGGCGTTCTGTTGACCAAAAATTTAACCAACATAAAACTAAGATTTGTGTGTAAAATTATCTAGATTTCAGTACTACATAATGCTAGAATCGATGGTTTCACCAAATCTAGAACCGGTAAAAAATTATCAGCCATATGGAGCACAAATAACTATTTTCGGTATTTTTTTAGTTACTTCTAGGTTGCACAAATTTTTTAGAATATTAACTATAATATTTAATTCTAAGAAAAATATAGTTCTATATTTTCATATCAGCTTTCCGAAACTTTAAACGGATTGTGATTCTGCTTCGGGATCTCCCGGAATCTCGAAAACACCAAAATGTGTCAGATTCTGGACAACCGGCAATCCACAAATTTTCCAAAAATTTATGTTCTAAATTTATGAAAATAAATTAGGTATTCAGAAAATATACCTCAAGAAGGTTCCAACACAAAAAAAGAGAATACATTTGGAGTCCGGAGTTAGGATTAATGGCCTTGGGAAATTAGGAGAAATCCTAGATGAAACCTCCTCAAAGTCTCTCTCTCCTCTCTAATTTCGGCGAAAATAATGAAACCCTACATATACACACGTATATATAGGCAGCAGCCGACGGTTGGGCCCAGGCGGGTAGGTTAGGGTTGACTGTGTATGCTGACTGGATATTTAAATAGGTTTTAAGATCCAAAATTTTATTTATTAATTAGTTTTGACCAAATTAACTCCAAATAAATATGTAAAAAAATCAAAAAAATCCAAACAAATTGTAGAAAATGTAAAATAATATTATAAATCCTAAAAAAATACTTGGGACCAAATTATGCTCCTAGTCTTACACAAAAAATTCTAAAATACCTAGAAAATTAGTATTTGGTCTATTTTAAAATCAAATAAATCCAATTATATTCTAGAAAATTTCGTATCAAAAGATGGGATAGAACTTGGGCTTGAATATTTAAACTAGTTGCTTAAGAAATGCTAGAAGTAAGACTATAGATTTACTGAACGGTAACATTGAAGTTGAATGATTTTGCTAGAAGAATTATAATCACTGCATGAACAGATATGACTTGGTGAATTTTATATATAACTTGAATGGAGCAAGTAAAATGATAAGGTATCTCAATCGTGCCAAAGAAAATCATAACATTCAAATGTTCTTGCCTTGTTCGAGCGTAACTCTATGCTCGTATATACGTCATGCCGGGATTATGATGATTATATAGCGGTAGCGTTAACGTGGTGATCTTACGTCTAACGAGGATGATCAAACTTGCTGAAGACCGGAGCGTGACAACTAATAAATCATCTTGACTTTTGGTTCGACACGATAAGACGAGTTTGGAAATGAAAGTGAATCGGAAATGTTTCAGGGATAAGTTAGAATAGAACCTGGAACAAATCATGCTTGATGGTTTTGTGAACGGATACATGAATCAGGTTGGACGACTTAGAGTTATAACTAATTGTTTAGAATTGAATCATGTCTTGGTGGTTTAGACTTAGTATGGATAGGGATTCTATCAAACATATTTGGAGAGATAGACTAAGCAAATCACTAGGCTTATCCTGCAACTTGGATGTCGTAGATTTTACTGAACGGACTCGAACCCCTGTACAAGCGAACGTGTAATGAGAGTAGGATGATCCATGCTCGGTGTTTAGAAATCCGAGTGAAATGAGCTTGGGTAGAATACCCCATGCAAATGAATAATGGTTTAACCCTAGGAATTGGGTCGATCATCGTAAGATAAATTTGCACGATGAATCGTGTACTTAAACTTGTACCTATGACCTTGTGAGATGACCTAGAAATTAGGCAGACGATCCTATGCCGAGTGAAAGAACCTGTGTGACCGACTTTATCATACTGCTTGAACAAGCTATGTAAACTGGGGCAGCAAGACATAGAGTTAGACTGGGAAACGTAACGTGTGCTATGTTTGACCAGAACAGATGGACGCTAGTCAGTTAATCGGATAGATCATGCTTAACGGTAGTGCAAATACTTGAATTGGTTGGAATGGAAATAACTTGGATTTGATTGATCCTGTCGAAAGTATCCTAGTGATTAATAAAACGAAAACTCTTAAAAAAATTTGCAAGTAGCTTGTCCGATTTTACTATCTCTAAGTTTGGTTGAATGCATATATTTGAGGGACGCCTTGAATGTGTGCACGATCCAAGACTTAATGATATGTTAAACTCGAGTGCTAAGAGTTCGTTATCGCTAAGTTGGTTGACATGCATATGTTTGAAGGACGCTTTGAATATGTGCACGATCCAGACTCGCGATATGTTGATCTCGCATGCTAGTGCAAGTGAATATCCACAAGAACAAGTATAACGACTTATATAAGTTTGCCTCAGCCTTATATCATCATTCACAATTGATTGAAACGTACCCCGCATTAAGCAATATGTCCCGTGCTAAGAAGCAAATGAGACTGACACACCATACACGCGACATGACGTAAGGATCGAGTAGGAGATTGTGAATAAATTAGATTTAGTAGTATTGATTGATACGCTTGGGATAGATTCGATAATGCGATAGAATGGCCTACACTCAGGAAGTATCGATGATGAGACTTTTTCTGAGTGGTGTATAATGTAATGACCCATTCCGCTTAAGCGGACTACCGATTCAAACGACAAAAGTGCAATGTCCCGACCCGCTTTGCTCAGCGAGAATACTCTTTCGAGGCAAAAGGATTTCCAGACTTGGCCCTTCAGGAGTTTTGGCTTAGGCTTTCAGAGGCTCGCTCGGTGTATCGCTCGACCGAGATGAATTATCACTATGGTGGGTGGCTACGATGAACTTATCTTTGCTTAGCCAGCACACTTAAAATATGGACGTTTTATGCTAGTCGCTAGGTGAATGACCCCCTGCATACTAATAAGAATATAACGCACCTATCTAAGGGAATAATCCCAACTTGTATTGCTTGTGTTAGAACATGAAAATGAAACATTACTTATATACAGACCCTCGCATGCTACCTTTCCCTTGTGCAACTAGACCCCGCTATGCCTCGAGTAAAACGATATATGCATACTCTATAGTGTACTGTTCACTTGCTACACTGCACGACCTTAGATTTTGTCGCTCGGTAAGTCCCTTTACGGTTTTACTCCTCGGCTTACCTTAGGCCCGAGCCAATGTAAGTGCTTATATTTCCATAAAATGCATGTTTGCATGTTAATAGGTTAACTTGTAATGTTGCCTCATTTCAAAGTTTGCCACACTAAATCATGCCAAAATTAAGTAAATACTATCTGTATCGTGCATGCATTCGAGTTAACCATAAGGCTATCAAATTGCTCTTCTGTTAATAAGTTGATCTTCGGATCTCAGTTCCACGGGTGGTCACCGGGGAACCGTGACCGATATGATCCGGATAGAACTTCACGTTTAGTATTCATGTACATCGGATGGGATGGTTTGTAGCACCTCATGTTCTTTCATTGTATTCCATCATCGTCATTGACTAAAATTGGTCCTTTATGGCTTTGCCAGCGATAATTGTTCAAATGGATAAGTCATCCTCGAATAGCGGCAACCCGCGTGTGAGTCATTGCATCGCATCAAGAACAGTCTGAACACCTGAACGATCTTGAGTATAACACTTGTACATATGGAACACTTGAACGTCCTCTGCAACACTTCTGGATAACTAGTATGCTCGTGCACCCAAAACACAATCTCGCTCACAATACTTGTGTTTGCATATGCTATTGCCATTGGATTTTATAATAAATGTGCTCGTTCTTGTATTAACTTGGTTTGCCTTGGACAGGGAAGGATAAATGGTAATTTGGTAAGTCTTACCGTGTTTTCTCAAGATGATCTTCGGATCTCAGTTCCACGGGCGGTCACCGGGGAACCGTGACCGATCTGATCCGGATAGAACTTCACGTTTAGTATTCATGTACATCGGATGGGATGGTTTGTAGCACCTCATGTTCTTTTATTGTATTCCATCATCGTCATTGACTAAAATTGGTCCTTTATGGCTTTGCCAGCGACAATTGTTCAAATGGATAAGTCATCCTCGAATAGCGATAACCCGCGTGTGAGTCATTGTATCGCATCAAGAACAGTCTGAACACCTGAACGATCTTGAGTATAACACTTGTACATATGGAACACTTGAACGTCCTCTGCAACACTTCTGGATAACTAGTATGCTCGTGCACCCAAAACACAATCTCGCTCACAATACTTGTGTTTGCATATGCTATTGCCATTGGATTTTATAATAAATGTGCTCGTTCTTGTATTAACTTGGTTTGCCTTGGATAGGGAAGGATAAATGGTAAGTTAGTAAGTCTTACCGTATTTTCTCTTATATCGCACGGCGTACTGCCACATAAGTTAGGCTTTTCATATATGCCATAAAACTGATCCTAGGCAAGAATAGAAAGATTACTTAATAGTTGGTGCATGGAACCTATGAACGTATTTGGATTTGTCGAACCGGCGAGTAGCCTCCCCACCAATGAATTCATGTACTGATAACCCATCAGATTGCTTGCAGGGTGCAAGAGAACCTCTTTCGGTACGGATGCCACCTTCGTGCGTGCTAAGGCATGGAGTTCACTCTGGAGCCTTGGAGCGTTGCGTCCGGAAGTGAAGCAAATATACAAGACATAATATTGGAACATCGCCTATACATCATTCCATAAATGTAGCGACTTGGCATGCTTTTACTATTTCAGAGAGAGAGGCTTGAGCGGCTGGTAATCTTGGACTAGCGCCGCTTGTAACACTTGTTTAATATCAATAAAGAGTTTGCTTTACTTTTATACTTGTGTTAATCAATGCTTCCGCTATTGATGACTCTCTGAACTTGTTACCAATCACCTATACATTTATAATTCTGCTGCACTCGGACAATCTGTGCGACTCTGTAGCTTAGACCTCTTACCGCCAGCAATGGAACACGGCCTTGCACGGACGTAGCTTACGCTCGTGTGGCATCACGTCCAGATAGGTCAAGCGATCGTCTCGTGGGAGCCCTAGCACGGTGATTCTCGCCTAGCGAGGACGGCTGATTAGCCTGCGGGAGATCGGGGCGTGACATATTGGTATCAGAGCTTGGCTATACGCCTTTGGACTTTGTTTCTATTTTCTCAATTTTGAAAGCTCGTTCGTGGGTTATGTACATACGCTCTCTCTCATTATCCCATCAGATTGTTCCAAACAATAAGTCTAAATACTTTCAAAAGTGCATGTGAATGATATGATTGCTTGTACAAAATTGTGATGCTATGGCCTTTTTGCCAACCTGTGCTAGACCCTTTGGGAATAGACTCGTGCTAGAATCATAACTTATGTGCAAACCCGAAATGCCTATACGTGTTTACCCAGCAGGTTAGTGTACAAAATCGAATATTATCTCTAACGGTTAGCTATGCACACAGCCTTTCGGCTAAGTTATGTTGAATATCGCGTGCCAAGATCCTTTGGTGCAAGCTAAGTTGCAAACGAGATTTGGATATTGTTCAGAAAAAAAGCATAAGCCGGACTTAGAATGGCAACTGATAAAAATATTATCAGATTATCGCTTAGGCGAATATAGATAATCGTGCTTAAATTTTGGAAAATAGCACGAACGGTATTTCGTGTCGGAAGATACAAATCGAAAATGGATTTGGTTGGGTGACTCAATTTTGAGTGGTGTATGGATCACTTAGAAATATCCAAACGGATTCATAGGTCTCGTACAAAAATTGGATTGAACGATTGGAGAATATCTCGAATAAATGATAAGGCTTATATCGAATTGGGATTCGTGAAAATGGAAATCGTTATCTCGGTTAAAAAAATTTATTGGAAACTTGAGGATTGTGCAAGCAATTTCGGATTAAAATAAAGGGATTGAACTTGAATACAATATCGTTCGAATAGAAGTTAGCTCAAGAAAGAAATATTGTGTTTCAATGAAAGAGATAAACAATAATGGATTTGGCTTGAAGTTCGAAAGAACGATCTTGAAATCAAGTTCGAAAGGATAACCTTCAAAATCAGTCCTAACGAGAACGATTATCTTGTGGGAGCGCCGGCGTGGTAATTTCACGTACGACAGGGATGATCGAACTCACGGGAACATGTTCGGTAATTATTCCAAATAAACTCGGTAAATAGAACGTATCAAAAGATGGGATATAACTTGGGCTTGAATATTTGAAACTAGTTGCTTGAGGAATGTTAGAAGTAAGACTATGGATTTACTGAATGGTAACATTGAAGTTGGATGATTTTTCTAGACGAATTATAATCACTGCACGAACGGACATGACTTGGTAGATTTTATATATAACTTGAATGGAGCAAGTAAAATAATAAGGTATCTCAATCGTGCTGAAGAAAACCATAACATTCAAACGTTCTTGTCTTGTTCGAGTGTAACTCAATGCTCGTACATGCATCATGCCTAGATTAGGACAATTATCCAGCGGGAGCGACGTAGTGATCTCACGTCTAACAAGGGTGATCGAACTTGTGGGAGACCAGAGCGTGACAACTAATAAATTATCTTGACTTTTGGTTCAACATGATAAGATGAGTTTGGAAATGAAAGTGAATCGAAAATGTTTCAAGGATAAGTTAGAATAGAACCTGAAACAAATCATGCTTGATGGTTTCGTAAACGGATACATGAATCAGGTTGGACGACTTTGAGTTATAACTAAAGGTTTAGAATTAAATCTTTACTTGGTGGTCTAGACTTGGTATGGATAGGGATTCTATCAAACATATTTGGAGGGATAGACTATGCAAATTACTAGGCTTGTCCTACAACTTGGATGTCATAGATTTATTGAACAGACTCGAACCCCTGTACAAGTGAACATGTAAAGAGAGTAGGATGATCCATGCACAATATTTAAAAATCTGAGTGAAACGATCTTGGGTAGAATACTCCGTAAAAATGAACAATGGTTTGACCCTAGGAATTAGGGCGAACATCGTGCGATGAATTTGTACGATAAATCGTATTCTTGAACTTGTACCTATGACCTTGTGAGCAGACCTAAAAATTAGGCAGACGACCATGTGCCAAGTAAAAGAACCTGTGTGACTGACTTTATCATATTGCTTGAACAAGCTATATAAACTGGGGCAGCAAGACTTAGAGTTAGACTGGGAATGGTAGCGTGTGCTTTGTTTGACCCGAACGGATGGACGCTAGTCGGTTAATCGGATAGATCGTGCTTAACGATAGTGCAAACACTTGAATTGGTTGGAAAGGAAATAACTTGGATTTGATTGACCATGTCGGAAGTATCCTGGTGATTGATAAAACGAAAACCCTTGAGATTTTTCGCAAGTAGCTTGTCCGATTTTACTATATCTAAGTTTGGTTGAATGTATATGTTTGAGGGATGCCTTGAACATGTGCACGATCAAAGGGTCAATGATATGTGAAACTCGAGTGCTAAGAGTTCGCTATCGCTAAGTTGGTTGACATGCATATGTTTGAAGGACGCTTTGAATATGTGCATGATCCAGACTCGCGATATGCTGATCTCGCATGCTAGTGCAAGTGAATATCCACATGAACAAGTATAACGACTTGTATAAGTTTGCCTCAGCCTTAGATCATCATTCATGATGGATTGAAATATACCCCGCGTTAAGAAATATGCCCGCGCTAAGACGTAAATGAAAATGACACAATATACACGCGACACGGCATAAGGATCGAGTAGGAGATTGTGAACAAATCAGATTTAGTGGTACCGATTCATACGCTTGGGATAGATTCGATAATGCGATAGAATGACCTGCGCTCAGGAAGTCTCGAGAACGAGACTTTTTTTGAGTGGTGTATAATGTAACGACAAAAGTGCAACGTCCCGATCCGCTTTGCTCAGCGATAATACTCTTTTGAGGCAAAATAATTTCCAGACTTGGCTCTTCAGGAGTTCCGACTTAGGGTTTTAGAGGTTCGCTCGGAGTATCGCTCGACCGAAGTGAATCATTGCTAAGGTGGGTGGCTACGATGAACTTGTCTTTGCTTAGCCAGCACACTTAAAATATGGACGTTTTATGCTAGTCGCTGGGTGAATCACCCCCTGCATGCTAATAAGAATACAACGCACCTAGATAAGGGAATAATCCCAACTTGTATTGCTTGTGTTAGAACATGGAAATAAAATATTGCTTATATACAGACCTTCGCATGCTACCTTTGTCTTGTGCAACTAGACCCCGCTATGCCTCGAGTAGAACGATATATGCATACTCTGTAGTACACTGTTCACTTGCTATACTGCACGACCCTAGATTATGTCACTCGGTAAGTCCCTTTACGGTTTTACTCCTCGGCTTACCTTAGGCCCGAGCCAATGTAAAAGCTTATGTTTCCATAAAATGCATGTTTGCCTGTTTATAGGTAAACTTGTAATGTTGCTCATTTTAATGTTTGTCACACAAAATCATGCCAAAATCAAGTAAACACTATCCGTATTGTGCATGCATTCGAGTTAACCAGAAGACTAAGAAATAGCTCTTCTGTGAAAAATGAACCTGCAAGTATCCAGGACCGTTGGGTCGCCAAGGCAGTCCCCGCACCAGGGGAATGCATTAAGGTAAGTTGGATACTGAACGAGAATCATATCAAGTTTACATCTGAATGATAATTATATCAAGTTTACCTCTGAACGAGAATCATGTCAAGCAAATCAAGAATTACAGCTCGAGGAGCAAATGCTCTGTTCAGAACAAGAATCATGGATTATCATGTCAAGTTGTGTTAAATTGGAGGAGCCAAGACTGCGTGTCGCAGACAACTTGAAAAAGGTGATCTTTGGATCTCAGTTCCACGGGCGGTCACCGGGGTACCGGGGCTGATCTGATCCGGATGGAACTTCTAGTTAGTCTTCATGTACATCGGACGGGATGGCTTATTGCGCCTCATGTTCTTTCGTTGCATTCCATCCTCATTATTGACTAAAATTGGTCCTTTATGGCTATGCCAGCGACAATTGTTCATATAGATAAGTCATCATCGCTTAGAGGTAACCCGCGTATGAGTCATTGTATCGCATTGAGAATAGTCTGAACACCTGAATGATCTTGAGTATAATACTTGTATATATGGAACACTTGAACGTCCTCTGCAACACTTCTGGATAACTAGTATGCTCATGCACTTGAAACACAATCTCGCTCACAATACTTGTGTTTGCATATGCTATTGCCATTGGATTTCATAATAAATGTGCTCGTGCTTGTATTAACTTGGTTTGCCTTGGACAGGTAAGGACAAATGGTAAGTTGGTAAGTCTCGCCGTATTTCCTCTTATATTGCACGGCGCACTGCCATACGAGTTAGGCTTTTCATATATGCCATGAAACTGACCCTAGTCAAGAATAGAAAGATAACTTAACAGTTGGTGCACAAAACCTATTGAACGTGTTTGGATTTGTCGAGAGGGCGAGAGGGCGAGTAGCCTCACCACTAGTGCATTCAAGTACTGATAACCCACCAGATTGCTTGCAGGGTACGGAAGAACCTCATTGTGTATGGATGCCTCCTTCGTTCGTGCAAAGGCGTGGAGTTCACTCTGGAGCCTTAGAGCGTTGCATCCGGAACTGAAGCAAATATACAAGACATAATGTTGGAACATCGCCTATACATCATTCCATAAATATAGCCACTTGGCATGCTTTTACTGTTTCAGAGAGAGAGGCTTGAGCGACTTGTAATCTCGGCCTAGCGCCGCCTTTAACACTTGTTTAATATCAATAAAAAGTTTGCTTTACTTCTATACTTGTGTTAATCAATGCTTCTGCTATTGACGACTCTGTGAACTTGTTACCAATCACCTATTCGTTTATAATTCTGCTGCACTCGAACAATCTATGCGACTCTATGGCTTAGACCTCTTACCGCCAGCAATGGACCATGGCCTTGCACGGACGCGGCTTACGCTTGTGCGACATCATGCCTAGATGGGTCAAATGATCATCTCGTGGGAGCACTGACACGTGATTCTCGCCTAGCGGGGACGACCGATTAGCCTGCGGAAGATCAGGGTGTGACAACTCCAATATATGAAAAACATAACACATACATACGCTGTGTAATGAATATTAATTCATAAGTGGTATATAATGTCACAAGTCACAGACAATGCTAATCTCATCCACAAAACCAAGTCAAAATAATTAACCAAATATGACAATGAACAAAATATAAAATAGTTGAGAAGAACTAATAGTTGGGTGGAGACAAATCCACTACCAAACGAATATGAAAGAAAATATAATAAGCACATCATCTAATGATCAGAGATGCTCGAAGGAAAAACCTCCTCGAAAGAGAATGGACTAGCAAGTCTTGATCCGTGCTCCTACGAATAGTCATGATCGTCTATACCTGAAAAGGGATCAGGTCCTCAGAGGGACGTAACAAGATACATATAAACATACCAAAAGTACAGTAAATAGACATGCAAGAGAGAAAAGAAAATAACCACAAGAAACGGTAAAACTATACAATATGACATCTAGGAGGGTGGCATGCCATGAGAACAACAGTATCAATCGTACCTATAGGTAAATCAGGTAATAGGAATCGGAGTCCGGTGAGGCACTAACAGTTATATCATTGGCCTCTATCGTAGCCCGGTAAGGCACTAACGACCGAGGGGTCAAGTGAACAAATCTCTATCACAGCCCGGTGAGGCACTAATGAGTCAAAATTTAATCATAATAGCCAACACTTAATAACGATATCCTTGCCTAGAGAACTAAGGAATCAAGTCAAATAGGGCAAGGCAAGGTCATTGACTAATGACAAGTCAAGTTTAATACGGGGTCACAAGATCATGTCAAGTCATACGCACGGGGTGGAGCATATATCAAATACGTGATGAAAAGTATAGATGAGCAGCATATATTGAAGACAAATAATATACGTACATATAAAATGAGAGCATAAGACTAGAGATTCATGTGACAAATCAAATATGACAAGAGCATCAATAAACTATACACGACAAGAAAATAATCACTAAAAAGGAAAGCGTGCAAATACAGTACAAGAGTTGGCAAGGTATCTTGCCTGCTCCAAAAAAGGAGAAATACGCAATTCAAGACGTCGTCCGATCTATCCGTCACATAAATTAAATAAGTTAGATATACAAAAGTAGTTGGATATGTTTTCTAGTCTAAGCGATTTTAATTCTGAATAAAATAATCTAAAATAGTAATTTAATTTAATTATATTCTAATTTTAAGTCTCATTCTAGATTTTGGTTTAAATAAAATTAATTTTACGAATTCTGGATCCGTAGCACACAAATCAAGGCATTTTGTTGACCAATAAGTCAACAGACACAAAACCAAGATTTGTGTTTAAAATTTTGTAGATTTTAGCTCTACATAACACTAGAATTGATATTTTATCAAATTTCGAACCGGTAAAAAATTATCACCCATATGGCGCACAGATGACAGTCTTCGGTAGTTTTCTAGATACTTCTAGGTTGCATAAACTTTTCAGAATATTAAACTAGCATATTTTATTTGAAAAAATATATGTTATATTTTTTCATGTCAGCTTTCCGAAACTTCAAACAGATCATGATTCTGAGTTCGGGATCGCCCGAAATCTCGAAAACACCGAAATATGTCAGATTTTGAACAACCGTCAATCCATGAATTTTCCAAAAATTTTGGTTCAAAATTTATGAAAATAAATTGGGTATTAAGAAATTATAACTCGAGATGGTGCCAACACAAAAAAATGGGGATATATTTAGAGTCCGGAGCTAGGAGTAATGGCCTCAGAAAGTTGGGAGAAACCCTAGATGAAACCTCCTCAAAGTCTCTCTCTCTCTCTCTCTCTCTCTCTCTCTCTCTCTCTCTCTCTCTCCTCTCTAATTTCGGTAAAAATAATGAAACCCTACATATATACACATATATATAGGCAGTAGCCGACAGGTTGGCCCAGGCGGGAACTGTAGGGCTGACTGTGTATGCTGACTGGATATTTAAATAGGTTTTAATATCTAGAAATTTATTTATTAATTAGTTTTAACATAATTAACTCCAAATAAATATGTAAAAATATTAGAAAAATCAAAAAAAATTCCAAAAAATATAAAATACCATTATAAATCCTAGAAAAATACTTGGGACCAAATTATGCTCCTAGGCTTGCACAATAAATTCTAGAATTCGTAGAAAATTAGTATTTAGCCTTTTTTAAAATAAAATAAAACCAATTAAATTCTAGAAAATTCTAAATAAATTATAGAAAATATATTTAAGTATTTTATCCCTCAAATAAATGTTTGATAGAAAAATATGTAAGTATGATCTCACAGTAAATCATGAAAGCCATAAAAATTATATTTTCCAGGTTTTAATTACCCAAAAATTCTAGAAAAATCTAAAAAATTCTAAAATAGACTGAAGATGATTCTAAATAATTATTTATATAAATAATTAAATCAAAGAAGTTATTTTCTAATTAACCAACAAAATAGCCAAAAGAAATCTAATAATTTAATAAAAATACTAAAATTAAAAATTAAAAATTTGGGAGTTTACATGGATTGCAAGGAGCATTTGGAGAAGGAGCCATTTGATAGGAGCTTGTGTCATAATTGTGTCCATTTGGGTTTTGCATTGGGAATCCATCTTCCAATAGGTATAATTCTGAATTTTCTCCTTAATTACACTATAATTCATGCATTTAACCATTAGAAACCCTTCATTGGCTTAAGGCTACCTATAGGAACAAGAACTATGTTCATATGACTTTTATTGTGACTTCTCCATTAAGATTTATGCCCAATTTGTGAAAATTCTGAGATTGGTGCATCAAGTATTTGTCATTAAGTCATTTAGGCCTAATTAGACTTAGTTTGATGGTGTGGGACTAGAGACGTGTCCATAATTAAACACGAGTAGAACGTATCATGATATTTTATGATACGCTATGATATAGGGGTTCATTTTGGGTTATTTGTGCATGCTAGTGTAATTTCGCTTTACATTCTATTATAGTTAGTCACTATAGTTATATAATGATGATTTTGATAAGTGTAATTGGTCTTAGTTAGTCATTAGGGGTGATGGGAATTACATGTTCAGTTGTGTGTTATGAGTTATGTTTGTGGTACACACTTTTTTGGTAAGTTGCAGTTGTGTTGTTGTTGATATGGGTATTGGAAGTTCATGTGCTTGATGTGACAATTATATGTGCTTTTGTGTGTTGACATGAAGGGGTGTATGGGAGAAGCGGTGGCACAAAGTTAGGATTGCACAGTCGTAGTACAAGGGAGACTGGGATAGAAACTCGGATAGGAGAGTGTGTGTAAACCCCCTCGACCAGATTTTAGGATTATTTTAACAATTTAGGATTTATGGCAATATTTTAATTTATTTTTCTACATATCCTGTTGACTTGTGCACCTGTCCATCTCCTAATTATTTGGAGCTTTAGCTTGACTGTTATCCCTGAACAAAGTTCACATACCTGTCCTAGACATACCAGACTATTTTCTTGAACTTTGTGCAACTCACAGATGTGCTAAAATAAACCTCGTTTGAGACGCACAAATATCGTTACAAAAGCCGTATTTATTTTCTATTTTATTTCCTGCTCTTTACCCATCTCTGTACCCCTAGGGATTTGAGGCCCAACATGCACCTATTTTGCCTAAACAAAAATACGATAATATTCTACACTGAGTATACTACATTTAGTGTATTGACACCGTAGAAAAATTATGGCCCTACCTGCCTCTAAATAATTAGAGAACACCGGTGCGCAGTATTTATTAATTAATTAAATACAGCCCAACCTCTGCCCAGACTCACCCCCACCCCCTCAGGACCCTCACACAGCAATTTCCCTAAATTTTGTGCATTTTAGCATTTTCAGGAATCGGGTGTTTTCCCAGACAATTTCGTAATTGTGCAATTTCCCAAAATAGGGCCTTTACGCAATTTATGAAACTATAGGGACGTTTCTGCAAATTTGCAGTATGAGGTGGCATCCCCTCATTGGCCGGTGAACCTGCATCGTCCATTTGGAGACGGAACCCACCCGAAAAGATCCCAAAAATATCTCAGAAATATCCCGGAAATATCTTACAAATATCCCAAAAATATCTCTAGATATTTTTCTTATTAAATTAATATATTTTTCTATAAAAAGAAAATAAAAGAAAAAGAAAATAAAATAAAAATCAAAAAAACCCAAAACCCCCAAGATCCAGCCGAACCCCACCCCCCCCGGCCGCCCGGCGGCGAGCCCCGACTTCAGAACCCCGCCTCCCCCACCCCGCGGCGCTGTCTCCTCCTCTTCCCCCCCCCCCGCTGGCCCTCTTCTCCCCCAGCTCCTCTTCCTCCTATTCTCCTCCTCCTTCCCCGAGCGTCCCCGCGGCCAGCCACTCCCCTCCCCCCCCCCCCGCGGCGGCCGCCCTCTGCCACCCGACGCCTCCGCCTCCCTCTTCTCCCCCAGCTCCTCCCCTCTTCCTCCCCACCCTGCCATTTCCGCCACCACCACCATCATCATCATCCGCCACCACCACCATCATCATCTCCGGTCGTCGACCCCCGACTTCAGTCCGCCTCCACCTCCCCTCTCTCAGTCTGCCTCCACCTCCCCTCTCTCAGCCCGCCTCCGCCTCCCCTCTCCCTCTCTCCTCAGTTCCCTCTCCTCGACAAACTCCCCCGACCGCCTGTGCGTCCCCCGCGACTCAGCCGAGCAGCTCGCCCCATCGAGGCTAGTCGACTCCGGCGACACCCCAGCGTTCAGATGCCCTAGGGAGGACACGGATAATGCCGTCTCTGACCCTGACACGTGTCGGACACGTGTCGGACACGAGAAACGCAAGTTTCTGGAGCCCTGTTCAGGTAACCCGATCTATCTCCTCGTAGTTCCGTTTTTAATTCCGTCAGTTGCATCGCGTAGGCTGTGTGACCCCCTCGGTGTCCGTGCAAACCGCTCGGAGCATCGCGTCCTGTGGCGATCGCGAACCGCGATCCAAAACAGGAAAAACAACGACCCGATTCACCCCGGAACTGAGTACGCTCCGCCAAACGGGACGACTTGGTCGCACGTGGTCTTTACCGAAACGTGCGCGACGTTGATACGGACGTGTAGGAATTCGGAGAAGTTAATTTGGATGTGCGTACACACCGGAATCAACGCGTATCCGCCGACACCGCCCCGTATCCGTCAGTTCTGAAACACACTATAACTTTGTGTACACACGTCGGATCGAAACGAGACTTGCGCCATCGGACTCGTAGCAATACGCTGGTCCTGTGAGCCAAGTTTGGTTCGATTCTGAGAACGTTGACAAAATTGCATATCGTGGGCCCCACAGGCTCCACTTGACGGGCGATTTTGTGATCGGCACATCGAAATCCAGATCTGGATATTCCGTTGGGTTCGTATCGACGTTCTGGACTTGTTGACACTAAGTTTGGCGAATTTGGAGACCTTTGACCCTGACATATTTTTCGGTGCAAAGCGGCCCACATGTGGACCCCACTTTGACCAGAAACTGTCATTTTTGCCCCTGTGTCCAAATTGGACGAAAGGACAGGCGTTTCTAGCTATTTGATATTTTTTGAGACTGTTAGTGATGTTTATTTCAACATCCGGAGACTTTCCTTCTGAGGCCATAGTTCCCGACACTTGGTATTTGACATCTGGATATTACATTTACAGCTCTCTTGTCAGGCAAGTATACCTTGCCTTGTTGTACTGTTTAAATTCAGTTATTGTTAGTTACATGTTTATTTATTATATAAATGTGCGCGTTCGAGCAGACTCGGGTGCAGTCAACGAAGGCGTTGACGTTAGGACTTGTGTCTGACCTAGTGTCTAGTAGACTCACCTAAAGTTGTGAAGTTATTGATATAACTTCCCAGGCCTTGACACGTATCATTACACGTCACAGAGTGAGTTCATGTAGGGACGCGTGCCTCATGCGTGACTGGCCATCAGTGTGAGCAACACGTGTAAAGGTATTTAGCTTAGTTGGTTATTTTATTGAGACTTGCATCATAGTAGGAGATGTCCACGTCATTTTTATGACTTGTACATCTATATTGGGCGGGAAAGATACTAGTAGATGTATGGGACACCCCCTCCTTGTTGTTATATCTTCGTTCCATGCTCCTCGGAGATGGACGATTGCAGAGTTACCCGTGTGTCCGGGGGCATATGACACATATACTAGCCAGTCATGATGATTGGTGAATTACGTCAGCATATGTCATGCCTACACATTCCCATGCGTACTATCAGGTCTTTAAATTGCATTCACTTAGATGGTTAGCACACTCCCCTTTATTTATTCAGTATTTACATTATGGCATGATTTTTCGTATCTTGTTATGTCCCTCTGAGGACCTGGTCCCCTGCCAGGTGTATATGTTCTTGAGTATTCGCAAGAGAGCAGATCCGGACATGTTACGTATATTCCAAGGAGGTCTTCTCTTTGAGCCTCATGATTGTCAGATGTTGTTCTTTATGGTGTGTATTCTGGTTCCTTTTATATTATATTTCTGCATTGGATTTGTTTCCATCCGACTGTCATTCTTTAGATATTTGTTATTGGGATTTAGTTACATGGTTATTGGCTATTCATTCATATTTGATTTCTGTGGATGAGATTTAGATATTACCCTGTGACTGGTGATAGTTTTACCACTTATGAATTATTGTTCATTATACAGCGTACGCTCGTATATATAGTTTCCATATATTGGAGTTGCCATATATACAGGCGGCTGGCATGGTTACGTATCCTAGTCCTACGTATTTTGGGACTGGGGCGTGACAGTGTGCAGGTGCTGTGCACAACTACAGTAGTAGCTCGGTGGGCAAGCAGTGTACACCTTGGTGCACATATGGGTGCAGTGGTGTGGAGTTGGCACTAATTTGCATTTATCTGTAAGGGGTGAGGGATAGGATTGATAGAGGCAAAGTGATCAGTTATGAGGATGTGGAGATGTGTGTGTTTGTATATTTTTGTTTCTAGTTCAAAGTGTCAATTTCAGTGTACAATGATCACAGTTATATGGTATCAGTTATACTTGTATGGGGGGGGGGGGTTGTGATATAGGTACATGAGTTATTATTAGGTGTCAGTGCTCGAAGGTGGAGATATAGTAGTTGGGTGTCATGTGAGATCAATGTCAGTCAGTCGAGGATGGAGGATCTGTGTTAAGTGTGGGTTAGTTTCCAAATGGAGTGAAGGGGGTATTGAGGGTATCTTGGTGTATCAGTAAGTATCAGTGAAATAATAGAATCTAACTAAGGTATGGGTATAGTTAGTAGGTTAGGTATTAATTAGATAAGTCAAGTGCTTGAGTGTATGCTAGTATCCCATGATACTCTAAGTAGAGGTATTGGTATTACCTTGAGATAATAACAAGGTAATGATAAGATACTAAGTTGTAGTTAGGATAGCGCAAGGTAAAGGGGTTTTGGGCCAAGACATTAGTATGTAGATAATATAGTATAGTATATACATATATATCATATATGATATTAGTATCTCTATTACCTAGTATAGTATAGTATTAGTTAGTATGACTTATATATTAAATAGTATGGACCTAGAAACCTAGGTGTAGACTAGTGTTACCTAAAAATGGCTAGTTCAACCAAGTTTGACTATTTTGACTTAGAGTTGACCTAGTTTGGCTATTTTGACCTAGTATTGAACTAGAAATCATACATAGTGCATTTAATTCATTTATCACCTTTATTACACCCAAGTGACATGATATTTCCTATACAGGTATGTGTGATACCAGCTTGGGCAAGGGTTTACATTATTTTCTCAGGACCAGAGTCGAGTATATTCTCTGATAGTTTTTCATTTATGATATCTTCTATGTTTCTTATATTTAGTATAGATATCATTGACTTCTTGACACATGGTTACATGGATTAGTATTTTCGGATCCAGTTATGAGATATTATTCTTAGTAGTTCCTAGCATATCGTGTACATGGCATGTTGCTCTTGTACTTGTATGGACACTGATTTCTAGGGAGACTAGCTACCTTTTCAGAGAATCCTATGTCGTAACGTGCCATAGTCGGATCCACTATACCAGTCGGGGGTTGGGGAGTGTTAGTTAGATATGTGTTCATACCCACCTTGTATGAGTATTCCTGTATAAGTACCCTGATAGTGTTAATCATACACTTCAAGTATGATTAGCCATGCCATGATTTATTTACAAGTTCCCAAGCAGATCACATATCGAAGTTTGTAGTTACTCACTTAGTTAGTTGTATTTTTTGAGTCTTTTATATGATGCTCATCTCTCTTATACTATTTATATTATTTCCATATTCCATATATTTTTTGCTCAAGCTCTATTTATCTTGTATATTCTCTCTATTTACTGTTACATAGTCTTAATCATCTATTTGGAACTGTTGTTAGAGGTATGTTTTGCTCTAATTCTGACTGAATATATTTTTTTTAGATGATTTAGATGACTGGTATCCTACACACTATGGACCTCAGGACGTAGTGGGTGTAGAGTTGGAGACGGTGGCTCAGGAGGAACCAATACCGACGGGATAATCAGCTAGTAGCATATAGTTAGATTATTGTTTTGGATATGTCTCAGTTTAGACATTTTGGCATGTATTATATTTGAGACTATGGTGCTAGTCTATTGGACATGGTTGGACTGTATTTGTGACTATGATTTATTTCTTTCTTCTATTCTATATCGTGCTACATCTTCCTTTAGTTTATTATGATTGAGTATTGATTACTATTTGTCCTCGATTTGGAGTTGAGACATCTTGAAAGGTACATATATATTATGTGAGATGTTTAGATAGTATTGATGACCTAGACAACATTCTATCGCCGATACTGCGACGTCGGCTGGACGTACCCACGTTCTCATACCCTTACACAGGTAAGGGTCATGACATCTTTTCTCCTTGCTAAGGAATCTAACTTGACTAGGATTTCTTTTTTCGATTTTGACCAAATAATTATTGTTTGTTATTAAATATGAAAGTTGGAAAGAACTTGATTCAATTGAACAAACTAAAGAAAATACAAAGAAAAGTCCTAGAAAATAATCTAAGTACAAAGTTATTTTTGGGGGCAAAGTTATTTTCGGGCGAGGGGGGTGACAATGTAGGGTTAGGAGTATACAAACTCTCTTTACTCCGTGGACGATCCGATACAGAAACTCTTCTTTCTTTCTTGAGTGTAGATTCATAGACAGCCAGCCTTGTTATATAGGGTAATATCCTATTATTTATAGTTGTTCAGTGGCTGCATAGATTTTGGGCCGTATGGATGTTGGGAGTTGCCATGTGTCTTCCCCTAACAACAAGGGGTTATAACTGTGCACAAGAATTCGCGCTTCAGCTATCACGTGGACATTTGCTAAGATTTTTTTGTTGCTGAATATCTAGATGATTCTCATCTGTTGTAGGTGCGACTTGTTCAAATGGACACGTGGCCACAATTTGCTTGGGAAGAATCACTCAGTTGTAACAGCAAGATTTGGTCGATGTGGAATCTGGGACACATGTGGCCAAAGATGCACGGGACGTATAAAGTCTAGAATACATGGGGGCAGAGATGCCTGGACCGTATGGAGTCTGGGACAGATGGGCCAGAGACGCATGGGATCTTTTCTCGTGTTGTACACGTGGCTCTGCACTATCCTTGGGACTTGTGTTATTTAGTGGGTTCTCGTCCTTCGAGGCGATCAAAAAAATCCTTTTTGCAGGATTTTGTGTCAGGCTCCATTTCTTTTGTCAGAACGTTATGTCAGGTCATGTCAGGTCGTGTCAGGTCGAACTGCCGCCAGTTTTTAGGACTCTCGTTTCGACCGCATGGGGGCACATGGGCGTTGGGCGCGTAAATGCACATTTTCCATGTTTCTACAAGACCCCCTTCAAACTTTTTAAAACTTACAAGTTTGAAATACTTTGAATAAGAAGAATGTGTCACCCTCACGTTTTCTTTCAAGGGTAGTTTGGTATTTTACACGGGTATTTTATTTTTATGATATATTATATTTAAATATTGTGCATGCATGATTATTTATTTATTATATTATTTAATTATTATTTATTGTATATTTATTTTAGACTTGTGCAGTGTACCTAACCAATTTATTAGTTGCATGGACCCAACTTTTTTATATGAGTTTAGATTGAGCCCATGGATTAGGAGGTTATATTAATTAGTGAAACCATTAGACTATAACCTTTCCTCCCTAATTAATTTCTTTATGAGAGGCCCCAAGGGGTAATTAGAACATTTCATACTAGCTTGTGGAAGGTGCTAGGGCCGGCCATAGAGGGAGGAGAGTGAGTGCCTCATTTTATTTCATTCCCAATTCGATTAGACCTAGTTTTCCCTCTTCCAATTTCCTTCATTCCCTCATCATTCCTCCACCAATTTCCTCACAAATTCCTTCTCTATTCTTCATTGGAGGCTTCTATATCAAGGATCTACAAGAAGGAAGCAAGGAGCAATAAGGAGGAGGCCAAGATCCACAAGGAAAGGAGCTACTTTCCATTTTAGGACTTTTTATTGGAAATCCATCTCCCAATAGGTACATTTTAGTTTTCTCCCTTCTAGTAGACTCTAAATCTGAGATTTAACCATAAGAAACAAACCCACATGCATAGGCTACCCATAGGAATTGGTTTTAGGTTCATCGGAGACCTACGGTAGAAGTTATATGCATTTTGGTGTCAATTTTGGGGGAATTTCGAGATTGGCACATATGGTGTTTGTCATATGGTCTAATAGATCAAATTGACATATGATTATTTGTTTGTGACTAGTTTTATATCCATAATTGGATACGAGTAGGTCGTATCTCGTCAATTTGATGAAACGGATTGATTTATGGGTTTTTTCTCCGACACGGGGACTTGTGCATATCACATTACGACACGGACATGTAGATAATCTAATTACTATACATATTATTCATATTTAGTGTATTAGACTTGCTCGTGTCCTCCGGATTACGTTTGGTTGTGTGGTAGAGCCGTATCGCAAGCGTATCATAGAGTTAGTATGATACGGGTGCGGTGCACTCCACGTATTTGGTATTTTGCTCTTAATTCTTTGTGTGCATGTGTATATATATATGTATGTATATAATTATGTATATAGTTATGTGATTATGTGTGAGAGTGTATATAGTTATATATATCTATATGTATGTATATATATATATATATATATATATATGTGTGTGTGTGTGTGTGTGTGTGTGTGTGTATGTGTGTTTGTATATGTATATGTAAGAGTGTAGTATATATATGCTTATGTAGATATGTATATATATAGAGAGTTGGATACATACATAGAGGTTTATAGGTGTGTGTGTGTATACATAGATGTGCATTTGTGTTTGAGTATATGTGTGTTTGTATGTGTGTGAGGGTGAGTTCAGCATAGTGGGTAAGGGGTCTCAGGCAGCAGCAAGCAAATGGAGAAGAGCACATTGCAACAATGTGTATCTCAATATTCAGTGTTCAACTGAAAGGGGGAGCTACTCGAGCAACTGTGCACACTGCATAGCGAGAAGTGCACTGAAGGATGTGCAGTCCCCTAGTTCTCAGTGTGCATTGCAGAAGGGTGTACAGCAGGTAGGTGGAGCAGCAGCCCGTGCATGTAATATTACAGTTTTAGCAATATTTCAACAGAGTACAGTGAGCCAGAGCTTGTAGCAGGTAGTAGCAGTGGCTGCAACCACAGCAACAACAAACGAACAACAGTATCAGTAAGGGAAGGAGGCAGTAAGCCACTGCACAATAGGTGCAGCAGCAGACCATTGCAGTCTCGATCTGTTGTACAGAATGTGCAACCTTCACCAGTAGTCCAGCTTCAGTATCAGTGTTTAATGTATAGTATCATTACCTGCAAGGATTAGTTTCAGATTTAGTAAGTTTAGTGAGGTATTTGGTTTAATGGGTAGATAGCTAATGGGTAGTTTAATATTTAGTGTCAGTTAAGGTTTTAGTATAGTTTCAGTTGGTGGTTGAGTTGGGTATCCTTTCAATGTCAGTGTATCTATTATTTAGGTTCAGTCAAGGTATTGAGGTAAAGGTTAATTAGTTGGATTGGTAGTAGTGTAGTGACTTAGATGAGTTTGTGTATTAGTTAGTAGTTAGTGTTAAGGTTAGTTAGTGGTTTAGAAATAGTTAGTGGTTATAGCTAGTTAGTATCTATGTATATTAGTGTAGGTATATATATGTTAGTATGCTAATAAATAGTTAGCTACATATATAAATATATATTTGTATTAGTTGATATTGTATAGTAGTTAGTTATGTATACTATTGGTATTATACGTTAGTAGTTTAGGTACATTATATAGCTAGTATATTAGTTTGGGGTTTTATATTTGTGTATTAGCTATATGTTAGAGTTTTGGATTACCTCGGGATACTAAGGTAGTACCAAGGTATTGAGTTTGGGCATCGAGATAAGTGCGATACGCATTGGTACAAGGCCAAGGTATCAAATTTTATTATTTTGTTATAGTATTATAATTATTTACTTGTATATATATCTAAAACACTATTTTCATATATGGAAACTTGCGTATCTTAGGATACAACTTTTTGAGTGTCTTTTAGTATCATAGCTTAGCTAGTATAGCTTAGTTTTATCGTGCATTGACTTAGTGTCTTGATGTTAGACTTTTGCAACCTAGATTTCATCGGTTTGACCTAGAAATGGCTTATTGACCTAGAATTGCATCATCTTAACTTATTTTCATTCTTGAACCTAGTATTGATGCAATAAACCATATATAGGTCTGTGTGACACCAGCTTGGGCATCGAGAGACACACCTTGATCAGGACTTCAGACGAGTACATTTCTTTGATAGTTTTTAATTCGTAATATTGTATATATGCATATTCTAGAATTGTATACTTGATTCTGACACAGTGATTTCACGGACTTGTACTATATGGATCCCGTCAGGAGATATTATCCCCTACCATATTCAGCGGGTACTCGTGTATATGTATTTCATCATGTATATTGGGAGTTGATTATATTCTGTGTTCACACATTGCTCGTGTTCAGTTTGCTTATTCGTGTACACTCACTGCTCGTGTTCAGTGGTTATGATATTCATGTACACCCACTGCTCGTGTTCAGTGGTTATATTTCGTATTCGTAGTGTGTCGTGATTGGATCCATTGGTATTAGTTGGGGATGGGAGAGTAGGAGTTGATTATGTGATCAAAGCCCCAATGTTACATCGTGTACATTCTGGTTACATACCTCACTTGTAATCGTCTTATCTGATCATGTTCACCCAAACCGATCACATAATGAACTTGTATTCTGAGACACATTAGTTAGATTGCAATTACTTCATCATATTATTGATATTTATATTGTTGTTCTATATTCTCGTACATTACCTGTATATCTATTGTTCATTCATTCATATGTTAGTGATCTTGTATTTTATTTCTATTATCTGTTTTATATGCTCGATTATGTTATTGAAACTACTTTCAGGGGCATGTACTTCGCTCCAATCCTGACTGGATATATTTTTCCAGATGACTGGCTTATAGAGCAGTGTCCCACATTCTATGGGCCGCAGGACAGCGTACCTTTAGAGAATACTCCTATAGACCAGGAAGACTTAGTTGTAGAGCCCGATGAGGTCTAGTTTTCGTATTGGCTTGTATTAGACTATTATATTTATGGAGATTCATAGTTTGTATTATTATTTTATATTGTGGATTATATCTTATTCTTTCCTTAGTTATGCCATTCGTGAATTATCTTCCTTAGTTTATTTTGTGATTGAGATTAGTCATACTTGTGAGATACCATATTGTTCCTCCGTTCATATTATGTTGTTGAGATGTTAGATAGTTAGAAATGACCCAGACAGCGTTCTACTACCGATTTTGTGGCATAGGCTGGGAGTAACCACGTACTCGTGCCCGATTATCCGGGTGCGGGTTGTGCCATATTTTTTGTGGTGGCCTATGCAGGTCCTAGATTTGTAATTAGTGCGATTTCGTAGTTACGCTCACCTAAAGTATTGCTATGAGCCTGCTTTAGGAAATAGGATTTAGGCTGAGAGTTTACTCAATCACACCTAGGAAAATTCCAAATCTGTTTTGTAAATCCTTATCTATTGAATATTGCTTTACTTTGAATAAGTTATGTCCTTCTTTGATGATATCGTATCATATTCAATATTGATTCCTTATTTTAATCTATCTTCAGGATACCGCCGAAGACGCGTTCCCAGCGCTCAGGTACCACGACAGCACGATCAGTCACTTCATCACCCTTGAGGGCAGCACCCTCAGATGATGGTCCAGCACCTACTTTTTGGAGGTCAGCTTCACTGATCTAGGTGGGCGTATCAGTAGCAGCTTTCGGAGGTGATCCACCTCCAGTACCGAGGACAACACAGACAGTTTCAGAGGATCTTCCACCCCCACCACCAATTGTCGATCAAACGCAGATATTTTTGATCTTCCAGCAGATGATGGAGGTGCAGCAGCGACAGTCAGAGGTCCTGCGACAGAGCGTGGAGAATGCTCACCAGATTGCGCTGGCAGCAGTTGAGTGAGCTTCTATAGTCCAGCCACAGACGGTACCACCTCAGTTTATTCCTCAGCAGCCGAGGCCGGGTACCATCATAGACTTCAAGAGGATGGGCCCGAAGGACTTCAGAGGCACAGAGGGGATCCTTTATGCGGATGATTGGATCGAGGACATCGAGTGGAATCTATGACTGGCACAGATTCCAAAGATGCTATAGATAGAGGCAGCGGAGTGTATGATATTCGACATTGCTTTGACATGGTTCCGGACAGACGCTAGAATTGCAGTACCAGGACTCACTTGGGAAGCTTTCAAAGAGCTTTAAGAAGAAGTTCATCCCAGACGTGGCTCTTACATCCTTAGAGAGTCAATTCCAGTATCTCGTCTAGGGAGGTATGTCAGTGGACGAGTATGCGGCAGAGTATTGCTGACTAGGCCACTTCGTAGAGGGGCAGAACCCTAGAGGTAGAGCCAGAAAGTTCAGGAAGGGCCTGAACTGGGAGGTCAAATCCAACACCAACGGAGATCCTACCGCCATCTTCGAGGAGATTCTCAGACAGGCGCAACGAGCCAAGGATGACTTAGATCTTGGCTCTAAGAGGCCGAGGGATACAAGAGGATCCAGCATCAACATGGGTCTAGCGAAGAGGCCTTATTTCCAGCAGCAGGACCAGAGCCATTACCAGTACCAAAGGCAGCTGTATCACGGGCTAGCTAGAGCATCGGCGCAACAGATGCATCAGATCCAGAGGGCAGTAGTTCCTTGTACTTTCTGTAAGAAGCAAGAACACGGATGGGACGCATGCAGGATGAGGCTAGGCCAATGCTTATTCTGTCGGTCGGAAGATCATTAGTTGAGGACTTGTCCTAAAGTCCCAACTCTTCCAGTTCAGGGTGGAGGACAGGCATAGAGGGCACCCACTAGAACACCAGCGGGACAACAACAGAGAGGACCTCTACCACCGTAGCAGCAGCAGTTTGCCTAGCATCAGCAGCAGAGAGGAGCGCAACGACAGGGGAGAGCTTTTGCCTTGACTGTGGAGAAGGAGGAGCTGGTTGGTGATGACATCTCAGGTTCAGTTTATCTCGATTCCTTTCCAGCTCATATTTTGTTCAATTTTGGTGCTTCTCGTAGTTTTGTATCTGTATCTTTTGCTTTGAGGCATCGTCTTGAGTCTGAACCGTTGGCGAGGACTTGCAAGATCACGACCGGGGTGAATTATCCTGGTCAGTGATGTTTGCAAGAACCAGAGAGTTTATTTGGGTAGTCGTGAGCTGAGCGTATGTTTACTCGTAATGCAACTTTCGAGTTACGATATAGTACTCGGGATGGATTGGTTGAGTAGGCATCACGCTAGTATCGATTATCGTGGAGGCAAAGTTTTATTTTAGATGCCAGAAGAGCCGGAGTTCGAGTTCGTCAGAGGAGCAGAGCAGAGCAAAGACAATTTCTGTGGAGCTTTGGTAGAAGAACAGGATCTGCCACATCCATTGATTGCAGAATTCTTGGATGTCTTTCCAGAGGAGTTGTCGGGGTTGCCACCGGACAAAGATATAGAATTCTCTATAGATTTGGTGCCAGGTGCAGAGCCAATATCTCATCACATCGATAGAGTAAACAACAGCGAACTGGTGTAGTTGAAGAAGCAAGTGGATGAGTTGCAAGACAATGGCTTTATCCATTCTAGTTCATCACCATGGGGTGCTCCGGTACTTTTTGTCCCAAAGAAGGATGGGTCGATACGTATGTGTATCGACTACAGGACACTTAACAACCTCCCTTTCAAGAACATATATCCGTTACACTGGATTGATGACTTGTTTGACCAGTTCAGCGGAGCGAAGGTATTCTCAAAGATAGACTTGAGATCGGGGTACCACCAGGTGAAAGTGAAGAAGAAAGACATCCCAAAGACAGCTTTCAGGACTCGTTATGGGCAGTTCAAGTTCTAGGTGATGCCGTTTTGGTTGACCAATGCCCCGGTAGTGTTCATGAACCTGATGAACAAGGTATTTCATCAGTACCTGGATCAGTTTATTGTAGTCTTCATTGATGATATTCTGATATATTCGAAGACCCCAGAGGAGCATAAGCAGCACTTGAGGATAGTTCTGGAGACCCTCAGGAAGGAGAAGCTATACGACAAGTTATCAAAGTGTGAATTCTTCTCGATAAGGTTTAATTCCTCGGGCATGTCATTACAGGAGATGGAATCTTTGTGGACCCGAAGAAGATTTCTGTAGTTGAATCATGGTCTACCCCGAGTTTAGTAGCAGAGATCAGGAGTTTCCTTGGATTGGCAGGCTACTACCAAAGGCTTGTTAAGGACTTTTCCAGACTTGCAGAGCCGATGACTAGCCTAACCAGGAAGGACGTGGAGTTCGTCTGGACTGAGGATTATCAGTCAGCATTTGAGGAGCTGAAGAGGAGGTTGACTACAGCTCCAATCTTGACATTGCCATTAGGAGCAGGAGAATTTTCCATTTACAGTGATGCATCTGGAAAAGGTTTGGGTTGTGTGTTGCGGCAGCACGGAAAGTTGATTGCCTATCCTTCCAGGCAATTACGCCCGCATGAGAAGAACTTCCCTACCCATGACTTGGAGTTGGCAGCGGTTATTTTTGCTCTCAAATTGTGGAAACACTACTTGTATGGAGAGAGAGTGAAGATCTTCACAGACCATAAGAGCTTGAAGTATGTGTTTACAAAAAAAGAGCTCAACATGAGGCAGCGGTGATGGTTGGAGCTGATAAAATACTTCGATATTTTCTTATAGTACCATCCCGGGAAGCCCAACGTAGTCGCGGATGCTTTGAGCAGGTATCCCATGGCTATGTGCTTGACTAGAGACAGACATTTATTGGCAGATCTTGACAGTTTGGGCATTGAGGTACTAGTTCCTAGAGTCACAGCACAGATGTGGGGACTTCAGGTACAGTCAGAGTTAATGGACAGGGTCAAAGTTGGATACTATGAGGATGAGTCTCTGAGGAGCATCAGAGCACAGGTTCAGATGGGGCTGGCAGAGGACTTCATCGTCACAAATGATGGATTATTGCGACATGGTACCAAATTGTGCGTACCGAGAGGAGCATTGCGTAAGGAGATTCTACATGAGGCACATCGTTCTCAGTACTCTATGTATCCAAGTGCCAACAATATTTATAGAGATATGAGAGAGAATGTATGGTGGTATGGCATGAAGTGGGAGGTAGCTAGCTTCGTGTCTAGATGCTTAGTTTGCCAGCAGGTAAAGGCGGAGAGACAGAGGTCAGGTGGATTACTTCAGCCTTTACCCATTCCGTAGTAAAAATGGGAGCATGTGAATATGGATTTTGTATCAGAACTTCCATGTTCTCCAGGAGGCAAAGATATGATTTGGGTTATCGTGGCCAGGATGACCAAATCAGCCCACTTTTTACCATTTAAAGTGGGTACATCTACGGAGAAGCTCGCGGAGATGTATGTGCGCCAGATTGTCAGATTGCATGGTGTTCTAGTGAGCATAGTCTCAGATCAGGATAGTCGCTTTATGTCCCACTTTTGGAGGAGTTTGCAGGCTAGTATGGGCACTCAGCTCAAGTCCAGTACTGCTTATCACCTTCAGACGGACGGGCAGTCGGAGAGGACTATTCAGACTCTCGAGGATATGCTACGCACCTGTATTTTGGATCTTGGAGGTTCTTGGGAGGATCACCTTCACTTGGTAGAGTTTTCATACAATAACAGCTACCAAGCCAGCATTGAGATGTCACCTTTCGAGGAGTTATATGGATGGAGATGCCGCACTCTGTTATCCTGGGATGATATTGGTGACAGAGCTTTATTGGGGCAAGAGATGGTAGTGGATGCAGCCAAGAAGGTGAAGCTTATCAGGGACATACTTCGAGTGGTACAGGACAGGCAGCGGCATTGGGTCGATAGCCACCGGAGACCTTTGGAGTTTGAGGTATAGATTTTTATTTTGCATTGCTTGTGTTTGATTATTTGTTTTGTTAGAGTGCTAAGGTTGTGTTTTGTGCTAGGTTGGCGGTCTAATTTTCTTGAGGATTTCTCTAACACGTGGTACGATTCATTTCGGTAAAAATAGAAAGCTTAGTCCGCGATTCATCGAACCTTTCAGTATACCTGAGAGGGTCGGTGCAGTTGTGTACAGACTAGACTTATCACCTGGATTGGAGGGAGTGCACAAAGTGTTTCATAT
The DNA here is from genome assembly GCA_036927795.1 of Iris macrosiphon. NCBI lineage: Eukaryota > Viridiplantae > Streptophyta > Magnoliopsida > Asparagales > Iridaceae > Iris > Iris macrosiphon. Next base: position 114,501,492 of record JAYESA010000001.1, on the reverse strand, counting down.
GTCACAGCTGAGACGGTACGTGGCAGATCCCAGTCATGTATTGGATCACTCGGAGATAGAGGTGGGCCCTACTCTTAGCTATCCAGAGCAGCCAGTGGAGATTCTGGATCGGAGAGAGAAGGTGCTGAGGAACCAGACGATTCCTTTAGTGTGCATCGCGTGGAGGCATCACATGCCAGGAGAGAGTACCGGGGAGCGAGAGGCCGAGATGCGCGAGCGATATCCATATATGTTCGAGCCGTGAGGTATAATTCCTTCATGCATTGTATTGTTTGCTTTTGGTAGTTAGTTTTTTCCTTAATTTTGAGAAAAAAAATTTCTAAGGTGGGTAGGTTCGTCACCCTCACGTTTTTATTCAAGGGTAGTTTGGTATTTGACACAGGTATTTTAATTTTAGGATGTATTATATTTAAATATTGTGCATGCATAATTATTTATTTGTTATATTATTTAATTTTTGTTAGTTGTAGATTTATTTTAGACTTGTGTAGTAGACCTAACCAATTTATTAGTTGCATAAATTCAACATTTTAGATGAGTTTAGATTGAGCCCATAAATTAGGCCCATGGATTAGGAGGTTGTATTAATTAGTGAAACCATTATACTAGAACTTTTCCTCCCTAATTAATTTCTTCATGAGAGGCCCCAAAGGGTAATTAGGATATTTCATAATAGCTTGGGGAAGGGGTTAGGGCCAGCCATAAAGGGAGGAGAGAGAGTGCCTCATTTTATTTTATTCCTAATTCTATTAGATCTAGTTTTTCCTCTTCCAATTTCCTTCATTCCCTTATCATTCCCCCACTAATTTCCTCACAAATTACTTCCCTATTCTTCATTGGAGGCTTCTATATCAAGGATCTACAATAAAGAGGAGGCCAAGATCTACAAGAAGAGTTATTTTCTATTTGGGGACTTTTTATTTGAAATTCATCTTCCAATAGGTACATATCAGTTTTTCTCCTTCTAGTAGACTCTAAATCTGAGATTTAACCATAAGAAACCAACACACAAGCATAGAATACCCATAGGAATTGATTTTAGGTTCATCGGAGACCTACGGTGGAAGTTATGTGCATTTTAGTGTCAATTTTGGGGGAATTCCGAGATTGGCACATGTGGTGTTTGTCATATGTTCTAGTAGATCAAATTGACATATGATTATTTGTTTGTGACTATTGTCGTATCGTGTAGGCCGTATATCGTTAATTTGATGAAACGGGTTGATTTTGGGAGTTTTCCTCCGATACGGAGACTTGTGCATATCACATTATGACACGAATACGTAGATAATCTAATTACTATATGTATTGCTCATATTTGGTGCATTAGACTTGCTCGTGTCCTCCGGGATGTGTTTGGTTGTGTGGTGGAGCCATGTCGCAAGCGTATCATAGAGTTAGTGCGATACGGGTGCGGTGCACTCCACGTGTTTGGTATTTTGCTCTTAATTCTATGTGTGCATGTGTATTTATATATCTATATGATATTTATGTAATATATATATTTTATATGATTATGTATATAGTTAAGTGATTATGTGTGAGAGTTATATATCTATATGTATATATATATATATATATATGTGTGTGTGTTTGTATATGTATATGTAAGAGTGTAGTATATATATTCTTATGTAGATATGTATATATATATATAGTTGGATACATACATAGAGGTGTATATATATATATATATATATATATATATATATATATATATATATATATATATATATATATATATATATATATATAGCAGTGTACATAGATATGCATTTGTGTTTGAGTGTATATGTGTTTGTGTGTGTGTGAGGGTGTGTTCAGCATAGTGGGTGAGGGGTCTCAGGCAGCAGCAAACAAATAGAGAAGAGCACAGTGCAGTAATGTGTATCTAAATATTCAGTATTCAACTGAAAGGGGGAGCTGCTCGAGCAATTGTGCACGCTGCACAGCGAGAAGTACACTGAAGGATGTGCAGTCCCCCAGTTCTTAGTGTGCACTGCAGAAGGGTGTACAGTAGGTAGGTGGAGCAGCAGCCTGTGCATACAATATTGCAGTTTCAGCAATGTTTCAGCATAGTACAGTGAGCCAGAGCTTATAGCAACTAGTAGCAGTGGCTGAAACCACAGCAACAACAAACGAGCAACAGTATCAGCAAGGGGGAGGAGGCAGCAATCCACTGCACAGCAGGTGCAGCAGCAGACCATTACAGTCTCGAGCTGCTGTACAGAATATACAGCCTTCACCAGCAGTCTAGCTTCAGTATCAGTGTTCACTGTATAGTATCAGTACCTGCAAGGTTTAGTTTCAGATTTAGTTAATTTAGTGAGGTATTTGGTTTAATAGGTAGATAGCTAATGGGTAGTTTAGTATTCAGTGTCAGTCAAGGTTTCAGTACAGTTTCAGTTGGTGGTTGAGTTGGGTAACCTTTCAATGTCAGTGTATCTATGTTTTAGGTTCAGTTCAAGGTATTGAGGTAATGGTTAACTAGTTGGATTGGTAGTGGTTTAGTGACTTAGATGAGTTTGTGTATTAGTTAGTAGTTAGTGTTAAGGTTAGTTAGTGGTTTAGAAATAGTTAGTGGTTATAGCTAGTTAGTATCTATGTATATTAGTGTAGGTATATATATATATATATATGTTAGTATGCTAATAAATAGTTAGCTACATATATAAATAAATATTTGTATTAGTTGATATTGTATAGTAGTTAGTTATGTATACTATTGGTATTATATGTTAGCTGTTTAGATACATTATATAGTTAGTATATTAGTTTGTGGTTTTATATTTGTGTATTAGCTATATGTTAGAGTTTTGGATTACCTCGGGATACCAAGGAAGTAACAAGGTTTTGGGGCGATACCCAAGGTATTGAGTTTGGGTATCGAGATAAATGCGATATGCATTGGTACAAGGCCAAGGTATCAAATTTTATTGTTTTGTTATAATATTATAATTATTGACTTCTATATATATCTAAAACATTATTTTCATATATGGAACTTGTGTATCTTAGGATACGACTTTTTGAGTGTCTTTTAGTATCATAGCTTAGCTAGTATAGCTTAGTTTCATAATATATTGACTTAGTGTCTTGGTATTAGACTCTTGCAACCTAGATATCATCAGTTTGACCTAGAAATGGCTTATTGATCTAGAATTATATCATCTTAACTTATTTTCATTCCTGAACCTAGTATTGATGTAATATACCATATATAGGTCTGTGTGATACCAGCTTGGGCATCGAGAGACACATCTTGCTCAGGACTTCAGGCGAGTATATTTCTCTGATAGTTTTCAATTCATAATATTGTATATATGCATGTTCTAGAATTGTATACTTGTTTCTGACACAGTGATTTCACGGACTTGGTACAACATAGATCCCCTCAGGAGATGTTATCCCCCACCGTGTTTAGCGGATACTCGTGTATATGTATTTCATCGTGTATATTAGGTATTGATTATATTTCGTGTTCATACACTACTCGTGTTTAGTGTGCTTATTCGTGTACACCCACTGCTCGTGTTCAGTGGTTATGATATTTGTGTACACCCACTGCTCATGTTCAGTGATTATATTTTGTGTTCGTAGCGTATCAAGATTGGATCCATTGGTATTAGTTGGGGATGGGAGAGTAGGAGTTGATTATGTGATCAAAGCCCCATTGTTACATCGTATACATTCTTGTTATATACCTCACTTGTAATCGTCTTACCTGATCATGTTCACCCAAACCGATCACATAATAAACTTGTATTCTGAGGCACATTAGTTAGATTGCAGTTACTTCATCAAATTGTTGATATTTATATTATTATTCTATATTCTCGTATATACCTGTGTATCTATTATTCATTCATTCATATGTTAGTGATCTTGTATTTCATTTATATTATCTATTTTATATGCTCGATTATGTTATTGAAACTGCTTTCAAAGGTATGTACTTCGCTCCAATCCTGACTAGATATATTTTTCCATATGACTGGCTTATAGAGCAGTGTCCCACATTCTATGGGCCGCAAAGCGACGTACCTTTAGAGGATACTCCTATAGACCAGGAGGACTTAGTTGCAGAGCCCGAGGAGGTCTAGTTTTTGTATTGGCTTGTATTAGATTATTATATTTGTGGAGATTCATAGTTTGTATTATTATTTTATATTGTGGATTGTATCTTATTCTTTCCTTCGCTATTCCATTCGTGCATTATCTTCCTTAGTTTGTTTTGTGATTGAGAGTAGTTATACTTTTGAGATACCATATTGTTCCTCCGTTTGGAGTTGACATGATTGACAGGTACCATATTATATTATTTAGATGTGTCATGACCCGCACCCTAGATTTGGTAATGAGTCATGGGTACATCCAGCCTACACTGTAGTATCGACGGTAGAATGCTGTACAATAAGCCACAAGTATAATCTAAAACTCACAACATATATACATCTCTACACTATACTCAATTACAGGTACTAGTTTAAATGAATACACCAAGATAATAATAAAATAATAGACTTGATGTGGGTTCAAGAAATCTCCCCAAAATATAAATATCTAAAGTACAATACTCAAAATACTTTAGAAAAAATTGCCGGAGAACAATCTGGTCCCAAAATAACTAACAAAATCAACTACTCTAAACTACTCCATTGTAGACAGTATCTAAGCTGCTAACTCTCCCTGATCCTCCGGAAGGGCAAGATCAGGCTCTATTATGTCGCTAGCATATGGTCCATAATGTGTAGGGATTGCATCCTCATTGTAGTCACCTAAAATATTTATCCAGTCAGGAAGGGAACGAGTATATCACAGTGAAAACAGTTCCAACACATGGTAGAAGCTATAAGACAATAAATAGTAACAAATATATGATAGCAACAAAAATGAAATCATAATAAGGCAACTAGAATAAATAAATGCTAAAGTCCTGTCATCGTAACATATAGTACAATACCTCCAAGCAACAAAGAAAATAACTGAAATGTATGGAAGAACAGATAGGAACAACTACTCTATGTGATTCGAAATACATTGTTGACATGTGAACGACTAAGAGATAAAATCTTGCAAACCACATGTGTCGTGCATGGCTGCTACTATTACAGTAAGACTATGGGATATAAATGGTAGTTCACATGTCCACTAAGTATTTCTCCTCCCCACGAGTACAACATGGATTCTGAACCAGTCACGAAGAAATAACAATAATCCAGAACAGTCATGTATCTCATAATAAGAATCCATCATACTAATCCGTGTAGCAAGTGTCAAGAATTAAATAATCAATACTAAGCATGCATAATAGATACTATCAAGCACTGAAAGTAATCACAGAAATGTACTCGCTGTGGTCCTTTGCTGGTATGAATCAGAATCCAAGTCACAGTCCAAATAGCCTATGTAGTACAAATTTACCATGTCAAAAGATAAGTTATTTTAATTTATTTAATTCTGGAATAATTACTCTAAAATCCTATTTTAATCTTATTATTCTGATTTTTAGGTTAATTTCTAAAAAAATTTCCAAAGGAACTGAATTTTATCAACATGAGACTCATGGCACGCAAATCGAGACAATTTGTTGACCGAAAAGTAAACCGATACAAAATAAACTTTTATGCATGGTTTCCTATAGATTTTAGTATCACAAATATGCTGGAATTTATGGCTCATCGGGATTCAAGTTTGTTTGGAAATTATTGCACATACAAAATTGCATTGTGCAACGGTGGTTGATTGTTAACCTAGAAGTTCTATAGAATTAACAGCACAGAAATATTTCATATTAAATCCTGGAAAAATATATGTCAATGATCTCGACATTAGATTTCCGAAAATTTAAACGGTTCATGATTCTGATTCCTGGTTCTCCCGAAATTGCAAAAACACCGAGATGCATCTATTTTCGGATATGCTATGCTCTAGAAATTTTTCAGAATTTAATATTCAGAATTTCGTGAAACAATTTACATATTCAAAAAACTAACCTCAATAAAGTTCTAATGTAAGAAATGGGGCCACGTTTGGAGTATGGAGCTATGAGTAATGGCGTCTGGAAGATGAAGGAAATCCTATATGACAATTCCCAAAAATCGGCTAAAAGAAAACCCTAGAAATTATAAACTAAATAATATATATATATATGAGAGAGAAAGAGAAGCCGCGGCTAAAGGACATGCCACATGGGGTCCATCCGCTGCTACCCGCTCGGATCGAACGACCAGCGTTCAAGCCGGCTTGGCTCGGGTGAGTCCGAGTCGGATTAGGACTCGGCTCGGCTCAGCTCGGCTTGGCTTGGACCGACTACACCCGCACCCACCCTCACCCTCTATCACTGACCGTTGGGCCCAGCTGACTGGGCCGCGCTGGCTATCACGTGGGCTAGGCTGGATGCTGATTGGGCGGGTTGGTTTTATTAGGGTTTTCTTTTTCTGAAAATTAGTTTTTAATTTAGTTTTTCATAATTAACTCAAAATTAATGCTAAAATAATCAGAAAATTCCTAGAAAATTCTAGAAAATATATTTTATTATTTAGAACTTAAAATAAATGTTTGGGATATTTTAATTATATTTGACCCTAAAATAAATTCTTGAAAGTCCTAGAAAATTAGTGTTACTAGTTTTTAATTAACTAAAAATTATGGAAAAATCCCAATAGCCCCAAATTAACCTAATAACAACATTTAACCTAGAATTTTAGTATACGGAGGTTACAAGTCTACCCTCCTAAAAAAAATTATCCTCAAAATTTAGGACAGAATAAATACAAGAAGAAAATTATCTCATGGTGCAAAAAGATAGCGGTAACGCTCTCGCATCTCCTCTTCTCGCTCCCAAGTGGATTCACCGAGAGAATGATGCCTCCAAGCGACGCAAACCAAGGGAATTACTTGGTTATGAAGAACTTTATCTCTGCGGTCTAGGATCTCCACAAGTTGCTCCGGATAACAGAGGCTTCGTCCAACCTCAAGCTTCGAATGATCTAATACATGGCTAGGATCCGCCACGTATCGCCTCAGCTGGGATACATGGAACACATTGTGTACTCCTTCCAATATAGGTGCTAAGGCTAGTCGATAAGTTACTGCCCCGACCTTCTCCAGAATATTGAATGGTCCGATGAATCTTGGACTAAGCTTTCCACCTCTACAGAAACGAATCGTTCCACGTGTCGGATAGATCCTCAAGAACACTAAGTCGCCAACCTATGCCAAAATAGGAACTTAACACATAATCTAAGAACGTAATAGATATTTAAATAAATGTAAATGAGTGGAAATATACATTGATTACAAGAGAGCGTGTGAACGTAATAAATTTACCACTACTAATTCCAAGTCATGAGTGGGATAGTTTCTCTCATGTGGCCGTAATTATCTAGAAGCATATGCCACCACCTTCTTTATCTGCTCTAGAACACATCCCATGCCCTTCCCCGAAATATCAATGTAAATGACAAATCCACTCGTCCCCGATGGCAACGTCAAAATAGGAGTTGTGGTCAATCTCTTCTTTAGCTCATTAAATGCAGCCTGACATTCTTCGGTCTATACGAACTGCACATCCTTCCGAGTGAGTCTAGTCAACGGCTCTGCGATCCGAGAAAAATCCTTTACAAATTTCCTGTAATATTCGTCCAATCCTGAGAAGCTTAAGATCTCTACAACAGATCTCGGAGTGGTCCAAGACTCTACAACAACAATTTTTTTTGGATCCACCAAAATTTTGTCTCCAGTCACCACATACCCAAGGAACTTTACCTTATCCAGGAATAACTCACATTTCGAGAGTTTTTCATAGAGCTTCTCATTCCGAAGGGTCTCTAGCACAATTCTTAGATGCTTCTCGTACTCTCCCGGTGTCTTCGAATAGACAAGGATATCATCTATGAATACTACTACGAACTTGTCAAGGTATTGGTGGAATACCTTGTTCATCAAGTTCATGAAAACTGATGGGGTATTAGTCAACCCAAATGGCATCACCATAAACTCATATTAGCCATATCTTGTCCGTAATGCAGTTTTTGGAATATCTTCCTTCTTCACCTTCAACTGATGATAGCCAGACCTCAAATCAATCTTCAAAAATACTTTTGCACCGCTCAACTGATCAAAAAGATCGTCTATTCTTGGTAGTGGGTATTTTTTCTTGGTGGTGAGGTTGTTCAGAGCCCTGTAATCAATACACATTCACACCGACCGATCTTTCTTTGGTACAAATAAGACCGGGGCTCCCCAAGGCGAGGAACTCGATCTAATAAAACCTTTGTCTAGCAAATTATCAACCTGCTTCTTTAGTTCTGTCAACTCGATGTTGTTGATCTTGTAGACTTGCTGCGACACCGGTTCTTCCCCAGATACTAAGTCTATAGAAAATTCAAGATCTCTGTTCGGTGGCAATCCTGGTAGCTCCTCAGGAAATACGTCTAAAAATTCTGCAATAATAGGGTATGGCAAGTTCTTCTCTGCTAACATTGCTCCACAAATAATTCTATCACTCTGCTCAACTCCTCCTCAAACAAACTCAAATTTTGGCTCTCCTGGAGGGAGAAACAGGACACGTCCTCCATGACAGTCTATGCTAGCATGGTTCATGCTCAACCAATCCATTCCAAGGACAATGTCAAAACTCAAAAGTGGCATTACGAGTAAACTAGCATCTAAATTATGGCCTCCTGAGGTAACACGATGCCTCTTGCAAGTATCACTGACTAGGATAGTGCCTCCACCAGTCGTGATCGTGCAACTCCTACTCAAGGGCTCTGTTACTAAACTATGCTTAAGCACAAAGGTTACAGATATGAAGCTATACGATGCACTGAAATCAAATAAGACAAATACAGGAATAAAATTGAGAAGAATAGAATCTGTTATCACATCACTAGTTGGCTCAGCCTCCTCTATGGTCATGGTAAAAGCTCTACATTGTGGAGGTACTCCCCTTTGCTGGTGCTGGGCAAACTGTTGTTGTTTCGTAGGAAGTGGGGGTCCTCTTTGCTGCAGGGCCACTGGTGGTCCATCTGGTCCTCTCTGGGCTGAGGATCCTCCTATAGGGAGTGCGGTAGGACACTCTCTCATCTGATTCATAAGTGATCCACAGTATAGGCACACGCCTAATCTCTTCCTACAGATCTCCCATGAATGCCCTAGCTTCTTGCAATAATTGCATAGGGGTGCTTGTTTTACTTGTCTCTGTGGCTGCTGCTGCACTTGCTGAGCTGGTGCTCTGACTGGGGCACGGTACTATTGCTGTTGCTGTAAGGTACTTGGCTGAAATTATAGACGCTTTGCCTGCCCCTGACTACTACTATCGCCGATAGCATCCCTGTTTCTCTTGTTCCGAAGAACCATATCCACCTCGACTCTATGAGCCTCTACTAATATGTCAGCAAAAGTTGTATGAGCCGAATAAATATGGAACTTGACCTCTTGGTTCAAGCCCTCTCTGAATCGTCTAGCTCTATCCTTCGGGTCCCTCACCATGTACTCTGTGAATCGGCTCAACCTGCCGAATTCTGCAGCATACTCATCCACGGTCATCCCGTTCTGCTCCAAGTTCTGGAATTGCTTCTCCAGAACCCCTTTGGCTACTGCAAGAAAGAATTTTCTCTTAAAGAGGTCCTCAAACTGCTCCCAAGTCAGTTTTGGATCCGCAATCCTTGGCTCATTTATTAACCAAGTGTGAGCAATGTTGTGAAGCTGCAAGCCAACCGCCTCAATCTTCAGGTCCTCAGAAAGTCTAGAAACTCTCATGATCTGCTCGATATCCTCGAGCCACTTATCAGCGTAGAGGATTCCCTCTATCCCCTTGAACGTTCGAGGGTCCATCTTCTTGAAGTCTTGGATGTTTCCCACCTTCGGTTGAGTGGCCTACTGTTGTGGTTGCTGGACAACCCTCTCCATGGCTGCTAGGGCAACATGTTGGGCATTTTATATTCCTGCCCTCAGCATTTTTGTCTATTGCCTCTGAGCCTCTGCCTGAGTCTTTTGAGCCTCCATCATGCTTATGAAGAGTTAGTGTAATGGCTGAGGAGGAGGAAGAAGACTCCCCGATCCAGCGGATGAGGCCTCCTGTGATGCGGATGGTATGGTAAAAGCACCATTGGCTTTGGCATCGCGCATTCTAGTCTTGGGTGGCATTCTGAAAGGTTGAAAGCAATAAGAATTCAATTGATATGGCACAAGATAAGGAAGTATTCAAGAAGGACAATCAACTATGGAAGAGGTCTGATTGCTCGAAAGGAATTAATAAGGGTTCGCAAGTTGAGTATATGGGATCCCTAGTTGTGATTGAGTATCTTTCTATCCCTAGTATGTATATCCTATAGCAGGCTCGTAGTCGTACATCAAACTTGAGTACCACTACGAGTTCGTAACCTTGTGCGAAATCGGACCTGCGTGGGCCACCACTAAAAATGTATCACGACCCACGCCCTAGATTTGGGCATGATTTATGGGTACGTCCAGCCTACGCCGCAGTGTTGGTGGTAGAACATTGTACAATAAGCCAAAAGTATAATCTACAACTCATAACATATATACATCTCCATACTATACTCAATCACAGGTACTAGTTTAAATGAATACACCAAGATAATAATAAAATAATAGTCTTGAAGCGGGTTCAAGGAATCTCCCCCAAAATCTAAATATCCAAAGTACAATACTCAAAATACTTTAGAAAAAATTATCGGAGAATAATTCGGTCCCAAAATAACTAACAAAATCAACTACTACTAAACTACTCCATTGCAGACGGTATCTGAGCTGCTAACTCTCTCTGATCCTCCGGAAGGGCAAGATCAGGCACTATTATGTCGCTAGCATACGGTGCATAATGTGTAGGGATTGCATCCTCATTGTAGTCACCTAAAATGTTTATCCAGTCAGGAAGGAAACGAGTATATCACAGTGAAAATAGTTCCAACACATGGTAGAAGCTATAAGACAATAAATAGTAACGAATATATTATAGCAACAAACTAAAATCATAATAAGGCAACTAGAATAAACAAATGCTAAATTCCTGTCATGGCAATATATAGTACAATCTCTCCAAGCAACAAAGGAAATAACTGAAATGTATGAAAGAACAGATAGGAACAACTACTCTATGTGATTTGAAATACCTTATTGACATGTGAACGACTAAGGGGTAAAATCCGGCAAACCACATGTGTCGTGCATGGCTGTTATTATTCCAGTAAGATCATAGGATGGAAAGGGTAGTTCACACATCCACTAAGTATTTTCCCTCCCTACGAGTACAACATGGATTCTGAACCAGTCACGAAGAAATAATAATAATCCAGAACAGTCACGTATCTCATAATAAGAATCCATCATACTAATCCGGGTAGCAAGTGTCAAGAATCAAATAATTAATACTAAGCATGCACTATAGAGACTATCAAGCACTGAAAGTAATTACGGAAATATACTCGAATGTGGTCCTTAGCTGGTATGAATCAGAATCCAAGTCACAGTCCAAATAGCCTATGTAGTACAAATTTACCATATCAAAAGATAGGTTATTTTAATTTATTTAATTCTTTTATAATTACTCTAAAATCCTATTTTATTGTTTTTGATTTTTAGTTTAATTCCTAAATTTTGTCCAAAGGAACTGAATTTTATCAACTCGAGACTCATGGCACACAAATTGAGGCGTTCTGATGACTGAAAAGTCAACCGATACAAACTCAACTTTTATGCATGTTTTCCTGTAGATTTCAACATCACAAATATGTTAGAATTTATCTGGATTCAAGTTCGTTTGGAAGTTATTGCACATAAAAAATTATATTGTGCAACGGTGGTTGATTATTAACCTAGAAGTTCTTCAGAGTTAATAGTATGGAAATATTTTGTATTAAATCTTAGGGAAAACATATGTCAATGATCTTAATATTAGATTTCCAAAAATTCAAACAGTTCATGATTCTGATTCATAATTCTCCCAAAATCGCAAAAACACCGAGACGCATCTATTTTTGGATATATTGTGCTTTACGAATTATTTAGAATTTAATATTCATAATTTTTTGAAAAATTTTACATATTCAGAAAACTAACCTTAATAGCGTTCTAATGCAAGAAACTGGGCCGCGTTTGGAGTCTGGAGCTATGAGTAATGGCTTCTGGAAGATGAAGGAAACCATATATGACAATTCCCCAAAATCGACTAAAAGAAAACCCGAGAAATTATAAACTAAATACTATATATATATATAGGAGAGAGAGAGGGCAGCCATTGCTAAAGGACATGCCATATGGTGTCCATCCGCTGCTACCCGCTCGAATCGAACGGCCAGCGTTCAAGCCGGCTTGGCTCGGCTGAGTCCGAGTCGGATTAGGACTCGGCTCGGCTCATCTCGGCTTGGCTTGGATCGACTCCACCCGCACCCACCCTCGCCCTCTCTCACTAACCGCTAGGTCCCGCTGACTGGGCCGCGCTGGCTGACATGCAAGCCAAGCTGGCCGCTGGTTGGGCGGGTTGTTTTATTAGGTTTTTCTTTTTCTAAAAATTAGTTTTTAATTCAGTTTTTCATAATTAACTCAAAATAAATGCTAAAAATAATCAAAAAATTCCTAGAAAATTTTAGAAAATATATTTAATTATTTAGAATCTAAAATAAAGTTTAGGATATTTTTAATTATATTTGACCCTAAAATAAATTTTTGAAAGTCCTAGGAAATTAGTGTTACTAGTTTTAATTAACTAAAAATTGTGAAAAAATCTCAATAGCCCCAAATTAACCTAATAACAACATTTAAGCTAGAATTTTAGGATACAGAGGTTATAAGATGTTAGAAAGTTAGAAATGACCCAGACAGCGTTCTACCGCCGATTTTGCGGCGTAGGCTGGGCGTAACCACGTACTCGTACCCGATTATCCGGGTGCGGGTCATGACAGAATGGATGAGGTACGTTCGGGCTGCATGGATATTGAGCCGCATGGGCAAACTCTGTCAGGCTGTCTATTATTCATTAACTACCAGATTTGCCTTAACCCTTGAGTGAATTCTGTTCGAATTCCAAGCCACTGTTTCACATGGATCCTAGTACTTAAGGTTATTGGAGGGAGCCCAACCGAGCGTAGCTATCATTGGATGAGGGTGGAATTTGAAGGGTCTATCTTCGTCTTTTAGTGGCCTATAAATAAAGGTTTGAGAGGAAGAGAGAGAAGTTCTTGCTTCTGTCGAGTTCTATTTTTTCTACATCGTCTCCTCCTTTTCTTCCTCCGTATCCGGTCGTCTTCTCAAAGCGTATGCCATGGCCCCTAAGGTCTCGTCTTCTTCCTTGAGGGCCAAGAAGGCCGTCGTCAAGGGGAAACGTCCTGCATCGTCATCTAGAGCTGAGGACGAGGCCCCATCCTTTTATCCTGATATTCAATCGCCCATCCATGGTAAGGCTCGGATGAGGAGAACTCTGGACATACAGGCATTTTACACTCGGTCCATTATACAGGTCCTCGCATATGACCATGTTGCATACTTTATGTGCGGGTCTCCTTTTGGGTTCGTGCAAAAGTTTTGACTCGGCCGCATGAAATTCCTGCCATGAGTTGGTCGTATGTAGGTTCTTCCATGAGTTAGCCGAATGTCTCCTTTTGTGACTTAGCCGCATGAAAATCCTGTTATGACTTAGTTGCACACAACTTTCATGACTTGGCCGCATGCCATCTTGATGTCTCTAATTCTTACTTATTATTTTGTAGTGACTTTGCTCACGGCTCCGTCAGGAGAGGTGTTGATTGGGCGTACTAAGGCTGCCTTGGCCATTAGGCTCGATCATATACTGGCCATTGTCCAAGCTCAGATCAATAAGGATCAGCCTAAGGCTAGGCTAAAGTTTATAATTAGCCAATCCTGGTTTTATTTGCTTAGCCAACTAAACTCCGGGAGGATTGACGACTCTCATTTGAAGCCAATCTTCCTGTTTGGGGATGATCTCACCATCTCGGAACCCAAGGTAGTAAAGATTAAGGGCCTGATTTCACGATCCGCACCCGGTGTAGGGGCACGAGTACGTGGGTATGTCCATCCTACGCCGCAGCATCGACGGTAGAACATTATTTGGGTAAACTATCTATCAAGCAATCAAGATATAACAATAAAATATGAATACTCAGTCACAGATCTATAAGATATAATAATCGTACGAATAAGATAAAAGAATTGAAGAGACAAAATAACTCACAAGATAAGACAATATCCAATGAGTCATAGAAATAAATACTAATAACAATGCTGGAGACAAATCCAGTACAAAAAGATCTAACTACTGAGCTACAAGTCCTGGCTCGTTTGTCTCAATCGGGATAAGACCCTCATTAGCCAAAGTCTCTGGCTCTAAGCCAACTACGTCCTGAGGACCTAAGGCCCATAGTGAGTGGGGTACCACTCCTCAGCGTCTTCTGGAAAAAATATATCCAGTCAGGAAAGGAGCGAAGTATATCTCTAACAGCAGTTCCAATAAATAATATAAACTATGTAATAATAAATAAAGCGAATATACAAGATGCAATATACAGGTACAAGAGATATGCAGTATAGAAAATACTGGAAATAAATACAAGAATGAGCATCATAGGAATGAATAAGAATACTACTACTAAGTGAGTGAGTACCAGCTTCAACATGTGATCGGCTTGAAAACTTGCACAAGGATTATGGCCTGGTTAATCATACGTGCGGTATTTGATTAAATACTCCATGCCCCCGACAGGTATAGTGGATCCAACCATGGTACGTTATGACACGGGATTCTCTGGGTAGGTAGCAAGTCTCCCCAAGAATCAATATAAGTACATATACAAGAAGAATAAGGAACAAGGCTAACATAATACACCATAAATACCAAGGAATAATATCTCATGACGAGATCCGGATATATCAATCCGTGTACGCATCGTGTTAAAAAATTAAGAATATCTACACTAAATACAAGAGACATAGAGGATATCATGAATGAGAAACTATCAGAGAATATACTTGCCTAAAATTTGATGAACAATATCAAAGATGTCCAGTATGGTGCATTGGAGACCTAAATATGGAATGATTAACATTTTATGTACCGTATTGAGTCATACCAGATCATAGTTAGTCGATTAACAAAATTGAGTTAACGGTTACTAATTTGGGCCAATAATCTCTCCCATTTTGATAATTGACAAACTATGATTGATACATCAATATCCATACTTGGGCACAGATCTTTGAAAAGTACAAGGCTCCCCCGTAATTCCTGAATGACGGTATAGGTGCATCATCGGTCATTGTCTTCTCCTATATTTCTTCTTTCGTATCCTTGTCTTCTCATGTATTGCTTATTCCGCCCTTTTGTACTTTTCTTGCGTATAGTTCTTTTTCCCCCTTTGTCATTTTATCATAATGATATAGCTCGTGGAGCAAATATAGACTATATATGAAACACAAAGTAAAGAAAAATATGACATAATCGCAAATTATAGATACTATTTAATGACATAAATCAATAAATTTCTGTCAAAAGTTACTAGAAAAAAATCTATTCGAGTATCCATGATTTATGCATTTGAAATCAATTACTTTAGCATGTTATATGAATATTCTTTAGATAAACATAAATGTAAGGGAGATAACCAAAATCCTTGAGAATAAAATATTCAGACGACTGGAATGCTCCCCTGCAAAGTATGACCTATATAAATATAGATAATCATGAACTTTTACAGATACTCCATATACTATGAACAAAATCAAGAAAGCTTTCATGGTGCAGAATATAGGAAAAATATAGCCTAGAAAATAAACCAATTATAACTAGAATATCATCAGCATCAAATTCTAGCAAAGACTGAGCCAATAACTATTGATCGTCACCAGTAATTTTAAATGCCTAGTTAAAACTAGAAATTCCAGTTCTTGATGATAACAGTTACCAACTTTAAGTCAAAAGTAGAAATTGAATTCTTTGTTGTTTTTGGAACAATAAATTACAGAAAAGACCTTACCAAATCATGATTCTATAAAGTGCATCATCTTGGGTTAGTTGTAGGGGCCGGATCCCAGCTAGTGGTGGTCTGAAGACACTTAAGTACTGTATCCCTTAGGCTATTTACGCATTTTTGATAGAAGGTCCCTCTCGGCTTATACCCAAAAAAAATTTTACTTTTACAGAACTTAGATTTAAAAGAATTTTAAACAATTTAAGTCTTCGTAGATCATTCAAATTCAGAATTCCTAATTCTCGACAAATAAAGTTGAGGCGATACTTGGCTAGGTGATTAGTAAAAGATATCAGCAAAATAATGTTCAGAGTTAACAAAATAATTAAGCAAATATCATAAATCTTATTTCACAAAGAAAAAATACACTAAATAAATAAGGTGATCTAGGAACATATGATTCAAATCTATATTTAGTCATGTGCAATAGTTAATAAAACATCTAAAAACACCAGTCATGCTAGATAAAATAATAAGAATTAACTAAGCATACTAGTATCATAAGTCTCATATTAACAATTGAAGAATTAAAAACATGCTTGATTCTATAATTTAGCCAGTTAGGAAGGAAATATTTTTTTTATGTTACCAAAGTAGCTTTAGTTGTTATACTTATGTTGGTATAATTGCTTGAAAGATGACATTTGTAGCTTTGCAAACACCAAATTTCTTCTTGGTACTAAATCCTGACACAAGGCGTTCTACCTACATCATTAGGCAAAAACTTTGGTATCCAAGATTTGGATCCATATTTGTTAGCTTTTGGTATCCACATAAATTTGTTCATACTAACTAATTGTTTAATATTACACTGTTATGAAATATTTCCTTATAGACCACAGTAATGACATGTAATATGGACATAAGTGTTAGAAACAATATGGTGAATATGACTATGTGAAGTGGTACATTGTGTCTTGCTTTAATATTTGTAATAAATTATATGATTAGAAGGTTTGGCCTTCGTGGACTGTGTCTTATGAGTGTCCTTGGGCTTTGAGTGAAACGTGTTAGGTTGGGAAGCAATATGTGCATGTTATTTTTCTAATCTAATTTTTAACTTTTTGGATGTGTCATATAACTCAGTATATCTAACAGTTAAGGCATCAATTATAATAAGTGCATTACTACTCTTTTTCTTCTCTATTTCATAATCTTCTTTGAGCTTGATATAATTCCTGTCCTGTTGATCATTTCTAATAAGTGCTTCGTGTAGTTTAATCAAACTTATGCTAATTCATCTGAATCACTTGAGAATTGTGTCTTTCTGATATCATCTAGGAGTGTGGATAATCTATCAATATCAAGTTTGTGTGCCTTGAGTTCCTTCTTCGAGTTTTTGTATTTATCAAGCAGTTCTTTGTGATCATCTAGAAGGTCACAAAAGGCATTACCTAGTTCATCAAATGTAAATTCATCATATAGGGGGTTCATAGATACCTGATCGAATGCCATTAAGCATATATTTGCAAAGTTACGAGGATTTTCTTCTTCTTCTGTCACGACCCGCACCCAGAAAATCGGGCATGAGTCGTGGGTACGTCCAGCCTACGCCGCAGCATCGGCGGTAGAACGCTGTCTAGGTCAACTATCTAGATAATAATCTCACACAAAAAAATCGGGCATGACCTCTCCAAAAGGAGGGCAACCACACAAACAATATATATAATCTGCCAAGATCTCAACTCCAAACGGAGGAGCAATATCAAAAGATAATCTCAAGTACTCAATCACGAATCTAAGCACGATAGATAACAAAGAAGACTAACAACTATAAAGTCTAACCACCAACTACTACTACAACAACCACAATATCAATAATAATAATAATACAACAATACATCATCCAAAATAATATACAAACAAGGTCTCAATCCAAAACCGGAGACAAATCCGGTGCTAAAAGCTAATAAAAACAACAACAAGGTCCCAGTGATCCCGGCTACCAACCCGGAAATTACCCCTAAACTAGAGGGTCCCTGTCTGCACCATCGACAGGCTCAGGTCCATAAAACGTCGGACACCAATCCTCCGGATACTCTGAAAAATATGTCCAGTCAGGACTGGAGCAAGTACATCTCTAACAGCAGTTCCATTTAAATGATAAAAACTATAAAACAGTTATAGCAAGTAGCAAGAAGAAAGAAGTAAGTATGAAACAGGAAATAAACATGTATCACTGGTGCATAAAGGTAAAGATGCAGGAATATCAGAAACAAGATAGTAGTAACTGTAAGATACAGGAATCTAAGCTAAGATCAAGTCCGTGCACATGAACGTGTAGTGAGTCCAGCATGAAAAACATGTAGTGAGTCAAGTCCAGAAACATGTAAGTGAGACCAACAAGAATGCATGAGAGTCCAGACTATAAAGAATGAACTCGGTGTCTTTGAAATACTTGTTTCGACATGTAAACGGCTAGGGGTAAGTACGGCTCACCGCGCACTGGGTGCGCGGCTGCTATCATTCCAGATTAGACCAGAGGGAGTGATTCCTGATGATGCCAGATAGGAATGTTTACATGTCTACTCGAGTATTTCCCCGCCCCGACTAATACAAGTGGATCCAAGACCCGACACGCAAATCAAGATGAGTCCAGCCTGTACATGAATGATGCCTGTAGTGATGCCTGTAGGTGATGCCAGTAGTGATTCCAGAATAGAGGCCAGAAACATGAAATGTACGTGTCGCAAGTAAATGAATCCAGAAATATCAGTCAGTGTCCCGTGTGGTGCCAGAATAATCAGATGATACTATACTAGAAGCTGAATCATAATAAATATCAGATAATGAAAACTATCAGAGAATGTACTCGCCTGACGTCCTGAGCAACTGGCGATCCGAACTGATGTCGCAAGGATCTAATGCGAAAAGCAAGGTTAAACAGGGTTCTAATGAGTTAAACAGATATAAAATAATTAAAAATAGGCTTCTAGGGTCGTTCTAGGTCAAACGGGTCAAACCGGTGAAATCTGGGTCAAAAAGTCAACTCTGGGTCCAAAAAGTCAACTCTGGGTCAAAACTAGGTCAAAAGTTGACTTTGGCGGTCAACCGAGTCAACTACGGTCAAGTCTGGATCAAACTAGGGTGCTCCTGAAATTCTAGGTCAAACCGAGATCATTAAGCTAGAAAACTCACAAACTCGCCTCCTTGAGATACCGGGATACCCTCGGTATCCGATACCTCAACCTAGGCTACGCACCCCGCCTAAACCCGCTAAAACCTATGCTAGCACGCGTAAATATATACACATAAGCATATAAAAATCACTCCAAGACAAATCCTAGGCTATTGCTCAAAAACCCCGCTCGAAACCCAATACCTTGGTTATCTCAAGGTATTGAGATACCTTGGTATCTCAAGATATTGAGATACCGCTCTCAAACCCTCTAACTAGCTACCTAGCTATTAATTACATACCTAGATATTAATCTAGGCTAGGTAATATAGATATCTACCATATTTATATATATCTAAGCATATATGCACCTATGTATATATTTATCCACACACATTTACCCGATTACCCATTATCTTACCCTACGCATAAATATATATACTAACTATAATATATATCTAGCTCTAGGTATATATATATATATCTATGCATCTAGATATAGGTATCTACCATATCTACCTATCTATCTATCCATAGATATCTATCTATCTATGTATATAATCTATTTAACTATCTACGTATCTATCTAGCTACCTATTTATCTAATATCTATCTATTCACCTATCTAACTATCTATCTATTAATCTACCTATCTATCTAGTTATCAATATATCTAGCTATCTAGCTATTCACCTATCTATCTATTACCTATCTATTTATCTTACATAACTATCTATAAACTTATCTATCACTATCTCTATAACAATCTATCTATATAACTAACTATCTAACTATTAATCTATCTATATAGATATATAGATCTATATAACTCACTTTAAGCTACCTCCTACTACCCGCTGCTTGCTGCTGCTACTAGCGCTGCGCTGCTGCTCTTGCATTGCTGCTGCGGCTGCTGCATCTCATAAACTGCTGCTGCTGGCTGCTCCTACATGGAGCTGCTGCTGCTGCTCTCCTAGCAGCAAGCTGCTGCTGCAGCTACTGTTCATTCTGCTGCTGCTGCAGCTGTGTGCAAGCTGCACACAGCGCGCTGCTCGCTGTGCAGTGCGCTGCAGCGCGCACTGCTGCCCCCGCTGCACGCTGGCTGTTCTCCCCCTCCCTCCTACTCACAAACACACACACACCCACTCATAAATACATACACACATATATATATATCACTATATATATATACATACATATATATATACCATCTAACATATAAATATATATACTAACACACACACACTAGCATATATATTAACACACACACACACATAATTATACAAACACATCTCTATATATACATAAACACACATCTACATATATACATCACATATATCTATATATATATATATACACTAATATATATATCTATACATCTACACACACACACACACTAACATATATACTAATATCTATATACCAACACACTCTAACATATATCTACACACACATATAAATATATATATAACACACATACATATATATAAATATATATATATATAGACACATATCAAAACAAACACAACCACGCACACAACACTCAAACCACACGCCCTACTCACGCCCAACGACCCCGACACACACCAATACCCTAAAATATATAAAATATAGCCCGAAAACTCTAGCACACACTCCCCGATACTAATCCAACGCGCGCACAAAGCCGAAACGAGGAAACCAAGTCGAAATGGCCGTTCGGTCATTTCGACGAACACATGGTGCGCGGCTCGGAAAACCTCCTGAAACGCACACCAAACGAACTCGGAATCGGCCCAAAATTTACCCACGTGTCCTAAACGATGTCTAGATCCTAGAAAATGCGCTCCCGCGTTAATTCTAGGCCCGTGGCGGAAACGCACACGCACTTAGAATCGGCGACGACGAAAAGCCCCAATTTCGCCCGAAACGCCCGTTTCTCCGCGACACGGCTTCCCGTGCCCAAACAGAGACACGCACTCACCCTCACGACTCCCGACAACGTCTACCTAGGTCCATCTAACCTAGGGCATCACCCAAAATTGGGCCAAATTCGGATTCCATCCGAAATTGACACAAAACCTAGTGTTAAAGTCTCCAAACACTACCCAACTAGTTCCAACTTTCTTCCACGGGTAGCCTAAGGGTCTAAGAAGGTTCTAAAATATTAATTACACTATAAAAGAGTAATTACAAGGGGAAATTTAGGGTTTACCTCTTGGGAGTTGGAATCCCAAGCCAAAATCTCCAAATCTCTCCAAATCCTCCAATCCAAGCTTCCAAGCTCCCAATCCAAGCTCCAACACCAAATCTAGGCTCTACCCACCTAGGTTAGGGAAGAATGTAGGGTTAGGGTTAATCATAAAGAAGAATAGAAGAAGAAAGAGGAGATTGGGAACTTACTTGAGAGTGGGAAGAAGAAAAGAAGAAGGAAGAGTGGAGAATGGAGAAGAAGAAGAAGAAGAATGAAGAATGAAGAAGAAGAGGAAGTGGGGCTGCTGGTTCTGAATGGGAACGGGTAGGTAGGGGGGCCGGCCACCTAATAAAGGGGTTTACATAAGTTTCCAATTCCCAAAACGCCCCTACATGACTTGGTTTTGGGTTCCGGGTTCCAAATGCGCTCAAACTAGTTCCAAATCTCTCCAACTAACTTCCTAAAAATAAAATAAATATTCTAAGCCCCAAAATAATTCTCACAAGGGTGTGGGCTGGGTCGGACATGGGTCCACTAGGGTCTGACATGGGTCCAGGCTAGCCAAAATCCTAAAACAATCAAAATAAAAATAATAAAAAATAATGCAATCACTAATTAAATATAAATACAATTAATTATAAATAATACACAATTAACCAAATTAAAAATAAAAAAAAATACCCGGCTCTGGAAATGGGGTGGTGACAAGCCTATCCTCCTTAGAAAATTTCGTCCTCGAAATTTAAAGTCAATCACACTCCTCTAGGTCAAACCCCCAATAATCACAGTCAAGAAATTCTACCTAAACAACATACAAGATCAGGGTCCTACTGGTCGTGTTATTACAGTCTCAATCGGGGCCACTACACTATCTACCACAGCACAAAGAAAAAAAGTCTAACAGGTACTAATGAAGCACACCACAGGAATGGAAAAGGACAGGAAGAAGAAACAAGAGACAGACCTGCTAACCCGACATCCGTAGCATCGGCCTCCTCGACCGTCAACGCATAAGCCCTGCCCTGCTGGGGTGTATCCCTCTGCTGGTGCGGGGCATGATGCTGTGCCACAGATGGCCTAGCTCCAACTCTCTGATCCTGTGCTCCATCCAATGGAGGCGCAGTGGGGCAATCTCGCATCTGGTGAGCAGCGGATCCACAAAACAAACACACCTTCAGCCTCCTCCTACAAACATCCCAAGTGTGTCCTGCCTTCCTGCAGTAGGCACAAGTGGGCGCTCTCTGATCCTGACCCTGCTGCGCTGCCTTCTGCACATAGGGACGCTTAGCTGGTCCCGCACTGCCACTCGCACTGCCTGAATCATCCCTGCCTCTCTTGGACTTGAGCTCCAAGTCATCCTCTGCTCTCTGAGCATCTCCTACTATCTGCTCAAAAGTCGCCTCGCGATCGCTCCTGGTCAAAGACTTGACCGCCATAACCAAGCCCTTGCGAAACTTCCTCGCCTTGGCTGCCTCGCTCAAGCCATCCACAAATCTGCCCAAACGGCAGAACTCCGCTGCGTACTCATCCACCGTCATGCTCCCTTGGACGAGTGCCTCAAACTGGCTCTCCAAAGCACTGAGCGCCACATCTGGGAAAAACTTCTCCTTAAAAAGCCTCTTGAAAGCCTCCCAAGTAAGCCCTGGCGCTGTGATCCTCGTATCTGTGCGATACCACGTCAAGGCGAGGTCGAACATCTGACTGCCCGCTGCCTCTATCTGCAGGCTGTCTGGAATCTGTGCCAGCCTGAAGATCCCCTCAATCTGCTCTATCCAGTCATCCGCGTACAGGATCCCTTCTGTACCACGGAACTCCTTGGGCCGCATCCTCTGGAAGTCAATGATACTGCCCGGCCTCGGGTGCTGAATCTGATCTGCCTGTGGCTGAATCTGTGCCACTCTGTCCACTGCCGTCATGGCCACCTGGTGGGCGTTCTCAATGCCCAGCCTCATCACATCCACCTGACGGTGCTGCGCGTCCATCATCTCCCTGAAGAACGCAAACAACTGCGCGGCATCTACTGGAGCAGGAAGTGGTGGGGGAACCACCGGAATGACTGGGGTAGTCCTCGGATCGATAGGTGAAGGAGGATCCCCGAGAGAAGCAGATGCTCCCTCAACCGCAGGAGTGGTGAGTGGAGCGGTAGCAGCTGCCTGAATACGAGCTGGACGAGAGGTAGCAGACCTCTCCGAGGCAACTGCTGGAACGGTACGATGGGATCGTGTCTTCGGAGGCATCCTGAACACATATCAAAAGAAGTCAATACGGCGCAAGATACGATATCATCAAGAAAGGACAGTAATATTTCAAAAGAAGCAATTTCAGAATAATTAGATTAGAATTGTTCCTAGTCGTGATTGAGTACACTCTCATCCTAGATCCTAGATCCTATAGCAGGCTCGCAGCAGTACAACTAAGTTGTTGTACCACCACGACATCGCACTAATTGCGAATCGAGACCTGCATGGGCCGCCACCAAAAACGTGTCACGACCCGCACCCAGAAAATCGGGCATGAGTCGTGGGTACGTCCAGCCTACGCCGCAGCATCGGCGGTAGAACGCTGTCTAGGTCAACTATCTAGATAATAATCTCACACAAAAAAATTGGGCATGACCTCTCCAAAAGGAGGGCAACCACACAAACAATATATATAATCTGCCAAGATCTCAACTCCAAACGGAGGAGCAATATCAAAAGATAATCTCAAGTACTCAATCACGAATCTAAGCACGATAGATAACAAAGAAGACTAACAACTATAAAGTCTAACCACCAACTACTACTACAACAACCACAACATCAATAATAATAATAATACAACAATACATCATCCAAAATAATATACAAACAAGGTTTCAATCCAAAACCGGAGACAAATCCGGTGCTAAAAGCTAATAAAAACAACAACAAGGTCCCAGTGATCCCGGCTACCAACCCGAAAATCACCCCTAAACTAGAGGGTCCCTGTCTGCACCATCGACAGGCTCAGGTCCATAAAACGTCGGACACCAATCCTCCGGATACTCTGAAAAATATGTCCAGTCAGGACTAGAGCAAGTACATCTCTAACAGCAGTTCCATTTAAATGATAAAAACTATAAAACAGTTATAGCAAGTAGCAAGAAGAAAGAAGTAAGTATGAAACAGGAAATAAACATGTATCACTGGTGCATAAAGGTAAAGATGCAGGAATATCAGAAACAAGATAGTAGTAACTGTAAGATACAGGAATCTAAGCTAAGATCAAGTCCGTGCACATGAACGTGTAGTGAGTCCAGCATGAAAAACATGTAGTGAGTCAAGTCCAGAAACATGTAAGTGAGACCAACAAGAATGCATGAGAGTCCAGACTATAAAGAATGAACTCGGTGTCTTTGAAATACTTGTTTCGACATGTAAACGGCTAGGGGTAAGTACGGCTCACCGCGCACTGGGTGCGCGGCTGCTATCATTCCAGATTAGACCAGAGGGAGTGATTCCTGATGATGCCAGATAGGAATGTTTACATGTCTACTCGAGTATTTCCCCGCCCCGACTAATACAAGTGGATCCAAGACCCGACACGCAAATCAAGATGAGTCCAGCCTGTACATGAATGATGCCTGTAGTGATGCCTGTAGGTGATGCCAGTAGTGATTCCAGAATAGAGGCCAGAAATATGAAATGTACGTGTCGCAAGTAAATAAATCCAGAAATATCAGTCAGTGTCCCGTGTGGTGCCAGAATAATCAGATGATACTATACTAGAAGCTGAATCATAATAAATATCAGATAATGAAAACTATCAGAGAATGTACTCGCCTGACGTCCTGAGCAACTGGCGATCCGAACTGATGTCGCAAGGACCTAATGCGAAAAGCAAGGTTAAACAGGGTTCTAATGAGTTAAACAGATATAAAATAATTAAAAATAGGCTTCTAGGGTCGTTCTAGGTCAAACGGGTCAAACCGGTGAAATCTGGGTCAAAAAGTCAACTCTGGGTCCAAAAAGTCAACTTTGGGTCAAAACTAGGTCAAAAGTTGACTTTGGCGGTCAACCGAGTCAACTACGGTCAAGTCTGGGTCAAACTAGGGTGCTCCTGAAATTCTAGGTCAAACCGAGATCATTAAGCTAGAAAACTCACAAACTCGCCTCCTTGAGATACCGGGATACCCTCGGTATCCGATACCTCAACCTAGGCTACGCACCCCGCCTAAACCCGCTAAAACCTATGCTAGCACGCGTAAATATATACACATAAGCATATAAAAATCACTCCAAGACAAATCCTAGGCTATTGCTCAAAAACCCCGCTCGAAACCCAATACCTTGGTTATCTCAAGGTATTGAGATACCTTGGTATCTCAAGATATTGAGATACCGCTCTCAAACCCTCTAACTAGCTACCTAGCTATTAATTACATACCTAGATATTAATCTAGGCTAGGTAATATAGATATCTACCATATTTATATATATCTAAGCATATATGCACCTATGTATATATTTATCCACACACATTTACCCGATTACCCATTATCTTACCCTACGCATAAATATATATACTAACTATAATATATATCTAGCTCTAGGTATATATATATATATCTATGCATCTAGATATAGGTATCTACCATATCTACCTATCTATCTATCCATAGATATCTATCTATCTATGTATATAATCTATTTAACTATCTACGTATCTATCTAGCTACCTATTTATCTAATATCTATCTATTCACCTATCTAACTATCTATCTATTAATCTACCTATCTATCTAGTTATCAATATATCTAGCTATCTAGCTATTCACCTATCTATCTATTACCTATCTATTTATCTTACATAACTATCTATAAACTTATCTATCACTATCTCTATAACAATCTATCTATATAACTAACTATCTAACTATTAATCTATCTATATAGATATATAGATCTATATAACTCACTCTAAGCTACCTCCTACTACCCGCTGCTTGCTGCTGCTACTAGCGCTGCGCTGCTGCTCTTGTATTGCTGCTGCGACTGCTGCATCTCATAAACTGCTGCTGCTGGCTGCTCCTACATGGAGCTGCTGCTGCTGCTCTCCTAGCAGCAAGCTGCTGCTGCAGCTACTGTTCATTCTGCTGCTGCTGCAGCTGTGTGCAAGCTGCACACAGCGCGCTGCTCGCTGTGCAGTGCGCTGCAGCGCGCACTGCTGCCCCCGCTGCACGCTGGCTGTTCTCCCCCTCCCTCCTACTCACAAACACACACACACCCACTCATAAATACATACACACATATATATATATCACTATATATATATACATACATATATATATACCATCTAACATATAAATATATATACTAACACACACACACTAGCATATATATTAACACACACACACACATAATTATACAAACACATCTCTATATATACATAAACACACATCTACATATATACATCACATATATCTATATATATATATACACTAATATATATATCTATACATCTACACACACACACACACTAACATATATACTAATATCTATATACCAACACACTCTAACATATATCTACACACACATATAAATATATATATAACACACATACATATATATAAATATATATATATATAGACACATATCAAAACAAACACAACCACGCACACAACACTCAAACCACACGCCCTACTCACGCCCAACGACCCCGACACTCACCAATACCCTAAAATATATAAAATATAGCCCGAAAACTCTAGCACATACTCCCCGATACTAACCCAACGCGCGCACAAAGCCGAAACGAGGAAACCAAGTCGAAATGGCCGTTCGGTCATTTCGACGAACACATGGTGCGCGGCTCGGAAAACCTCCTGAAACGCACACCAAACGAACTCGGAATCGGCCCAAAATTTACCCACGTGTCCTAAACGATGTCTAGATCCTAGAAAATACGCTCCCGCGTCAATTCTAGGCCCGTGGCGGAAACGCACACGCACTTAGAATCGGCGACGACGAAAAGCCCCAATTTCGCCCGAAACGCCCGTTTCTCCGCGACACGGCTTCTCGTGCCCAAACAGAGACACGCACTCACCCTCACGACTCCCGACAATGTCTACCTAGGTCCATCTAACCTAGGGCATCACCCAAAATTGGGCCAAATTCGGATTCCATCCGAAATTGACACAAAACCTAGTGTTAAAGTCTCCAAACACTACCCAACTAGTTCCAACTTCCTCCCACGGGTAGCCTAAGGGTCTAGGAAGGTTCTAAAATATTAATTACACTATAAAAGAGTAATTACAAGGGGAAATTTAGAGTTTACCTCTTGGGAGTTGGAATCCCAAGCCAAAATCTCCAAATCTCTCCAAATCCTCCAATCCAAGCTTCCAAGCTCCCAATCCAAGCTCCAACACCAAATCTAGGCTCTACCCACCTAGGTTAGGGAAGAATGTAGGGTTAGGGTTAATCATAAAGAAGAATAGAAGAAGAAAGAGGAGATATGGGAACTTACTTGAGAGTGGGAAGAAGAAAAGAAGAAGGAAGAGTGGAGAATGGAGAAGAAGAAGAAGAAGAATGAAGAATGAAGAAGAAGAGGAAGTGGGGCTGCTGGTTCTGAATGGGAACGGGTAGGTAGGGGGGCCGGCCACCTAATAAAGGGGTTTACATAAGTTTCCAATTCCCAAAACGCCCCTACATGACTTGGTTTTGGGTTTCGGGTTCCAAATGCGCTCAAACTAGTTCCAAATCTCTCCAACTAACTTCCTAAAAATAAAATAAATATTCTAAGCCCCAAAATAATTCTCACAAGGGTGTGGGCTGGGTCGGTCATGGGTCCACTAGGGTCTGACATGGGTCCAAGCTAGCCAAAATCCTAAAACAATCAAAATAAAAATAATAATAAATAATGCAATCACTAATTAAATATAAATACAATTAATTATAAATAATACACAATTAACCAAATTAAAAATAAAAAAAAATACCCGGCTCTGGAAATGGGGTGGTGACATCTTCAGAATCGCTTGCTTCACTTTCACACCATATGCTTGTGTTGGCATAATTCCTTGAAGATGTTCTCCTTTTGCTTGAGTGTTCATTGTGATTCTCTCTTTTTGCTTTAGGGAAATCTTTCATCATGTGGCCTAGTCTTATGAAGTTGTAGCAAATTGGTTCTTCTTTAAGATCTTTCTTCTTTCGGTTTGATTTCTCAAACTCCAAGAATCGTCTGAATTTTCTTAAAATTTGGTCCAACTTCTCATCATCTTAATCATCGTATGTTACGTCATCTTCGAAAGTATTGACAGAAGCTTTTTTGTGATACACCTTGAATGCGATGGCCTTCTCTTTTGGTGTTGATTCTTTAAGGTCTTTAATGTCCAGCTCATGCGTCATCAGCTTTTCCATGAGCGTTTCCAACGATATTATGGTGAGATTGTTTCCTTCAAAGATTGTAGTTGCCTTGGGGTTCCAGTTCTTGGTGAGTCTCCAAAGTACCTTGCGGATCTTTTTATGATTTGTATACTCCTTGCCAAGGGATGATAGAGGATTTACAATATCCAGGAAGCGAGTAAACATTTCGGTGATGGTCTCATTTGGCTTCATCTTGAAAGCTTCATATTCTTGTGTCAGACGACTGATCTTTGATTCCTTACCTGTGTAGTTCCTTCGTGAGTTACCTCAAGAAGCTTTCAGACTTCATGTGAAGTTGTACAGGTTGATACTCTGTTGAATTCAGTCATGTCTATAGCACACAAAAAAGCATTAATATCCCTAGCATCAAGACTAGCATGTTTCTTTTCCAAATCAGTATATTTATTATTTGGTTTTTCAATAAGATTACAATCAATAACTATTCTAGCTAGCTTTTTTAACCATCAATGATAATTGCCCATAGATCAAAATCAAGAGATTTTAAATAAAAGCTCATCGGTGTCTTCCAATATGTGTAATTTGTACCATCAAATAGGGGTGGTCTATTTGTAAACTGGCCTTCATCATTATTGGTGTACAAGGATCTCAAGGTTTCCACATAAGTATACTAGGAGTTTAAGCATGTATCAAGAGAGTACCTGGCTTTGATACCAATTATAGGATCGATAGGGAAACTCTAGAGGAAGGATGAATAGAGTGCGTATGTGCAGCAGAAATAATAAACCCCAATTAAAAATTAAGCTATGTAAAGGCAGTATATGTACCAACAGATATATCAATTATGAATATGCAGTAAAGTAAGAGTTAAGAAGAGCAAACGCAAACACCGCAATTTTATCCTGGTTTCCCTCTGAGAGGACTAGTCCAGACCCAAGAACTCTTGTTCTATCTACTATAATCACCAATAGTTAATGACAAGCTTTGTTCTGAAGGCTTGCAAACTTCTTATAATATCGAGCTTTGATCCGAAGGCTCGAAAGACTTCACACGTGCGTTTGATCCGAAGGGCACGCCGACTTCAAACACTAGAGAACTTAACAAACCAAGCTTTTACAACTCTGTCAGACTTCTAAATCGGAACAGCATTGGCACTAAATGAATGGGAGTTAACCTTGGGAATAGGGAAGGTTTATAGCTCAGGAAGATAGAGATATGAAAGTGAGTGAATGAGTGAATAAGAATATAGAATAAATCTCTATTTATAGGGTTTTTCTGAACTGAGTTCGGGCCAAGTTTGGATGTCCAACATTCAAAAATTCGAACGTTAGGATCCTTGTCTCAAGGAGTAACATTGCAAACTAGGTCTTAGGTTGACTGAGTTCGTCCCGAGTTTGCCCCGAGTTCTGTCCCAACTCTGTTGGTCTGTTTCCAAAAAGTTGGGTCCAGGTTTGGTTTTGTTCAGGCTATTTTGAGTAGACTAGGTTCTGGTTTAATATGGGTTTGAGTTTCCTAGTGCCAACTGCGAACCCGATGTATATTTTGTTCTAGACTCAATGAATATAAAATACAGACTCAATAACATAGATTGTAGACTTATTGCAGTATGTCTTCAGTGAAGTAACGGAGATGCAACGATTGTCATTTTATGTGTTGTATTGAGTCATATCAGATCATAGTTAGTCGATTATCAAAATCAAGTTGACGGTTACCTATTTAGGCCAACAACGAGTCGGTAGAATAGACATTGAATTTGATGATAATGATTTAGGGATGATACTTCATATTTCAAATGAAGGAGAATTCCTAAGTAATATCACCAATTTTAATTTTCTGAAAATATGATCCTTGATTTGTTCAAGGACTCTATGTGTTCACCCAATCGTCGTCCTCTCAACAAACTTTAGCCAAAATACATGAATGATTGGTTCTATGATCTACACTGTATGGTTTTCTCAGTCATTCTTCCAAAATAATCCTTCACGGATAAACTTATATATTTGGAGATGTCTGATTTGTATCATATGCACTTTGGAAGATAATTTAGTCTACCAAAGACTATCATCGCATCCATGGAACGATGTCGTAAGAAACAGCAAAATTACTATACGATATATACTTGTCCATCATCTTTGAGTGCTTTGAGATCCCCATGGACGATTGCCCCCATCTTGCTGAGCCAGCTTATCTCCATAAGCATCGTAGACTTGAGCCTACTACTTATGTTCCTACACATCCTGTTGACTCATCTCTTGGTCATGAGACTGCTCCACCTCCTCCACATACTCCAGTTGTTACACTTGAGACCCTTCATACCATGCTCCAGGATCGTTTCATACTGGAAAACGATCGTTATCGCTCTCAGGATTTTTGTACCACATTTCAGCTCCAGGCAATGTCCAACACCCTGATGGACATGCGCTACAGCTTTTCTCATTACTCTTGCAGACCCATTGATATGGTTCGTGATCCATCTATTGATGGATATCGCATCGATGATTGAGATGCTCAGAGATACTTTGACCCAACAGGTGCTCTCTTTGATCCCAATCGTTATGCTGAGACCGGTGAACCCTCTAGTAGAGATGATGGTCAGTAGAAATGATGGTCAGTAGAGATGCAAAGATCATATGCTTAGTTTTTAGTATTATGTTAGGTTAGTATTCAACTAGTGTTGTAATCCTTTCCCAATCGTTATGATGAGACGTTGTGTACTTAGTTGACATTTGCACTTATTTACTATTTCAGTTTGAGTAGTTATTTGGTTATGTACTTCACTTTACTTTAGCAGTTTCTATCTGAAAACTTTTTTCTAATATTGCAATAAACTATAGTTGATGTCTGCATAAATATTTTTATGTTATCTGGGTGCTCCTATTTCACTTTTCATGTCTATTTTGCGAGAAATTTGCTCCATTTCGATGAAGTGACAATGGGGGAGAAACACCTGATACGTAATTGCTATGTAATTGCTCTAGTTACGGGGGAGCCACTGTCTCTCGTTACGGGGGAGCTATTGCGTATATTCCTGCTACATCAATTATTCATCGACCCGTATAGATCGTAGTTTTTGTCAATTATCAAAATGGGGGAGATTGTTGACCCATCCGGTCTCTGTCAACCTAATTTCGATAATTAACTTAAAACTCTGAGTCGATACATGGGAAAGCATTACAACATAAGACTGCACCTTTAGTAATCATTAGCATAGACTGGTTCTTTGATGTTCATTTTGGTTTTACTGTTTTTATATTTATTATGTACTTTTGCTTTCTTGAGTCTAGAACTTATGTAAGTAGGATCGCACTTTGGCACTAGTTGAATACCAACCTAAAGTCCACTCAAAATAAGCATACCTAAACCTAAACCAACTCTGGACTCATACTAACCCAATTACCCTACTAAAAGACAAACCAAATTGAGCCAAATCTGATCAGAACCATTCTAAAAACTAGACATCCAAGCTCGGTCCGAACTTTGTCTGAATTCTGCCCGAACTCGGTCACCCAAAACTGATTCCTAAATCAGAGTGCTAGACCTATTCTTATGGCGCCAACATTTAAATTTTTGAACGTTATGGATCCGTGTTCTGTCCGAACTGTGTCCCAGAAAAATCTATAAATAAAGAAGGGTTTTCTATTTCTATTCACTAATTTCACTCTTCATCTTCTCTCTTCTCTAAAGAGCTTTCAACCTTCTCAATCTCCAATACAACTCATATTCTTCTAAGTGTCAGTGTGGTTTCGATTAGAAGTGTTCGAGTTGTACAAGTTTGGTTATTTAAAGCTACTTCTCAAAGTGTCTGAAGTCTTCGAGCTCTTCGGATCAAAACTCGTGTCTGTACGAAGTCGCAAGCCCTTCGGATCAAAGCTTATGTTTTCACTGATAGTGAAGTTAACTTCGGGTAAGAGTTTTCGGGACTAGACTCATCCTCTATGAGAGAAACTAGTATAAATCTCGGTGTTTGCGCTTGCTCTTCTATACTCATTTACTGATTATTTATATTATTGCATTATCTGCTAGTTGGTTACTGCCTTTACACAGTCTTTAATTTTGAATTGGATATATATTCTGCTGTACTCTATTCACCCCCCTCTAGAGTTACCTAATCATCCTTCACAAAATTGCTCCTTACCAGCGATGATCCTTGGGTGGTCATAGCATATGTGCTAGGGGTTGTGAAGGATGTCTTGGGAATGTCGTCGTTCATCTCGGTGATAGAGTGAATGAGATCTAACTTTGCAGTCGAAAAAGTTATGCCTCACTTTGGACATCAAGGAACGATATTTTCTTACAGTAGGATTCCTAGAAAGCTACTTATATTGAACCATATGCATCCTTTTCTTCGTTCTATAAGAATTTTAAGACATGTTCATCTCAATGCTTTTTCATGGACGTGAACAAATGTAAGACAGGTGGAAAAGCCTTCCCTAGTGCCACTTCGACGCTCACGTCGGGCTAAGATTTGAGTTAGGTATGAATTTTGACAAAGTTATTCAGTAAAACGTGAGTGTACTCTGGAAGAAGATAGTGGGAGCTGCTTTATAGCTTGTGTAGAGTTAACCCTAACTTGCTGGCAAAGTTTTGGTTTTTAACATGATGGCGGGATATGCATACATATATCCGCCAATATTTATCCTAACATCTTCAGAATTTGATTATGCACTAGTAGGTTTATCTAAGGATGAGCATTCGGTTAATTTGGCTTCAACCGAATCGAAATAGTCAAAATTGAATAAACCAAAATTCAAAAACTCAAATGCAAAACAGAGCCGAAATTAGCCAAAATTCGGAAGTGAAACCGAACCAAATAATATATTCGGTTTGGTCGGTTGGACTATTGGTATTGTTTAATGGATCGAGCTCAAAGTTGAGATTGTGGTTAAATCATATTAAAATTTGTAATTTTATACACACATTTATTGTATTTCAAAGTTGTGATCAAAGTTGGACTTCAAAACATATACGTAGATCTGTTGTTTTCAAAATATACAAATTTTAATCATAGAATATGTATATAATTAGGGTATTTATGTAATTGCATAAATCTTATTCGGTTTTCGATTTTGATCTGAAACCGAAAACCAAAATCGAAACCGAATAAGGAATTTAGTATTTTCAAAACTGAAATCTAACCGATTCTCTTATTCGGTTCGGTTCGGTTCGGTTGACTCGATTCGATTTTCGGTCCAAAACAGAATAATGCTCAGGCCAAGGTTTATCCTTTTCACCATCCATGGAGTTGGGCCCATAAAACTTTGAGTCTGGGCATGGATTTTTCCCTGAACCAGTCATGTATAGTTTTATTTTACATGCCTATCTTCTTCTTTTTATCAAAGTTAGCAGTTGGTACAATAATATTGTAAGGTGTGATAAAAGAAGGCTTAAAATAAGCACCGAAATGTGGGATACTTGGTTTTGCCCAAACAGCATGAGGTGGGGAAACAAGGAAAAGGTGATCCGGCTGATTACTCTTTCCTTGCTCAGCGAGGACAGACATCTCCTCCAACAGCAGCAGCAGCACTTTCACAGCAGTAGCAGTAGTAGTGGTACAAAAGCAACCAAACAAGGACTCACCATCTTTCCAAGAAAGAGGAAACCAACATTGTCTCGTGACCACCGGACAAAGTCACCGGAGGAGCCAAAGTGTAAGCAAAGTGAAGTGCTGAACCCGTGAAACTAATGAATCATCACAATTCTATTTCTTTTTGTCAGTCCATTTTCTTTTTAAAATTTCATGAAGGATTCATTTTGTAATTTCATGAATTTTATAACAAGAATTGTCATTTTTAATTTGTTAATGTCATCAAAGTAAGAGAATAAAGCGTAATGAATCATAAACTTAGGGAGAAATACCGAGACATTGGTATAAAATAAAAAATCATATACTTATGGGCAAGGTTTGTCATTGTTTCTGCATGGACTTATGAGAATTCGTAAAGTTATTTTATTTACATAACTCTTGGTCAGGGCCAACCCAGAGGGTTAGGTTGTCCTAGTCGGAGTTAAATTTGGTTGTTTCTTGTCTTTGACTCAAAAAAAAAAGAAATCAAAAAATTTGATGGCGAGTGGGATTGGCAATGGCATCGATGTCTCCAATTCTGACGGCGTCGTAAAGCTCGGATTCCGAGTTCCTCTCCTTGAGGTACTCGAGACATTTCTGTGGAAACTCAAAATATGGACCTGATGGATTGTTTAGTTCACTCCAGAATAAGTCAAATTAGCGACGTCTGAAAACGTCACTAAATGGCATGAAAACGTCGCTAAAAATTTTTAGCGATGTTTCATTGAAGTGGCGTTTAAACTAGTCGCTGACAGAAAAAACGTCACAAAAAATCGCTATAGCGACGTTTTCTAGCGACGTATTCACGTCGCTAATATTTTTCATATTAGCGACGCTTAGCGACGCAACGTGCTATATTAGCGACGCGTTTTGTTGTCACTAAACGTCGCTAATATTTTTCTATTTAGCGATATTTTGCAACACATTTAGCAACTTTCTGCTGACCTGGTAAATACTGTCATGTCAGCAATTTAGCGACATTTAGCGACATTTTGGTAAAGTTAGCGACGTATATAAACGTCGCTAAATTACAAAAAAAAAAATTAATCCTGGAATTAATGTATGCTTGCAGTTTGTCATATTTTTCTGCAATATCACAGTTCATAAAAATAGACAGAACCAGAACAACCCTCCGTTGAATTTTTTGGGTTTGCCGACCCCTTCGGTGGAACACTCAAAACCGGTAAATTTTCATGCATTCAATATAAATAATAAAGAAAAATTAAAAGAAATTGACACATCTTAATAAATAAAGTATGAAAATAAATATATAGCAAATTCGCATGTATCATACAAACAACCTGGAAAAAAAATCCAGTAAGCATCACAACTGGTAATGGATGTGAACAAATAAAGTCTGAAATACTATCTCAATACATAAATGACCCAATATCATAGGCCAAAAGTCTGAAAATAAATAAACTGTCCTAAGTAGGACTACTGCTGATCCAGAGGAGGAGGAGCACCGCCACGAATTTGGAATATTAGCGAGGCCCACTGCTCCGGTGAAATCATAATGGCACCCGATGGAGGAGTCTGTGCAGTCGATGTAGATGTCGATGCCGGCGGACCATGATGACGTGTCTGCTCCAACGCTATCAGTCGAGCGTTGCAAGTATCCATGATAGATAATATCCTCTTAATACTCTGCTCCACTGACTGGCTCATCTGAACTTGTGACGTCTGCAGCCTCGCCAATGCATTGCCCATGGCTACATGTAAACGTTGTAGCACCGTCACATTACGGTCTGTCGACGTGGCAAGATCTCTCAGCTCCGCGATGTTACGCTCGAGCGAATCAAAACGTGCTACGATCGTCGCATCATCCATCTGCGGTGTGGGCTGCGACGTAATCCTCTGCAGTATCTCGTCACGCAGAGACGCAATCTGATGGTCAACCCTCTCCTGCTGGGCTCGTACCGACTCCTGGGAGGGTTGTGTGGTATGCATACTGACAAAGGGGATCCAAAAGGACTACGATGCAACATAGGCGTCGTAGGATCCTGTACCATAATACATACTCCTCTGTAGACCACCAACGGCGGTCATCCACACCTCGTCAACCGACAGAGCTGGGTGGGTGGGGGGGTTGCGAGGAACTACCGGCTCTCCCCGTGTGGGCTGGGTCGACCATTCACGACGAGGATGACTGTCACCATGTTAGCGTCCTCACCCCCTCTGGACCTGTTAAAAAATATATTGTATGTTACTAAAATTAAATATTTTATCCTACTTTGATTAAAATACTATGTATACAATAAAATACATATCATGCGACATAAATGTTCCGTCATCGGAATCGACCCACCACACCACTTTTCTGCCTTCTTACTGGCCGCCTTCGCCTTCTCCTTTTTTCCTTGTACCTAGGATCGTTAAATCTAACCGTCATCGTAGTCCACTGCTCAGGCGTGATCTAACTTTGGATTGGTTGTCCCAAACGATCATGATCCTTTTGGTCACATATCGCATTACGGATAAGTTTGGCGGCAACGATAGAAAAGTATTGCTTGATCACCTCAGCCCGGTGTGACGGATAGAAATATATTTTCTACAATAAGTAATGTAAAAAATTATATAAAAAATACCAAATTAGATGATTGATATTAAAACCAAATTTACTTTTACCTTGAAGTGCGCAAATCAGAATGTCTTCCTCTCGTCCGGGGCATCCGTGTAGTTGATCCAAGGGCCATCATAGTTGTACCTCAAAAAATGTCCCAATGATCTCTGTACCGACGAGGGACGATATATATACATAGATAATTATTCTAGCTTGTATTTATGTCCCACTTAAATTATATTTATCTAGCTTGTAACATAAACCTAGTTATTATACTTTTATAATGAGTATTATCTATATGAAACTATTTACCACTTAACTTATATAGCTAATCCTATACATAAAGCTATATATGCACTTGGTATCTAGGTATCACTTGACATTTAGTACCCCAGTTACTTAAGATATTCATAATTAACTCAATACCCCTATACTCAATGACTTATCCATGTATCTTGGTATATTGATACCTACTCAAGTATCTTGGTATACTAAATCAAAACTCAAATATCCTTAGATACTCAATCCTAATATACTTACTCTCACTCAACACTTAAATACTTAACATATACTAACTCACTAACTCAGTAAACACACTCAAACACACACATGTATACAATGTGCACTCACTTGCACATGGTGCAAGTTGTTGCTACTGCTATTGCTTGTTGCTGCTATTACATACACACATACACATACATCACTATTACACCCTAGATACACACTCCACTCATGACACTCACTCCAAATATAGGTTACCTGACCCTCTGACCGAGGAGGGGAATCGTTGGGGTTGAGGGGAGCCAAGGGGGGTCGTCGGGGCCGAGGGTGACACTGTGTCCTTGGTTACTCGATACATATATCAATGTTGTGCCACAACCACCCGAACATGAACTCTTGTATCAAGAATAGGTTTAACATTGCTCTAACCCAAGTTGGATACGAGTTCTAGAAAAAGCCAATATTGTGTCGTGTCTCAGCTTTGAAGAGTCATTCTCGAGTATGTGTATATAACTCTCCTTGAGTCGAGGTATGTATCGTATTATACATGATACCGATACCCAAGGCTGCATCTAATTAACTCAGATAGCTAACAAGAAGAGATATAGGGTTAGGGTTAGGGTCTGTGTCATGTCCCGTGTCGTGTCAGTGTATGTGTCTGTGTTATGTCCTGTATCGTGTCTATATTTGTGTCATATTCGTGTATGTGTCATGTCCATATCAAATTGCTAGGGTTAGGGTTTACTTGATCTTGGGGGTTGACCGAGGAAGGGGATCACTACCAAAATATGATAAAATAGCGACATTTTTTAGTGACGTCATAATAAAATGTCACAAATATTAAAGACTTGAGCGACTCCTAAAATAAACGTCACTATACGTCGCTATTTGTGACACATAGCGATGTTTAGCGACTGTACTTCATTTTTTTAAAGAATAGTCGCTATAAGCTTCTTTAACGTCACTAAACGTCGCCGATTTTTATGATTTAGCAACGTTTAGCAACGTATTTACCGACGTTGCTTTTTTTATTTTTAGGGACGTATTTAGCGACGTCTCTAACGTCATAAACTTTTTAATTAACGACGTTTAGTGACGTCTATTTATGACGTCGCTAATTTTTTTAATATAGGTTTTAGGGTTTCATTTTTCCCCATTCTCTCATCCTAAAATTTCGAAAAGCCCCCCAATCCCCCCCTCCGGCGAAGTACCCCCCCCCCCCTCTGGCATCCTCATCCTCCCCCCGTCCCTACCCCCCCCCCCCCCACACCGACTCTCTCGCCTCTGTGCTCCGGCTCCCCTCCCCTATGTGCTCCGGCTTTCCCCCCTGTGCTTCGACTCTCCCTCCACCTTCATCTTCCAACCAATCAGCCCCCCTCCTTGGTCAGGTAAACCCTAACCCTAATTCTCATGTATATAAGTTTTAAGTGTATATATATATATATATATATGTGTGTGTGTGTGTGTGTGTGTGTGTGTGTGTGTGTGTGTGTGTGTGTGTGTGTGTGTGTATTTTAGCTTTGTGATGTTGGTGTTGTGACATGGAGGTGACGAGAAGGGGATATTGTGCTCGGGTTTCAGAGTAGTCCAGTACTTGTGGAGAGTGTTATTAGCAGTGGAGGTGAGTGTTCTCAGATATTAGGGGTGATCGGACAAGTTATAGGTGACAACAGCTGCTGTAGTACCAATAATTAGAAGGGCAGCATCAACAACAAGCATTAACAACAATAGTAGCACGAAAGCATAGTAGCAGCAGCAACATTTAGTTGAAACAACAGTAGCAATTTGCAATTAGAGCAGTAGCAGACAATAGGGAGGCAAGGCAGCAGCTGTTTGCAATGCCTACAAATGGCATTAGCCTAGGCGGCACCTGATGGGGGTATCAGCCTCTAATGCATGAGAGGAAGGGTGGGCATGGTGTGGGTAGAAGAAATTATATATGAGTTATGTGAGGAATATTGAGTAGGACAGTAGTAGAAAATTGTGGCTAGGGAGCAGTTAATTGCATTGCCTTTATACTTTCATAGCCGTTGATTTGGGGGGTTCCTTTGATATTATATATATATGATGTGGTCGGGATGTTGGTTTATATGAGAAGTGCTGCAGGTAGTGTGGGAGAGTGGCAATTTGGTTATGACACGACACAGATCATGACACAGACCCTAACCCAAAGTCGAGACACGACACAGACCCTAATCCTATCTGAGTTAATTAGACGCAGTCTTGGGTATCAAGTGAGGTATTGTGCAGTGCATACTGGTGCACAGTGCAGTGAGGGGGTGTGTGTGTGTGTGTGTGGATATCTCGGTGTTGCGGAAACTAACCATATCCTAATCCTAACTCGGACACACACACACGCGGACACTAACACCAACCCAAACTCGGACACGCGGACACACTAACATGCATATACCAACCCTAACACAAACACACACACATGTTTGTATCATGTCATCTTATGATACGTATGGTAAAATTATAGGACACATGGATATGAAAGGTTAGGACACGATATCGAGGATAAGATTGTAAGCATTGTATCAAACACAGACACATGCATACATGTCAAGTGTGGATATCCAGTAGTGTATCAGTGAGTGTCAACTATGTATCCCGGACCAAAAAAAATTGACACTGGATATCCATGACTTGACTTTTCAATTAGAAAGTCATGGCCTAAACAAATATCAAGTGTGGATATCCAGGATACATAGTTGACACTCACTGATACACTACAATATGAGTATCCAGGATGCAGAGTTGAACGAAGAAGTATCAGTGCTAGGACTAGGTGTATCAGTGCATGTACTATATTCTTGAGTATTCTTATGTGTGTGTAGACGAGTAAATTTATGACATGTACCATAATTTAACTATTTTCTTGAATGATGTCTATTTATATTTGCATATCTGGAGTGAGTGTTATTTGGATAATATACACTACCAAATATTCACATGGGTATATACTTGAATGATATTTATTCATCTTTGCAGAAGTATCTAGAAATGGATATAAATTACTATATGCGTCATCGTTCGTGGATATACAACCGTCATCCTGATGACATGTGCAGTAGTGGAATAAATTCATAGAGGGTGTACATCAGTTCCTGCAGTTCAGCAAGGCGTTCCCTCAGTACATGGATGGTACCAAATTAAGTGTCTGTGTGTGAGATGTCGCAACTTGAAATATCATCCACAAGTGGAAGTCACATATCATTTGTACTCAAAGGATTTCACATCGAATTACTATTAGTGGACCGCTCACAGAGAACTTGTGTCTTTAGCATCGGAGTCAGAGCCTTATGTGGAGCCTTATATGGATGTCCATGACTACGCTGCTTACGACGACAGGTGGGTGAACATGGTTTTTGATACGGCGGGGCCTAGTTTCAATCCGGACAATCATGATACAGCTGAGGAGGCACCGAATGCCGATGCTATAAAGTTCATAGAGTTGTTGGAGAATGCAAGGACTCCATTATATCCTGGTTGTGATGATCATTCACCGTTGGAGGTGGTTACAAGTTTGTTGAGCATCAAGTCTAATTTTAACATGTCGCAAGAATGCTATAACCGACTGAGGATTTGATTATAGAGATCTTGCCAGAGGGTACAAAGTTGCCTAAAGACTTTTACCGATCTAAGAGGATGGTGAGATCGCTCTGGATGGGATATGAGAAAATTGATGCATGTCGCAACGGGTGCATATTGTACTACAAAGATGACAATGATGAAGACACATACAGATTATGTGGTGCTGATCGCTACAAGGCCACTGGTAGAGAAAAGTCTATCAGTGCAAGGAAGCCTACCGATTCGATGCACTACTTGCCTTTGATGTCTCCATTGCAGAGGTTGTTTATGGTGAAGGAGACTGCAGAAAATATGAGTTGGCATAGGCGGGAACATATCGAAGGAGTATTTGATCATCCATCCGATGGAGAAGCATGGAAGCACTTTGATCGAGAGTATCCAGATTTTGCTTCGGATTCGCGTAATGTCAGATTGGGGCTCTCCTCCGACGATTTTACCCCCATTCAGACTTTCGGGCTCTCAGTATTCGTGTTAGCCTGTGATCGTCACTCCGTATAATCTACCGCCTTGGATGTGCATGAAGACTCTGTATATGTTCATAACCGTTATTATCCTGGGTCCGAACAATCCAAAGAGGAACATTGATGTGTAGTTACAGCCTTTGATAGATGAGTTAAATCAGTTCTGGAAAGTAGGTGCCAACACGTATGATGTTTCTAGGAAGCATAATTTTCAGATGAGGGCAACACTCATCTGGACCACCAATGACTTTCTGGCCTATGAAATATTATCGGGATGGAGCACCCATGGTCGTCTCTCATGTCTGTATTGTATGGACCGTACTAAGACTTTTCATTTGAAACACGGAGGCAAATCGTGCTTCTTCGATTGTCATCGATAATTTTTGCCGAAGGATCATCCGTACCGGAGGAACATGAATGCTTTTTCTACAGGCGTTATGGAGAAGGACAATCCAAGAGGTAAAAGATTTACCAAGTGCTATCGAAGAGCCTGCTAAGGGGTACAAGTGTGACGAATTTGGTCGCACCCATAACTGGATAAAGAGGAGTATATTTTGGGATCTGCCATATTGGAGCACCAATCTGATCAGACATAAACTTGATGTCATACATATCGAGAATAATATGTTTAATAACATATTTAATACTGTAATTAAGGTAAAGGGGAAAACGAAAGAAAATTTGAAGGCCAGGTTGGACTTAGAAGAAATATGTAGACGTCCTGTGTTGCATTTGATAGAGGAGAAGAATGGAAAGTTAAAGCAGCTTAAGTCAATTTTCTCACTGGAGAAGGAGGATAAAGGAAGACTTTGTAGGTGAATTCAGGGTCTAAAATTTTCAGACAGATACGTGTCAAACTTGAGAAGATTCGTCGACCTCAA
The DNA here is from genome assembly GCA_036927795.1 of Iris macrosiphon. NCBI lineage: Eukaryota > Viridiplantae > Streptophyta > Magnoliopsida > Asparagales > Iridaceae > Iris > Iris macrosiphon. Next base: position 114,459,285 of record JAYESA010000001.1, on the reverse strand, counting down.
GGAGAACAAACTTGAGGGTATGAAGAGCCACGATTGTCACGTATTCATGGAGAGGTTAATTCTGATTGTATTTCGAGAATTCTTACCGCAGGTTATTTGGGATCCATTGACAGAGCTCAACATATTCTTCAGAGATTTTTGTTCTACTAACTTGCTCATCGATCGTCTAGAAAAGCAAGAAAATGATATTACAGTAACACTGTGTAAGCTCGAGAAGGTGTTTCCTCCTAGATTCTTTGACTCCATGGAGCATTTGCCAATTCATCTTTTTTATGAGGCACGTGTTGGTGGTCCTGTCTGTTATCGGTGGATGTACCCATTCAAGCAGCATCTGAATCACCTAAAGAGAAAGGTGAAAAATAAGGTACGAGTTTAGGGCTCTATTTGTGAAGCTTAGGTTCTTGAGGAGACTATAAACTTTTGCTCGACGTATTTCAAACCTCATATTGCTACTAATAGAACGAGAGCTCCGAGAAATGACGACAGATATTAGGAATCTAATGATGCAATACTGAAAGTATTTAATGCGTCCGAAAAGCCTTCATGGAAAATAAAGAAGAGATATTTGAATGACGACGAGCTAAGGGCTGCTCAGTTGTATATATTACTCAATTACGACGAGGATGAAGTAGAGAAGCTAGAGGGGTAAGTAATTAATACGTCCATGTTTACATTATCTCAATGTAATAGTATAAGCTAATATTATGCTACTAATCAGCGGTTGCTTCATTGCTTTTCAGCACATATAATAATAAGCTGAGGTCGGTTAGACCCTGCATAACAGACGAAGAAGTAGAACAAAAAATGAGACATTATTTTCCTTCTTGGTTGAGTGCATATGTAAGGAGCTCCGTAATTAATTTTTCTGTATGTACTTACATAATAAATAACTTACTATCGCTACTTTGGTATTTAGGTCGATCGTCTAATAACATCCGAGACTGAATCTATTAGAACTCTGGCCAAGGGACCAATTACTGTCGTCAAAATATGGCAAAGTTACTGTCACGACCCGACTCCCGGTGTAGGGATGTAAGTCGGAAATAACGCCCAGCCTACGCCGCAGCATCGGCGGTAGAACGCTGTCTTGGTCAACTATACTATCTAATTATCTCACTATAAAGCATAAACCTCCAATAATATCTCAACTCCAAGAAAAGAGTAATCAACTTAATTCAACACAATACTCAATCATATTTCTATGGCACGAGAAGATATCACAGAAGTCTAACATAACTAAGCAGTTAAAATATAACAACAACAAATAGAAATAATATCCAAACACAAATATATGCCGGAAATAAATCAGGTACCAAAATGCTAAAGAGAACTAACTATGCTAACTAGTGAATCCGGCTAAATCTCTCAACAGTCACTCCAGAACTAGTGGGTCCAAGTCTGCACTATCAATAGGATGAGGTCCGTAGTATGTCGGACACCAATCTTCCGGATCCTCTGAAAAATGTTTTCCAGTCAGGAATGGAACGAAGTACAACCCAATAGCAGTTTTAATTAATTGACAAAAACTATAAAGCAGTAAAATAGAAGATGCTATCTACGATGAGGATATAACTGATAATCAAGAACAATGAGAGAATAGGCAATACTAACAACAGAATATAATCAATGCGTACAAGAATAAAGGAATGAACTATAATGTCAGAATAGAACAAGGTAATCAATAAACTGAATAATGGAATCTACAATAACTATGTGATTTGAGATACTAACTAAATATGTGATCGGCCTGGGAGATTCAATGATTACACTAAGGAGCTAACTCAACCATACGTGAATTGCATGGTTAGTTAGTAGCCAATGATTACACTACTAGCCGATAGTTTCTTGATCACATATTTAATTAGTATTTCCCCCGCCCCGACTGATATGATGGATCGAATCATGACACGTCACTAGCCAATGTATCCAATGTTTAGTCTACAATATTCAATGTTATCCAATACCAACAAGGACAGTATCCGATACCATCTCCATAATCAAGGTAACATCCCATGACTAACGATCCAATAACAATACCAATCCGTGTACCATCGTGTCAAGAATCATAAGTAACATTTCTAAATACTTGAATTATAGTGGTAATCAAATAATAAAAATTATCAGAGAATGTACTCGCCTGTGGTCCAGAGAAAATGATAAAAAATGATGTCCGAACTGGTGTCACAGACCTATATATGAAATATTACATTAATACAAGTTTTTGGGAAGAGAAATAAATTAAACTAGTCAACTTTCTAGGTCATAAATTCATTTCTAAGTCAAAAGTCAAACTAGGTCAACTCTAAGTCAACTATGGTCAACTATAGTCAAATTATGGTCAACTACCTATTTCTAGGTTGTATGAGTCTAACTCAAAGATATTGGGCTCACACACTATGAATCTAGGCCATACAAGCTACATCTTAGGATACTAAGATACCGTATTTCAGGATACGCAAACAAAGAATAAATATAACACATATGTACATATCAAACAATATTATATATATAAAATCCTAATTACAAATGCTAAATGGATACCTTGGTTTTGAACCAACTTGGTATCGTAATACTAAACCTCTATCTTGATATCAAAACCCAATACCTTGATTATCCTCCAATACCTTGATACTTACCTTGGCATCTCTAGGTAAATTCAAAACCTTATTTATACTAACTACCCAACAATAATTATAAACTACTATGCATGTAATATTTATATAATTCTATATACCTTATTTTAGTAACCTTAATACCAACCCATAATTAGTTTACAACTATCCTATTACTTATGCCAATACCTACTACTCATACCTTGGTATATCTTGATACTTACCCTGATATCTCAAGGTAATTGCCAAAATCTCATATATATACTAACTACCCATCAATAATTACATATATCAATCCAATATAACTCTAGTATGTACTAATAGAATAATACTAACTACTAACTACACACTAACTATTAAAACATATATACGTACATACATACCTACAAATATATAATATATAAAAGATACTCATAACAATTGATAACTAAAATAAACTAACTATTCTAATAAATTTATATGCTATAACTAAATATATACATATATAGTATACTATAATACAAATAGCAATTATGAACATATTTATATATATATATTAATTACCATATATATATATATATATATATATATATATATATATATATATATAAATACATATATATATATAACCCACCATATATATTTATACAATATATATTTAATTACATATATATAACCCACAATATATATATTTATACAATATACATATAAAACTATATATAACTATACATACACTTATACATAGTAAATTGTATAAAATACTACATAGTAACATACACACACACATATAGTAATATGTATATATAACTATACATATATGTATACATATATATAATCATACAATAATATAAATACATAACAATATATAATATAACTATATATATAACCACATATAAATATATCTACTATATTATATATACATATGCTACCACTTATAAATATATATATATCTACATACATATATATATATAAATAATCATATAATAACTATAAATAATCTAATTACTTAATTAAACATACACATATATTATATAAAACATATACATATATTTATATCCCTAACATATATATTAATACATGTAGAAGAAAGCTACATAATATATATTCTATTAATACATATATAATACATAGATCTATGATACAATAAACACTATAATAAATATACATAATACATATATAATATATATAGATACATACACAATTATAATTCAAGAATTAAAGTACAATTAATTAGATCTATATATAAACACACAACAATTGGAGAGTATCACACTGTATCCCACTAGATCTAGGATACGCATGCGACACGAGTCCACCACACATCCAATTGCACCCCGAATGACACAAACAAATTATATATAATATTTATGAACAAAATAAAGTGTCAAATGTAGATCTATGTGTCCGTGTCAAAATACGACATGTACAAAGTTTCGTGTCGGAGGAAAAACCCCCAAAATAACACTATCACCAAATTGTTGGGATACGACCTACACGTACCCAATTATGGATACGACACTAGCCCCAAACACATAAACATATGCCAAATTAATCTATAGGATCAATTGACACATACAACAAAAGTTATTTTCGAAATTTTCCCAAAATTGACGCAAAAAGTACCATAACTTTCTCCATAGGCCTCCTATGAACACAAAACCAAATCCTATGGGTAGTACATACATATAGGTTGATTATTCATGATTAAATCTCAGATTTAGAAGCTAATTTATGGGCAAAAATTAAATTATACCTATTGGGAGATGGATTCCCAATGAAACCTCCAAAATTGGTGAAATTGGCCTCCAACTTGTAGATCCTTGCTCCTCTTTGTAGATCCTTGCTTTCTCCTTCTAGATCCTTGCTCTTCTAGTCTCCAATGGTGATTTGAGAAGTAATTGGATAGAAATTTGGTAGGGATTTGATGAAATTTGGTTGAGAGAAATTCTAGATCTAGATTTGGAATAAAAAATAAAGAGAGAGAAAGTTTTCATCCCCTTTATATAGGCCTCACTTGCCCCCTCCCTCAAGCTACTATGTAAAGTCTAAAATACCCCTTGGGGCCTCTCATGAAGAAATTAATTAAGGAGGGAAGCTTCTAGTCCAATGGTTTAATTAATTTAATTATCCTCCTAATTATTGGGCTTTCTAGTTGGGCTCAATTCTAACAATTAATACATGTTGGTCCATGAGTCTAAACTAAACTAGTTAGGTCCACTAACATAAGTCCAAAAATAAATCTAATATGCTAATAATAAATAAATAATACAAAAAAATAAATATTTAACATGCACAATATTTAATTAATTATAAAATGACCAAAATACCCTTTTCTAGAAAATACGGTAGTGACAAGTCTATCCCCCTTAAAATAATTTCGTCCTCGGAATTTAAAGGTGATCGTACTCCTTCTAGGTCAAACCCCCAGCAATCATAATCTAATAAGGTCTTATCTCACCAAGAACAGTCCTATGCAAAGAATAACATGCATGTTCATGGTCTCCACCTGTCTTATTACTGTTGTCTCTGTCAGGGTATTCTATAGCTACACTAACTATATAACACAAGCATCCAAAAGGTACTAAAGAATCAATCAATCAAAATAGATGAAAGGAACAGAAAGAAAGAACAGAATCTCTAACCCATCACCTGTAGTATTGGTCTCCTCGACCGTCATCGCAAATGCTCCGCCCTGCCGAGGTAGCTCCCTCTGCGGGTGATGAGCAATCTGTGGTGCTACAGGTCGCCTAACTCCACCTCTCTGCCCTCGATCGGCATCCTGGCCTAGACGTTGAAGTGTCCAGAGACAATCCTTCACCATATGCTCCGTTGATCCATAATGTAAGCATGCTCCAAGTCTCTTCCGACACATCTCCCAAGTGTGCCCAGTCTTCTTGCAATAGGTGCATTGAGGAGCTTGTTGCACCTGTCTCTGAGGCTGCTGTGGTATCTGTTGTACTAGAGCTTGTACTGGAGCAACAATAGGTTCTGGCATCTGATATTGTTGCTGATAGGCTCCAATTTGTACTAGAAACTGCTGTTGCTGGAACCGCGGCCTCTTTGCCGGTCCCGCACTGCTGCTGTCACCCCAAACATATCACGGTCCCTCTTCAGCTTCAAGTTCCACTCCCGCTCGACCTTGCGTGCCTCCGAAAGTATCTCAGAATACGTCTCGTAGAAAGACGGAATGAGAATCTTTACTTCCCAATTCAGACCCTCGCGGAAACGGATAGCCTAAACTTCTGGCTCTCTTACCAAGTACTCCGCAAATCGGCTCAGCCTCCCGAACTCTGCGGCATACTCCTCTACGGACATGCTTCCTTGTGTAAGGCTCTCAAATTGCCTTCCTAATTCCAATCTTTCTGTCCGAGCAAAGAACTTCTTCTTAAAGAAATCCTTGAATATCTCTCAAGACTGTCCCGCATCAGTAAGAATTGGCTCATTCCTGAACTAAGTGCGGGCAACGTCGAACAGTTGAAGTCCTACCGCCTCAACCTTCAGATCCTCCGCAAGACGGGACACCTTCATGAGTCGCTCGATATCTTCAAGCCAATCGTCAGCATAGACTATACCTTCTGTACCCTTGAAAACTCGAGACTCAAGCTTCTTGAAATTTTAAATGTTGCCTGGCTTGATTTGAGTATCCTGTGGCTGTGGAGGAGCCTCTCTCTGAACTGCTGCTATAGCTACCTGATGGGCGTTTTTCATACTCTGCCGCATCATATCTGACTGCCTGTGCTGGGCTTCTATTTGTGCCCTTTGTAATTCCATCATCTCTCTAAACAATGCAACCATCGGCGTGGTATCTCCTGAAAATGGAGGTGGTGGAAGTCCCTCCGAAGCAACTGGAGTAGTCCTCGGAATAGGTGGAGGAGAACCCCCAAAGGCAGTCGAGACTCCTACATGAACTGATGTCGTAGGAGGTACAAACCCTACTGCCTGAGTGGAAGATTGAGAGGTGGCAGACCTCGCAGAAACTGCTCCCGATCGATGGGATCTAGTCTTCGGCGGTATCCTGAAGACAGATCGAAACAAAGGAGATCAATTCGACACAAGATAAGATATCATCAAGGAAAGACAAAAGTATTCAGAAAGAATCAAAATTAGCGATTCAATTCAGATTGGAATTCCTAGTTGTGATTGAGTATCCCTCTCTCTTCCTAGTATCCTATGTCCTATATCCTAACGCAGGCTCGCAGTAGTACAACTAAGTCGTCGCACTACCACGATATCGCAATATTGTGAAGCCTGACCAGCATGGGCCACCACTAAAAACGTGTCACGACCCGCACCCGGTGTAGGGATGCAAGTCGGGAACAACGTCCAGCCTACGTCGCAGCATCGGCGGTAGAACGCTGTCTTGGTCAACTATACTATCTAATTATCTCACTATAAAGCATAAACCTCCAATAATATCTCAACTCCAAGAAGAGAGTAATCAACTTAATTCAACACAATACTCAATCACATTTCTATGGCACGAGAAGATATCACAGAAGTCTAACATAACTAAGCAGTTAAAATATAACAACAACAAATAGAAATAATATCCAAACACAAATATATGCCGGAAACAAATCCGGTACCAAAATGCTAAAGAGAACTAACTATGCTAACTAGTGAATCCGGCTAAATCTCTCAACAGTCACTCCAGAACTAGTGGGTCCAAGTCTGCACTATCAATAGGCTGAGGTCCGTAGTATGTCGGACACCAATCTCCCGGATCCTCTTAAAAATGTTTTTCAGTCAGGAATGGAACGAAGTACAACCCAATAGCAGTTTCAATTAATTGACAAAAACTATAAAGCAGTAAAATAGAAGATGCTATCTACGATGAGGATATAACTGATAATCAAGAACAATGAGAGAATAGGCAATACTAACAACAGAATATAATCAATGCGTACAAGAATAAAGGAATGAACTATAATGTCAGAATAGAACAAGGTAATCAATAAACTGAATAATGGAATCTACAATAACTATGTGATTTGAGATACTAACTAAATATGTGATCGGCCTGAGAGATTCAATGATTACACTAAGGAGCTAACTCAACCATACGTGAATTGCATGATTAGTTAGTAGCCAATGATTACACTACTAGCCGATAGTTTCTTGATCACATATTTAATTAGTATTTCCCCCGCCCCGACTGATATGATGGATCGAATCATGACACGTCACTAGCCAATGTATCTAATGTTTAGTCTACAATATTCAATGTTATCCAATACCAACAAGGACAGTATCCGATACCATCTCCATAATCAAGGTAACATCCCATGACTAACGATCCAATAACAATATCAATCCGTGTACCATCGTGTCAAGAATCATAAGTAACATTTCTAAATACTTGAATTATAGTGGTAATCAAATAATGAAAACTATCAGAGAATGTACTCGCATGTGGTCAAGAGAAAATGATAAAAAATAATGTCCGAACTGGTGTCACAGACCTATATATGAAATATTGTATTAATACAAGTTTTTGGAAAGAGAAATAAATTAAACTAGTCAACTTTCTAGGTCATAAATTCATTTTTAAGTCAAAAGTCAAACTAGGTCAACTCTAAGTCAACTATGGTCAACTATAGTCAAATTATGGTCAACTACCTATTTCTAGGTTGCATGAGTCTAACTCAAAGATATTGGGCTCACACACTATGAATCTAGGCCATACAAGCTACATCTTAGGATACTAAGATACCGTATCTCAGGATACGCAAAAAAAGAATAAATATAACACATATGTACATATCAAACAATATTATATATATAAAATCCTAATTACAAATGCTAAATGGATACCTTGGTTTTGAACCAACTTGGTATCGTAATACTAAACCTCTATCTTGATATCAAAACCCAATACCTTGATTATCCTCCAATACCTTGATACTTACCTTGGCATCTCTAGGTAAATTCAAAACCTTATTTATACTAACTACCCAACAATAATTATAAACTACTATGCATTTAATATTTATATAATTCTATATACCTTATTTTAGTCACCTTAATACCAACCCATAATTAGTTTACAACTATCCTATTACTTATGCCAATACCTACTACTCATACCTTGGTATATCTTGATACTTACCCTGGTATCTCAAGGTAATTGCCAAAATCTCATATATATACTAACTACCCATCAATAATTACATATATCAATCCAATATAACTCTAGTATGTACTAATAGAATAATACTAACTACTAACTACACACTAACTATTAAAACATATATACGTACATACATACCTACAAATATATAATATATAAAATATACTCATAACAATTGATAACTAAAATAAACTAACTATTCTAATAAATTTATATGCTACAACTAAATATATACATATATAGTATACTATAATACAAATAGCAATTATGAACATATTTATATATATATTAATTACCATATATATATATATATATATATATATATATATATATATATATATATATATATATATATATATATATATATATATATATATATATATATATATATATAACCCACCATATATATTTATACAATATATATTTAATTACATATATATAACCCACAATATATATATTTATATAATATACATATAAAACTATATATAACTATACATACACTTATACATAGTAAATTGTATAAAATACTACATAGTAACATACACACACACATATAGTAATATGTATATATAACTATACATATATGTATACATATATATATAATCATACAATAATATAAATACATAACAATATATAATATAACTATATATATAACCACATATAAATATATCTACTATATTATATATACATATGCTACCACTTATAAATATATATATCTACATACATATATATATATAAATAATCATATAATAACTATAAATAATCTAATTACTTAATTAAACATACACATATATTATATAAAACATATACATATATTTACATCCCTAACATATATATTAATGCATGTAGAAGAAAGCTACATAATAAATATTCTATTAATACATATATAATACATAGATCTATGATACAATAAACACTATAATAAATATACATAATGACATATATAATATATATAGATACATACACAATTATAATTCAAGAATTAAAGTACAATTAATTAGATCTATACATAAACACACAACAATTGGAGAGTATCCCACTGTATCCCACTAGATCTAGGATACGCATGCGACACGAGTCCACCACAAATCCAATTGCACCCCGAATGACACAAACAAATCATATATTTTATTTATGAACAAAACAAAGTGTCAAATATAGATTTATGTGTCCGTGTCAAAATACGACATGTACAAAGTTTCGTGTCGGAGGAAAAACCCCCAAAACAATACGTATCACCAAATTGTTGGGATACGACCTACACGTACCCAATTATGGATACGACACTAGCCCCAAACACATAAACATATGTCAAATTAATCTATAGGATCAATTGACACACACAACAAAAGTCATTTTCGGAATTTCCCCAAAATTGACAAAAAAAGTACCATAACTTTCTCCATAGGCCTCCTATGAACACAAAACCAAATCCTATGGGTAGTACATACATATAGGTTGATTATTCATGATTAAATCTCATATTTAGAAGCTAATTTAAGGGCTAAAACTGAATTGTACCTATTGCGAGATGGATTCCCAATGAAACCTCCAAAATTGGTGAAATTGGCCTCCAACTTGTAGATCCTTGCTCCTCTTTGTAGATCCTTGCTTCCTCCTTCTAGATCCTTACTCTTCTAGTCTCCAATGGTGATTTGAGAAGTAATTGGGTGGAAATTTGGTAGGAATTTGATAAAATTTGGTTGAGGGAAATTCTAGATCTAGATTTGGAATAAAAAATGAAGAGAGAGAAAGTTTTCATCCCCTTTATATAGGCCTCACTTGCCCCCTCCCTCAAGCTACTATGTAAAGTCTAAAATACCCCTTGGGGCCTCTCATGAAAAAATTAATTAAGGAGGGAAGCTTCTAGTCCAATGGTTTAATTAATTTAATTATCCTCCTAATTATTGGGCTTTCTAGTTGGGCTCAATTCTAACAATTAATACATGTTGGTCCATGAGTCTAAACTAAACTAGTTAGGTCCACTAACATAAGTCCAAAAATAAATCTAATATGCTAATAATAAATAAATAATACAAAAAAATAAATATTTAACATGCACAATATTTAATTAATTATAAAATGACCAAAATATCCTTTTCTAGAAAATACGGTAGTGACAGTTACTGGGTGAATGAGTTTAGATTCAAGTCAACAAATGCTCTGATCAGAGACAGCTTTCTAGATCTTGATTCCACGAAAAACAGTGGTTTGTGTATCAAATCTTCGATCTACAAAGACGTCAATCCAGGCAATAATTTTTTTCGTATCTTACGAGAGATTGTGGAGTTAACATATAATTATGGCACATAACATGCTAAGATCGTGCTATTCAAATGTGAATGGTTCGATCCGATTCAAGATCAAGGTTGAAAAATTGACAAGCATGGTCTTGTGGATATAAACTACAAGCGTAGATATCAAGGTTACGAACCATTTGTCCTATCAAGTCAGGCTCAGCTCGTGTACATCATAACTTATCCTAGACGGGGGACTGCGAGGTCGGATTGGTGGGCAGTATGCAAGACTAAAACTAGAAATACCTTTGACGTTGGCGAAATAGCTTATCAGGAGGACGAGCTACCTCTTGTAACAAATATTGTAGATGTGAACTCAACGAAAGTTACTCATTACACGACTAATAATATAGAAGAGGTAGAATTATCCGAAGAGGAAGAGGAAGATGAAGACAAAGACAAAGTAGATGAAAGTGAAGATGAGGAGAAAGGGGAAGAGGAGGACGAGGAAGGAGAACAAGATAAATTTTTTGAAGATAATTAAAAATAAAATAAATCAATTTGGACTTGTGACATGTATTATATTTTGACTGTAAAATGTACTATCAATTTAGACTTGTGACACTACGAGTTATTTACTGTGCAATTCTATTAATGTTGTGAGATATGCATAATATTTTGACTGTAGAATGTACTAGATATTGTTTATTTGTTCTATCATTATATGTTGTTACCAGGTATGACAGGATGATGCGGAGCATTCGGCAGGTCCCGAGGTAGACGGAGTGCTCCTCCGGTACTGCCTACTATTGGTTCTGGATCCTTTGTGCCAAGTACTGTAAACCCCCTCGATTTATTCTGTAGATAGTTAGAGTGGTTTAGGAAAATTTTGATAGAAGATATCGAGGTTTAGAGTAGAGGATATTTACCTGGAATTTTAATCCAATTAATTTAAACCATTGGCACACCCTATCTTTGTCTAATTATTCGGAGCCCATTATCAGCCCATAAATTCTGTACAAATATTGTACACTCGACTCAACTCGCCAAATTAGGCACTGGACTTTTCTGACTGTTAAAATCAACTCTTGTGTGCTCTAAATTAATTGTGCAACATTTTCGAAAATCGTAACCCGTATTTAATTCTGTATCGGACACCTGTGTCGTTACCCTCGATTTTGGGGTACCAACTTAACCCGTTGAGCCGGACCAACAAAAGGGTCCAAGACCGACTCTAAGCCCCCACCATTTTTGGCCTTTGCGCCGTTTCCAGATTTTGACCCCGCGGACCCCAATTAAATTAAATTCGCGGAACGCGTTATCTTTAATTAAATCGGGATTTACCAACTCTGTAAATTCTATTTTAATATTAAATTAATCCCAATGCCCATTTAATTAAACCCGTTCCTCACCCACATTACCCCCTCGTCATACATTTTAATAAACGAAATTTTCGGCACAATTTTTGCGTCATTTCATGTGCCCATGCAAATTTCCGAATTTACGGGGGCTTATTTGCAATTATTGAATTGTTGGCTACACCTTATTGGTCATGATTAATTGTTGGGTCCCAATATGGGGTCCCAAACCCAAATCCCTCATTCCTCACATGAAGAAACCCTCCCCTCTTCATGATGAATCTCAACCATCCATTCTATTAATTCAAATCATTCTCCACCCTCCATCCAACACAACCCTTCCTATAAAGCATCACATCACCCACCCTCACACTTCCCAACCGGCCCTAATCCCAACATTTGGGAAACCTCATCCCCACTCTCTCTCCTCCCTCCTCCATTTCATACGTAGCAAATCTTCTCCTTCCCTTCTTCTTCTTCTCTTCCATTCTTCTCCTACCTTTCTTCTCCTTGAAAGAGTTGCTCCGGCCGGCCACTGTACTTCCCCGACCGCCCGCTCCGACCAGACCCGCCCGCGACTGCGGTGGTGGACAGCAGCTCCAGCGGATGCACCCCGCTCTGGCGGTGCACTGACGACCCCCGCGGCGGCTCCGGCCGGCCAGCCAGCCTCCCTGCCGACCATGGCAGCACAGCCAGCCTCCCTGCCGACCATGGCAGCACAGCCAGCCTCCCTGCCGACCATGGCAGCACAGCCGCCGGACTGTGCTGACTCCTCCATCTCCCCTCCTCCATCTCCACTCCTCCATTACCATCACTACCACCACCGGATACCATCACTACCACCACCATCACCACCCATACTCCAGTTGACTGATCCCGACTCCGACTTCACAACGTCCGCCGTATCCTGCTGCTCTCCGTCGACTGTGCAGTCCGCGGTCCAGCGATGAACCGACTGCAGAGCTATCATCTTCCTTGCCCTCGTCCCATCCTCGTGTAAGCTTCCTTCCCCTAGTGTCCATCTCCATTATAGCTTGATACATGAGTTAGGTTTTCATGCTTATGCAGAATATTGTTTCTATTAGGGTGATGAGTTGGGTTATTAATTTTTGCTGTGCTATGGGTTGTGGAGACAAGGGGTGATGCAAGGATGATATTGTTTGGAAGAAGGGGAGTACTGTTTTACATGAGTCATGAAGTTGAGGAAGGTCTAGAAATTGAGGGTAAGTGAATGCATCGAGATTTAGGTTTTCTTTTACATCATTTTTTTGTGTGCATATTAATTATTACTGATGAGCAAGTGATTTATGGAGAAGAGGTGGTGATAACTTTAAGCTGTTAATTATTTCAAGGATTTGATTACTAGTGACAAAGTCAGTCGAGGAATACAATTATATATATTTGTGTACTGTACATATATGAGATTTTAGGATTTATTTCATAAGTTTAATGGGAAATTAGTGGTTAAATGCTGAGAAGAGATTTTAATGATGTTGTATGCAAGTGATGGTAGATGCTAAATCAATTAATGAAGATTAATTTGATGAGAAATGAGATGATGATATTTTGAACACCGATGAACATTAAGGAGCAGGTATTGGCGGTGAACTAGTGTGTAACATCAAACCCCTAGTCATTCTTTGAGGATTGAAATAATGTCGAATTTAATTGAATACTAGTTATTGTGTAATGGTAAATGTTGTATATAACTGAGGGTTCAATAAACAACTATTTATTTATTTTGAGGATGATAGAAACCGTGCTTGTTAACATCTGTGAACACTGAGGTAAAACTGAGGATTGGATCATGTGTCGGACCACGAAATATTGTGATGAACATAATAAGATGGAGGTTTGGATTGATGATAGGGTACTGATGATTAGCTGATTTGACCATCGTACCGACAGTCAACTGTGGTCAACCCCCCCTAGGGTCTTGTCCCTGGGAGTCGTAGTTGAGACAGAGTTTAGATGTAGATGTGTGTTGCATCCCTGTCTGTTATGGAACGGATTATTGATTATTGGTTTGTATCTTATCTCTAGGTACTACGGGACCTGCGGACTTGGACGTGGTACCGGATCTCCGTCATCAGTAGCTGGACGCAGGCAAGTGTACCTTGCCACCCTGTATTTCAGTTTTTAGATACTTGTTGTTCTTTATGTACATAGTGCACATAGTTATGTCGACGTTCGGTACTTCGCGTCCGGTTCACAACCGGGTGAAGACATACGTCGTAGCGTCCTAGGAAGATTGTTGGATGATTCGTAGTTTCTCGATATGCGTACCTGAGTTTATCGATACCCCAGGACACACTCATACACTGTGATCGTGCCAGATTCCTGTATCCTGATACTGACATCATGACCAGAGACTGGGACGACCTTAGGGTCGCGTCTGTTGAGTTATTCCTTGTGTCGAGACTGTTAGCTAGAGGTTCAGGGTCAGCGCACTATCGCTGACCACTTGGGAAGGGGAAGACAGTTACTAGACGTTTGGGCTACTCTGCACGCGCTTATATATGTACCTGTTGTAATCCTGCTTGATAGTGTAGTGGTAACACCCGTGTGTCTCTGTGCTCGGAGCTGCGGTACGACCCGTGTGTCTCTGTGTTCGGAGCTGCAGTTTTATTTTGGACAGCCCACGCGTCGAACGTTGTCTTTAAACTGAGTCACACTAGTTGGTTATGATAGAGTACCCTGTCGTGCACTTGTACTTTCTGTTTACTTGGCATGCTATATTTCTGTACCTTGTTACGTCCCTCTGAGGACCTGGTTCCCTGCCAGTTTTACAGCATAGACGGTTTCGGAGCACTTGGAGATACTGATGGAGTGGCATATCTTGCGAGCATGGTAACAGGTACTCACATTATATCTACCGGCATTATGGTTATTTTACATTGATTATTCCTCTGCTGTTGTAGCCTAGTTTTGTAGACTCATACTTCTTCTCGAGTCTATTCGAGTTAGTGTGTTATTGGACGACCGACTTTAGCACATATAGCTCTTTCTTGTATACTGATGTACATTGTGGATTGAGACATAGAGGTTTACATTTATGGGATATCTAGATTGTGCCCTTTATTTTACAGCTTATACGTATTCGAGTCAGACCAGAGTCTGGTCGAATGCGTAGCTGGCGTGTCACGTATTCCTGGTCCTACGTATTTTGGGACTGGGGCGTGACAAGTACTCCAGTATATCGACCACTCACATCTCTGACTGCGACGACGTTACCTGGCAGCACTCCTGGGACGAGTAATTCCAGGCCTGAGACTACTTCATTATCCAGTGTTCCTCCTGCTGACGAAACCATGGAGACAGATGAGCATATGATGGAGGTTGAGCCGACGTTGTTCCAGCATCAGCGAGATCCTTCATGCGCACCTCCGGACGAGACGAGGACGGAGATTTGGACCGACGGTACAAAGTAAGTCAATTAGTCGGTTTAGCATCATATATATCGTGTATTTCTTTATTCATTATTATTCACTTTTTCGATAAAAATAATTATCTTTGTGTAGATATTGTCCCTCTTCGGTACAGAGATGCCTAGGCCACTTTCTGAGGTACAACTATGGCGGCCCTTGGATCAACTACTCTGATGCTCCGGATGAGAGAAAGGCGTTCTGGTTTGCGCACTTCAAGGTAAAAGTATATTATATCAATCATCTAATTTATGCATATTATATAACTTACTAAATTACTTCTTGTAGCAAACGTATTTCGATCCACCGCACCTAGCCGAGTTGATTTAGCAGATGTTTCCTGTCGTTGCCGCCAAGCTGATCCGTGATGCTCTGGATGACCAGAAGGCTCGTGATCGTGAAGAAAAATCGATCCAAGGTTGGATCACGTCTGAGCAGTGGACTGTGATAAGGGCTAGATTCGACGATCCAAGGTACAAGGAAAGGTCTGAGAAGGCCAAGGTGGCTAAGAATAAGGCAACAAAGTGGTGTGGTGGCTCGATTCTGATGATGGAACATTTTCGTTGTTTGGTATTTTTTTCAGATATATTATTTTAATGCAAGTATGATAAAATGGTAGTAGGATAAAATATTTAATTTTAGTACTAAATAATATATTTTAACAGGTACAGAGGGGTGAGAATGCCAACATGGTGACTGTCTTCCTGACCACCCATCGAAAGGGCGGGAATCTCATTGATGAGAGGGCCTCGCAGACCTATGTAAGTATTACTTTACTTTGTGTTAATTTTAATATAACTTAGGAAATATGCAAATAAATATCCATGTAGTTAGTAATAAGTACCTTAGACACATTAGCAATTATCGAGTATCCAAACTTTTTTAGGTCGAGTATCAGGCTGCGTGAGCAGGCGACTGCTAGTGCACCTATAGCGGGAGAGGCTGGTATTTCCTCGCAGCCCCTCCAGCTCCGTCAGTGGACAAGCTGTGGGTGACCGCCGCAGGTGGTCTCCAGATGGGTACGTACTACGGTACGGGATCCTATGGCGTCCTTGTTCCTCTAGGGCCTGTACTGCAAGTGTGCATTCTCTACAGCCCTCGCAGGCATTAGCCCGAGTCCAAGAGACAGTTGACCGTCAGATTGCGTCTCTCCGTGACGAGTTGCTACGAAGGAAGAAGGAGCAGCCCCTGTCCCAGCCGAAGGCGGACGATGCGACCCTTATCGCACAATTTGATACGCTCGAGCGTAGCATCATGGAGCTCAAGGATATGACAGCTGATCTAAGAGCGTCGACAGAGCGCAGCATGATAGAGCTGCAGGCATCACAGCTGTCCATGGACAAGAGGCTGACGATGATGCAGGATTCAATGGTTCATAGCAGTACGAGGCTGTTATCTACCATGGATTCATACAACCATCGACTAGCAGCGTTGGAGCAGATACGTCCTCCTGGTGTGCCTTCATCGATACAGACTCCACCGACGTCACTGCCTTCTCCATCGACATCGGTGTCGATTTTACGGGAGAAGTATGATTTGTTCTTATCCCTGATGCGCGACGGTGGCCATCCTCCTACAGATCCGCAGTAGTCCTAGTTATGATAGTTTACTAATTGTTTGTGTTTTAACCTATGATATTTGGTCATTTTTGAATATTCTTTATTTTTGAGGCTTTCAAACTATTTTTCTTGCACTCAGTTGTGTGTATATTTATTGTTTTCTTTACGACGAGATTTTCTTCTGACTCGGTTTGTAATCCCAATGTTTAATTTTCTTCAAATTTTACTATATTATTCATATTAAATGTATGTTAATTTATCGGTATTGAGTGTTCCACCGAAGGGGTCGGCGAACCCAGCAAATTCAACGGAGGGTTGCTCCGGGTCTATTTATATAAATTGTCAATTCATAAACTATATGAATATTGGTTTGGAAACCATTTTATATTCTATTTTTTATTTTTTCACTGAAATTTTAGCGACATTTAGCGACGTCGCTAAATTCGTCGCTGAATATGTCGCTAAATACGTCACGGAATGTCGCTAAATTGCTGACATGGCTGTATTTGTCAGGTCAATAAAATATCGCTAAATGTGTTGCAAAATATCGCTAAACAGAAAAAATTTAGCGACGTTTCGCTAAACGTCGCTAATACAAAAAATATTAGCAACGCAAATACGTCGTTAGAAAACGTCGCTACAACGACGTTTTGCGACGTTTTTTCTGTCAGCGACTAGCTTAAACGCGACTTCATTGAAATGTCGCTAATTACGTCGCTAAATTTTTCTAGCGACATTTTTATGCCATTTAGCGACGTTTCTAGACGTCGCTAATTTGACTTATTCTGGTAGTGGATGGCCGAGAGGAGGAGGAGGAGGACAGCGTAGGCGGTTGAGAAAGAGGAGCCCGGAGAGGAGGAGCCCGGAGAGGAGGAGGAGGAGCTCAGTGGAGGAGGAGCCCAGAGGGGAGGAGGAGGAGCTCGGTGGAGGAGGAGGAGGAGCAGCAGGGGGAGTCGTCGGCAGTAGAGCACGGTCTGAGGGGGGTCGGCGGAGCACGGTCGGCAGTATGGTTCGTCGGCGAGGGGTTGGGAGAAAAGGAAAACATTTGGGAAATTTTTGAATGAGAATGGAGGAAAAGAAAAATCCGACCACTATATTAAAAATAAATTAGCGACGACTGATCCAGACGTCGTTAAACGTCGATAATAATGACGTTTATGTAGTCGCTAAATATCGCTAATGCTAAAAAATATTAGCGACTTCTTAGACGTCGCTAAACGTCGCCATTAAAAATATTTAGTGATGAATTCCTACATTTATAAATGTCGCTAATTAAAAAATTAACAGCATTGGTAAAAATGTCGCTAAATCAAAAACTTTAACGACATTTATCGACGTTAAAAAAAATATATAAAGACTATTCTTTCAAAAAAATTCAAGTACAGTCGCTACTAATCGTTATTCGTCGCAAACAACGCACAACGACATTTATTTATTGAGTCGATAAATTCTTTAAAATTAGCGACGTTAACTGACGACGTCGCTAAAAATGTCGCTATTTCATCATAATTTTGTAGTGGTTCAATTGACAGAGAGAAGTTGGGGTGGACTGCAGAGGCTCTATTGGCGTAGAGATGAGAACTTGGAAGTCTAAGGGGTTGCCCCAACCAGAAAGATTGTTTGAGTCCGATGGCTTATCCGGCTTATCTCAAGACTGACCCTGCTCTTCTCAAATCTTACTGGAAAAAATATCCCACAAGACGAGTTTAAATATGGGGTGTCAAATTAAAATTGAGAGAAAACTATACCGACTCTAAGCATACAATTCATGTCCTATCATATGTCGTAACTTAAATGACATAGGACTGGACAGTAGAAGAAGTAATTGAATTACTATAGTTCCTATTTAATTAGAATTTTCATATTTAAGTGATGATTCTATATTTAGTATGGCTCATTTTTTGTTATTCTTTTTATTTTAATTTATTTCGATTTAGCTATTTTTGATAAGACTCATATTTTTATGGTATTTTCTTTAATTATAAGTTTTTTTTATATGTCTACCTCTATAAATAAGAGGTGAATCATTCTAAAAGACAATCATCTAATTATTATTTTTAAAATTATTTATTTTTAAATTATTTTCTATTCTCTGAATTAATCTCATTATTATCCGATTTTTAATCTCTTTTCTTGTTCTCATCTATTTCTTGTTCTCATCTATGATCTTTGTATCCATTTCGTTATATTCTGATTTAGAATACATCAAATGGTATCAGAACAAGTAATCCTAATTCATGACTCACATTGATCACTCGATTCAAGAATCTTTGGATAAACTAGAAAGAAAAAAAATTAATGATCAAAAAAATTATACAAAAGCATGATAAACTGAACTCAAGTATGAAAAGATAAAGAAGACGATGTGATTGGTTACAATGAATGAATATTCAACAAGACCTAAACCAGCGCACAGAAGATAACTATTGCCACGGAACTAATTTTCTGACATACTACATTGATTGTTTAGGCTTAGAATCAAACTAGAAATGGAAATGTAAATATAGAAAGCAAAATTATCACAAAATGTAAACAGAGGAGCATTTTCTAACATACTACAAACTAATATTTGTAACAAATTTATAGGTATTTATTTACGTATGCCACCTTGTAAACAAAAAGAAATAATTGCTTTCAGTAGATTACGAAAAGTCATTCACTACACAGTTGCATGCGAGAAAGATAAGGGGGTTATTTGAATAAACCACATAGCTTAACCCCAACGGCAAAGAAGATTTTTTTTTTACCAAGGTCCACCATGTACTAAAAAGAAGTAAGCAATCAAAAGAATAGAAAGGTTAAAAAGCAGACGCAAGAAAATTAATTACCAATTAATCAAAAGCCGTGCACACGCTTCACTCATATTCTTATTCAACCTCTTTTTATCACTCTTTTTTTTTTCTTGCCATATGTAGTTGTAAAATAGAAAAAGAAAACTTTTAATTGAAACCAAGAACATGAGCATCCAATGATCCAGTGTCCTAATATTCCATGTGTCTCCAACTTTTTACAGGAATCTTTACATTTAGTATACATATTTTTGAAACTGAAATTTTAATTCAAGTTCTTAACTAATGATTTTTCAAAAAAATTATGAAAAAGTCAATTATGAAATACATTTAATAACAAACTTCCACCGCTGTATATCGAGGAAGTTTAAAAAACAACAACGGACCCAAACCAAATTTAATTTTTCTTGCATGGCAGCAAATTTTAAACATACAGCTAAAATAAAAAGAAAATAGTTGTTTTATTTTATATGCAAATACTATTTGTAAGTACATATTACTTTTAGGTTACTGTTTAAAGCAAGAAATACTATTCCTAGACCTGAATTAACCATTCAACTGTGCCCGCCCCACAGCCAGACCAAATCTATACTCGATGGAGAGCAGCCGATAACAAAATCAAATTTTAAGCAGTAATTACTGCCATTTTCATACCTCTGATACTAA